>OY747706.1:39369029-39896529 GCA_963556495.2 Valencia hispanica
TTAATCTGTCCATAGCTGCATGTACCACAAAATGAATGAAAGATAGGCAGCTGGTAAGCAGAAGAACTGTTGCTCACAGGTCCCTTTCTGTCACATGCTGGTAATGTTAAATGTTGCAGCCAAAAAAAAGGTTTGAGACAAAGTTTCTGTTTCTTTTAGACACACTGAAACTGTACAAGTGATACTGAAAAAGATCCAAGCAATGAATCATTTTTCTTTTGCGGGCAATTTCTTCAGTTTTTTGGGCCTTAGTGACGTTAACTTTAGCTCAATATCTACAGTGGCTTGCAAAAGTATTCGGCCCCCTTGAACTTTTCCACATTTTGTCACATTACAGCCACTAACATGAATCAATTTTATTGGAATTCCATGTGAAAGACCAATACAAAGTGGTGTACACGTGAGAAGTGGAACGAAAATCATACATGATTCCAAACATTTTTTACAAATAAATAACTGAAAAGTGGGGTGTGCGTAATTATTCAGCCCCCTTTGGTCTGAGTGCAGTCAGTTGCCCATAGACATTGCCTGATGAGCGCTAATGACTAAATAGAGTGCACCTGTGTGTAATCTTATGTCAGTACAAATACAGCTGCCCTGTGACGGCCTCAGAGGTTGTCTAAGAAAATGTTGGGAGCAACAACACAATGAAGTCCAAAGAACACACCAGACAGGTCAGGGATAAAGTTATTGAGAAATTTAAAGCAGGCTTAGGCTACAAAAAGATTTCCCAAGCCTTGAACATCCCACAGAGCGCTGTTCAAGCGATCATTCAGAAATGGAAGGAGTATGGCACAACTGTAAACCTACCAAGACAAGGCCGTCCACCTAAACTCACAGGCCGAACAAGGAGAGCGCTGATCAGAAATGCAGCCAAGAGGCCCATGGTGACTCTGGATGAGCTGCAGAGATGTACAGCTCAGGTGGGGGAATCTGTCCATAGGACAACTATTAGTTGTGCACTGCACAAAGTTGGCCTTTATGGAAGAGTGGCAATAAGAAAGCCATTTTTAAAAGAAAATCATAAGAAGTCCCGTTTGCAGTTTGCCACAAGCCATGTGGGGGACACAGCACACATGTGGAAGAAGGTGCTCTGGTCAGATGAGACCAAAATGGAACTTTTTGGACAAAATGCAAAACGCAATGTGTGGCGGAAAAATAACACTGCACATCACTCTGAATACACCATCCCCACTGTCAAATATGGTGGTGGCAGCATCATGCTCTGGGGGTGCTTCTCTTCAGCAGGGACAGGGAAGCTGGTCAGAGTTGATGAGAAGATGGATGGAGCCAAATACAGGGCAAACTTGGAAGAAAACCTCTTGGAGTCTGCAAAAGACTTGAGACTGGGGCGGAGGTTCACCTTCCAGCAGCACAAGGACCCTAAACATAAAGCCAGGGCAACAATGGAATGGTTTAAAACAAAACATATCCATGTGTTAGAATGGCCCAGTCAAAGTCCAGATCTAAATCCAATTGAGAATCTGTGGCAAGATCTGAAAACTGCTGTTCACAAACGCTGTCCATCTAATCTGACTGAGCTGGAGCTGTTTTGCAAAGAAGAATGGGCAAGAACTTCAGTCTGTAGATGTGCAAAGCTGGTAGAGACATACCCTAAAAGACTGGAAGCTGGAATTGCAGCAAAAGGTGGTTCTACAAAGTATTGACTCAGGGGGCTGAATAATTACGCACACCCCACTTTTCAGTTATTTATTTGTAAAAAAATTTTTGAATCATGTATGATTTTCGTTCCACTTCTCACGTGTACACCACTTTGTATTGGTCTTTCACGTGGAATTCCAATAAAATTGATTCATGTTTGTGGCTGTAATGTAACAAAATGTGGAAAAGTTCAAGGGGGCCGAATACTTTTGCAATCCACTGTAACCCTACACTGAAAATCTGTCTCACGTACACTGATCTTAAAACCTAGGTGATTTTTCCATGAATGCAATGTGAGATGGTCTGTCTCTTTGTTACTACTTGTTAGTTTCCCTACAGCAAAGTTCTCATTTTAGCTTTACTGTTGACCCAAATTATAGTTTGGGTTAACTCACATTTCTAAGATGCACAGAGAAATCCCAATATCCAATCTACCCCTCTCCTTCAACCACAACACTGCACAGTGTCGAAGTGAGTTTGGTATTTTCATTATCATTAAGGTTTCCAAAGCAATAAAACATTTTTTTTTTTTTTAGCTCTCAACCTCTTCCTGTTAGAGAACACAGTGGATTTTGAAACGTCAGATGCCTTCTGAGAATGTCAGAGTTAAGGGAAGGATTAACAATCTCTGGGCCCTAGAGATTGTTCATCCTTCCCTTAATTAGCGAAGTCTTTGTGTGTATTCCCTAGAGTCTAGGGAATACACACAAAGACTTTGCTAATTTTGCTAATTGCTAACATAATATGCTAAGACCGTTTACCTCAAAACCCAAAAACTATTTTTGTCTTGCTTTATAATTAGGGATCGACCGATATGGATTTTTTTGTGCCGATACCGATTTTTTTTCATCAGCCTTAGCCGATGACCGATATGGGCTACCGATTTTCTTAAGCCGATATTTGGAGCCGATACTGATTCTGCTCCCTCAATTTAGATCATAAAAACAATGATGATAACAAATGTTACAAGTCCCAATTTAACATTTATGGAACAATATTTAACAAATAGTAAGCATAGGAGAGGTAGAAAAAGTAAGAACAAGTTGATAAACAATTTTTAACAAATATAAAAACATTTGAGGTAGAACAAGCAAAATAAGAATTCAGTGCTGAAAAACTGCGTAATTAAAATTCTGTAAATACATTTTTAAGCATAAATAAAATAATTATACTATTGCACACATTAGAAACAAGTAAGCAGCATAATGAAGTGCACAGTGTACTTAGTTAATTTTAAAAGGAACCAACTATTTACAACCTAGAATAACGCAATATATAACGCAAACCTACAATAGAATAACGCCAAAACTTGCCAAACAAGATTGACAACACAGTCACCCAACCAGGGAGCCGAGAACAGAGCCTCGGGGGAATGCCAGGCTTCTCGGCGAGTAGACAAAAACACTTCCTAGGAACCAAAAAGTCGTAATAGAAACGCCCGGAAAATTTTGAATGGTGCATAAGAGATGGAAGTATCAGAAAATAGTTTATTTTCCAAAGAAATCATCTTTACATGGCAAAACAGCAAAGGTAGGGCAAATTTAATATCGCTGTGATGCGTGTGTCCCACTGAGTGAGACAGACGCACACACACACCACACACACACACGAACTTCTGTTTGGTAGCTGTCGCTGACTGAAAGCTCAACCACCATTGAACTTGATTGATAATGATAACGTCAGCAAACGGCTCTAAACACAACTGAGGCATAGCCTACAAGGTATACTTATGTCTGGTACATAATAAACGTTAACGCAAATTAATATTCAACTACGTAGAAAACATCTCTCATCATTAAAGCTCTTCTTGAAGTGTTGCTGCGATGGCAACTCCGCCCAGCTCCAAGTAGGGAAAGAGGGAGAGACACACACACTACACGCGTTCAAACCTCAGCCAGGTAGCCGCTGAATAAAACTCCCACAAATAGCCTACCACAGAACGTCGGCATTACTTAATCCTATGACCAGTGTTCGTAACAGCTATCGTATGCATACGGATAGCCTACAACGTAGCCATTTGCAGCTCCCTAAATGCAGGGATTAGGCATTCGCGGTTTCCATTTGGAGCCAAAAAAAAAGCTTAGCTATAGTTGCAAGCACACCTAACATGTTTTCACTTTCAAAGTGTATGGCAATATTTCAGCTAAGTCAAACAGTTAAAAGATGTTTTGAAAGTTTAAAACTTACCTTTGTCCTGAAGAGCTTCCAGCACTTCCTGCTAGTGGGGGAGGAACCGTGCATGGTCTGCACGTGAACTGCTGCGTCTCCAGCAGCTCAGCTGCCTGTGCATGCCTGACTGTAAATAATGGCGGGAAAAAACTATGGTTGAACGCAGCAGACGGTTATAGGCCGATGCCGATACACGTAAAAACCGCAAATATCGGCCCAATATATCAGCCGGACCATATATCGGTCGATCCCTATTTATAATATAACTAAAACCCTGTTTTACATGATTATTGATTGCTCAGGGCAGGAATGTGATAACATAATTTGAATCTCTTTTTAGTTGTAATTCTTAAAGAGAAACTGGAAATGACTGAAATCTCTGTCACCAAGTCAAAGCTTCTCCAAAGTCAACTTAAAAGGCAATTCTAGCAAGGAAATATCTGACCTTCTGTGCTTAAAAGATTAATTTTAAAGGTTTTGTGGCCATTGTGGCCTTTATTTGACAGTGGATAGCATAGAAAGGGGGAGAGAAGAGGGGGATGACAAAGGTCTACGAGGACAAGACTTGAAATCGGGACGACCGCTGAAGCCTCTGCACTTGGGGCGCCCGCACTAACTACTACGCCATGCGATGCCCACTAAGCCATCTTACTACTACTGTAAAATCTAGATTATGGGTATTTAGGTGCTCAAGTCTCCTCTTAACTTCGCATGTGTTTGAAACCAAGTATCACAAAGGCCAGTGTCCTGCAACTTTTAGTCGTGTTGTTGGCACAAATGGCTAAACTGCCTCCTCAGCATGCAGTCGAGATCTAGAGTCTGTTTAACAACCTATTTATTTTATTCCACTGTTTTAGGAGAGACTAGATTTTAAAAAATCGAAATATGGCAGGTTACCAACAATATATGGTCTTGCCTTGTCCGGTGGGCCTCTCTTAGTATTAACGACGCGGCTGTCTGTGGTTTTCACAACTGAGAGTACTTCCAAACGACTTTTTTGACTAGATAAAAATGTAAGAGCCTTCTTCCAGCCAGCTAACCGGCAGTGTCCAGTAAGAGAGCGGTGAGTAGGCATCTTTGCGTGACCCTAATGTCTACACAGGTGGTGGAAACTCTGACACTTTCTCTGGCATCCCATTAAAACCTCTTTAAACCGCAGACAAAAAAAATTTTATTTTGAAATTTTCACTTTTTACAACCTTAGTATGCATTGATGCCGGTTACCATAAAATGCCCACTTGGGAGTAAGGGAGCATTACACAAACATGGGTGCAAGGTTTTTATTATTGATGCTTTAATCATAAATGTGAATGTGTTTTTATAACAGACCCTTTATAGGATAATTTTATAATGTAAAGACAAAAAAAGAGGCTTATAAACCTAGTTGTTCCAGATAACAATACTGCCGTCATTAGCAACCATATCAGGTAATGATCTCTCATATGAACCTCCTGTCTATGCAGTGCTGAAAATATTTTAAGTGTTCTTTCATTTATGAGGAGGGTCTAGCTTTGTTTTTCTTTGGGAAAATCGGTGCTGAACTTCCAAAACTTTAAAGACGTTTAATGTCTCAAATGTGCAAAGCTTTGCAGCATGAATGGCCAGGGGGAGCCAAAGTTGATGGATTAGGCTGGAGATATTCTATATTTATCCCTTTGTTTGTGTGCCAACATTGACTGTGCTCTGTGTGACTCCCTGCAGGCGAGCTGCGGCACATCACCAAGCTGAAGCCGTGGTCTCTGTTCGACGTGCTGGTGGAAAAGTACGGCTGGTTGCACGAAGACGCCGGCCACTTCACTCAGTTCCTGCTGCCCATGCTGGAGATGGTGCCTGAGAAGAGGGCCTCGGCTGGCGAATGCCTCAACCACCCCTGGCTCAGCTCATAGCCGCAAACTTCGATCACCCCTTCCCCCTTCCCATGTTCCCCAACTTTGAGCCCAAACATCGACCTCTTTTGGCAGCAAGTGGAAGCGTTGTGTGAAGAGAAGCTCTACTCCTCTTCATTTCTAACACATCCATTCCAAACGCACCTGATCAGGCATTACTCCTCTCCGCATCCAACCAAGGGGAATGTAAAAAATAAAGCTTGTGGCAATGTCTACAAAAAAGGAATCGTGAGGATGGATTTCAGTAAAATGAGAAATCCGAACAAAATGCGGTGTTTTTGCCTCTCCCACCATCAAGATGTCAGCCTCTAATTCATCTGTCTTCTTCTCCTTAGTTTAAGGTTATGAAATCAGTTGACCTCCAAAGTAAGAAAAGTCAACATAAACCTTTGTTGCACTGCTGAAAAAACGGCCCAGAGCTCCATCTTCCATAACCAACTTGAGCCCGTAAGGGTGTATGAGTGTGTGTTATTTTAAGAAAGAATGAACATTTGTGCCTATGTGCCCTATATAACCACCTTAAAGGAGTACCAACGTCAGACTTTACAGTTTACAGCGTGCTTTCTTCCATGAATCCAGTCCTAAAAAAAAGCTCCACTCACCCAACTTGGCTTCTTTACATGCTCTACGGTCCTGAACTGGAACTGCAAGGGGGAAAGGGGGCATCACACTGATGCAGAGAAGGTTTATAATCAAAACAATCAGTATTAACCTGGATAAGTGTCTGCTTGGTGTTAAAGGACTTTATTTTGAAATGCATGGAGAGACTGGTGGATCGGCAGGAAGGTATATGACAAGCCTACAATGGTTGTTGGTTTCAGTTCATCTTTAGGAAATGTTGGTGACCTCCTCCACCCCCTCTTAAGGATCAACACTTTTCACTCCAAGTTTTGACATTCCCAAGTTCTCATCTCTTTTAACTTCATTCCGTGGAACAATTTTCTTGAATCCTTCTGTGGCACGTTTACTAGACCTGATTGGTACTTCCCCAACCCCCCCATCACCACCACCCTCCACCCGTCTTTTTGCTCTCTGGAGGAACCCCAACTATCCCTGAGCCTCTCCAGAAAGGGGGCAGTCATGTGGAAGGTTGCACTTGTCTTTGTAAATGTCTTTCAGGGATTTGAAACCTTTGTACATAGAACTAGATTTCGCAACGCAAATAAGCGACTGTGGACAAACACCCCAAGTATCATTCCAAAAAATAAAATAAAATAACACAAAAACTGGTTGTTGTTGGCAGTACTTGACTTTCCCCTCCGGCAAAACAGGAATGGGACATTCTGTCACTGATTAAACTTGGAGGAAGGCTCAAACTGACTTCTGTTGCCACCTGCTGGCTGTATGGGAGTACTGCACCGCAACTCAGTGCCAACGCTCTGAGAAGTTTCACAATCTCTGTCTACTTAATCACAAACACAAATCTTGAATCATCACAATTAATCCAGTTGCCTATTTTTCGCAATAAATGAAAAAGATTATAATTAAATGGTGAAATATTTTTTAAAACTATTTAAGTCATTAAAGATACGGGGGGGAAAGCAAACAACTTCTCTCTGTTTGTTGTGACTGTGACAGAAAATTGTCTTATATTGAGTTGATTGTGTTTGTCTATTAGAGATGTTTTTATTTGTTTTGTCATTATTATTATTGAACTTTTTTTATATAAAAAAGCACCTCTCCCCTCCCTTCTTACTTGAACAGTGCTGCCCTCTATGGGCCGTTGAAGGTGATGAAAAGAAAAACTGTTTTGCAATAAAGGGTATGTGATGAGTTTCCCCCCTTCTTTCCCCTCCCCCCAATTTTGCACCAAATCCTGTTGATCTCCATCGCTCAGCCATGCTGACTGTTCTTCCTGATGACATCGACAGAATTGAGTTTTGTCTGTTTTTCATTGACAGATTTAATAAATTGTAGATTAATGGAGTATTTTCTTTTGAATGCAGTCATTTGTTCTCGTTTGGAGTTTGACACTTAGAGACATTACAGGCAAAGTAAGAGGACTTTAGGTTCGATTGGATTTCATTTTAATGGTATGAATATTGAAGAGGCTATTCCTTTTAACAATTAAAATACAAAATTCTGAAAACAGTTAGCCATCACTTAGTCAGCGTAGGGTTTTAGAGCAAAAATGTTACTGTATTGTGATTCGCTATAAAACAAAATTCATAAATATTAAATAAGATGAACAGCGCAGGCAGGGATAAAACACAAACACCTTTAGAGTGGCTGCAAGAAGTATTCCTACCCCTTGAACTAGTGACATTGTAACCACAAACTAACACACAGCAGCGCATAACTGTCGGCAGAAAAAAAAAAAAAACTTTTCTAAAGGTATAAAAAAGTATCTTTCTGAATTTCTACCCAACACCCTTAATTCTGATACCCCAAAATAAATATCAGCATCCCTACCATAAAAAATGGTGGTGGAAACATGCTGTGGGGATTCTTTACTTCAGCTGTGGCAGGGAAACCGATTAGAGCCGATAAGACGGATGGAGCAACACACAGAGAAAACATACTACAATGGACTTGAGCTCTGGGTTCAGATTCAGCTAATGGCAGAGCAACAGCCAGGGTTGCAATGGTTTAGACCATTACATATTAGGACTTTAGAACGTCAAAGTCCAGACCAAAATCCAATTGAAAATGCTGTTCACAAACACCCCTCCATTCAATTTACTAGAGCTTGAAGCACAAATGCACGGAGAACACAAACATTTTGGTCTCGAGATGAGCAAAGCTGGTTATAAAGTGCTCATTGAAGGGGGCTGAATAGCAACGCACAACAGAATTTCACATTGAACCTGTTTCAAAACAACGTCAATCTTTTTATTTCTGTGCACTACCTTGTGTTGGTATGACTGATAAAATGGCAATTAAATACATAAAAGTTTCTGGTTGTAAGATGAAAAAAAGTAAAAAATAAAAAAGTTTAAGTAGAAATACTTTAGCAAAGCACAGTATGACTAAAAAGAAATCTGGGCAACTGAGAACCAGCTTGGGTTTCTATTAGTATCCTTGAATAATTACTGAAATGCCTTCTGATGACATCCTGTGTCTGACTCACTAATTAGTAATCAAACTGAAGGTGTGCCTTCTGTAAAATACGTCAACTCTAATCAGGAGATAAAACATGAATAAAAGTAACCAAAGTGGATGCAGCCACTAAAACAGAGACACCATGAGGTATTTACGTTGTCGACTCTGCTAAGCTGTAATGAAAGGATCTCGTGATCTACAGTGGAACATTGCATTGCAATTCTGAAGAAAACCTATTAAAGATGGTAATAAGATGATCTACACATGTACTGTAGAACCATAGTACCTGTAAATCCCCCTATTAACCGCACAGCTGCCTGGCTTTGTGTGATCCATTGTGCTTCTGCTGATTAGGTGTGAACGTGCATCAGAGCAGTGACGCACAGTTCTTCAGCAGCAGAGGTTTGGCCAAATCCAGGATGTCCAAGTTGGGATCGAGTGACCTTCCCAGACCCTCCAGCACCATGATGGCGAACACAATGGACGCAAAGTTACTCTCCAGCTTCACCTGAAAACACAATCAATGAGGAATATCGTTTAACCAGGGAGCAACTAATTGCTTTACACAAAGCCCTGAGAAACAATTATAGGCTTCTCACTGATATTCCTTTAGGTGCATTTTGTTCTGTCTAAAAAAAAACTGATTTAAATAAGGAACATAAATATCACACACTAGAGATAAATTTCAGAAGAAATACACAGACTAGGATCATTTCTAACAGGGAATCTTTTTCTTAAGGTTCGTTTGGTTTGTCTTGCATTACTGTATTTTCTAAAGAATGGTTTGCTTCTAAAATCCCAAAAGCAGGATTTCTGACATTTGCCAAAACTCCAAAATAAATGTTCCCTACTGCATAACATAATACCTCCGTCAGAGCAGCTCCTTCCTGCCATCTGATTAGCTTTCCCTTTAACTCTTGCAGCTATTCTTTAGTTTCCTTCCAGCTTCACTGCTCTACCTGCCTCCCTCTCAGTCACACACATTTTATGTGTAATTTAATTAAAACAGTTACTTGATTTTTCTAAACTAAAGAAAGCTTTACAAACCTTGTGCAATGATACCTTATGGGTTTTTGGGCTTCCCCATATTCAAACAAGTATTCAAGCAAGGTCTCGCAATAAACTAAGTTGCATAAGAAAAGATGACTTCAAATTATTAAGATCAGAAGTTTTAAACTTGGGTTTAAAACTTTAGATCACAAAAGGAAAGACACTTTACCTTGTGCTTGATGAGTAAGCCAAAGACCTTGGAGAGCAAATCAGCTACTTGAATCTAAACAATAGAGAAAAAAAAAGATGGACGTTAATCTGTGGGAACAGATGTAGGTTATCAGTAAAAGTACCACCAATAATTTGGTGTTTAAAAACAACATGAGTGGAGCTACAACTCAACATACCAATGAGCTACAGCATTAAACCCCTTAAAGCAAGCAGTAAGACATTTTTACATTCAGATGTTTGCTGGGTAAACACCTGCTGAGAAAAGGATGCTAGTTGTGTAAAATCCACATTCCTGTGTGAACCAAAACTGCTTAGTAATTTTAAAAATTTACCCAAATGCTAACATAAACAAATGTGTGTCTTTGCACAGTATTGGACAGTAATAAGAATAAATATACAAAATAAAACTGGAAAATAAAAGAAAACAAGTGCAGTAGAAATGGAAATTAGTCTCCGTCTTTATTGGCACCCTGGTAACAAAAAACTGTAACATGTCTTAAAATGCAGTATAATCTAAACTGAAATGTTACTTTTATTTTGAGTTTAGTTATTGGCTACAGAATAAAATGAAACGTTAACAGAAAACAGTTTTTTAGAAAGTCATATGTGATGCTGTGGGCTTGCTTCTCTTCCAAAACCCCTGCAAACCTTTTTAGATTGCATGACATCATGAACTCCAGGAATTTCTTTAGTAAAAATCTGATCAGCTCTACCAATAAACTGAAACAACGGTAATCATTGGGGTGTTCAGGAAAATTCTGGCTTAAACTGTGGCCAAATGAATACAGAAATGGTTCTGCAGATGATCAGTCGTCTTGCATGATCACCTAAATCCTATAGAAAACCCGGGGGGGTTTTATTTCTTAATGTGGGATTTTTTTTCCCGCCTCTGAATATATGTACTGCAATTAAAGTATAAAACTGCAATAGAACAGAGAATAATTTTTAAACCTATCCCCTAAATCTTTCCCAGGGGTGTCAATAAATGTGGAGATTAGAACATTAAAAAAAGGAAAACATTTAAAACAATTTTTTTATTTCTATCATATTTTGCTCTATAAATATAACATCCCAACTATTCTGATGTAGAAAACAAGTTAGACATAAGGCAAAAATACCTTTCCCAGAGAGAGGGTGTTGCTGACCGCATGATCCACTAACTCGGCCATCTCCTTCTTGAAAAGCGGCACATCTTTGCACTCGTTGGCTCGGGCATGGTGCAAAATCAACTCTGCCACCCTCTCACCCTGTAAAACCCCACAGCTGATCTTAAGACAGGTTCCTCAATCTACATGTTTTTGATGAATGTCTTGCTGACTCAAAAGCAGAAATAATTTCGGCACATTCAAAATGTACTTTTAGGGAGGAAAATATTGTGTCATTTAAATGGAGTCCCTTCTACCTTGCGCAGCACCACCGCTGTGAAGACGGCCTTGAAGTTGGCGAGGTCATGGTCGCTGAGCTGCGCTACGATCCCAGCATCCAGCAGCACCAGCTGCAGAGGACATGGGTCTGGTCGGACGCTGACCACCACTGTGTCTAACAAGTCGGTGAGGGTGGTCTTCCCATGGTGGTCCCCGGTGATGTTAACTGCATCACTGGAACCAGTGAGAGACTTCTGATATTGGACCAGAATGTTGCCAGGATGCAGATCTCCATGAACAAAGTTGTCCACAAACACCTGCAGTGAAGATGTATGTGAAGATGGTTGATAAAAGTGATGAAATACTCTAGATATGTGCTGATATGTACACTTGCAGACACAAGTCAAGTGACATAGATTTGTTGAGCTCACCATTTTCAGCAGGGTGTCGACTCCCATTCTGGCTATTCTCTGCTTCACCTCCTGAGGAATTTCAGAGCTCAGGTAGTTCGAAATGGGCTCACTGTCCTAATAAAAAACAAAAGTGATGATTTACTAATGCCGGAGGCATCAGTTATTTTTTGAAACCATGTACTCACTTCAAAGGTTTCCACTAAAATGTTCCTGGTGACAAACGGTCGCAATGGAGTTGGGAACTTGATATTGTCCACATGGCGGAAATTTTCTTGGAAACGCTCAATGTTTCTGGCCTCAAAGCGGAGATCAATCTGAAACACACACACACACACACACACACACAATAAGACGAGTCAAATTAAGTCCAGTGAGGTTACTACCATGTATGCTGGGACTGCGAATGCTGGAGTTGGAGGCCTATTATTTCAAATCTATTAAGAAACAGAACACATTTGGTTTAGTGTAATAAATTAAACCAAAACTAGATTTAATGTAAATAATAGATAATATATATTTCTCAACCCTTTCGACACCCTGAAAAAGCAAACACACCGCTGGTATCGCTTCTCTGTTTCAGTTAAACACCCCACAATCCAGTGCAGCATCACTATCACTGTCACATGACCAAATAAATACCACATGACCAACCCCTCCCCTCCCTCTGCAGAAACGCCAACATAAATGGCAAAAGATGGAAGTAAACATCGGTTTATATTTCGGCCCAGTTTTACTTATCGGATCGATACCTATATGTTAAAAAATGACAAACATCGGCCGATTCCGATGTTTGTGCATCCCTCATGAAAAACAAACAAATTAAACATATGCTAATTAAAGTACCTGTTTGGTCATTAGCTTCTCAAACTCTTCGACGACTTCACACATACTGAGCCACTTGAGTCCAGGCATGCAGTGCAGAAGCCAGCCGCCTGCTTTCATAAGCAGCAGGTCTATCTCTACTTGCCTCCTGACGCCTGGATGGACCACCTGAAAAGCACAAAAAAAATAAACGGCATCTTCTCCTTCACTTATAACCATTGACGTATAAAAGGAGGGAAACATACAGTGTCTTGCAAACCAATTAATTACCCTTGATATTTTCCCAATTTAGTCATACAACCACAAATGTACTTTAGTGTGAATTTGGATGATAAAGCAATGCAAATTTCTGCAGGGTTGTCACTATGGAGCGCACTAATCAAAAACAGTAGCCAAGAGGCACATGGTAACTCGGGAGGAGCTACAGAGATCTGTAGCTCAGGTAAAAGAATCTCTGAACTCCAAACCTATTAGTTGCCCTATATTGGTGACAAAAAAAGCCATTCTTAAAATAAGGCAAAAACAGGTCCTGTTTACAGTTAGGCACAAGCTATCGCTGGGACACACCAAACCTGTGGAAGAAGGTGCTCTGGTGTCATGAGACCAAAAAATTGAATTCAACAACATTTCTCAAAATTTCGATGATCAACAGGCAAAACTCTGTTTTCGAAGAAAACCTCACCATGACCATCCAATCTGAGTTTCAGTCATTCTGTTGAAGAAGCTGATAGAGACATATCCAACGAGATTTCCAACAACATACGATGGTTCTACAAAGTACTGACTTAGAGGGATTAAATATGAAAGAATGTCACCGTTTTCATGTTTATATGTATTTGTAAAAAGAAAAAAAAAGGGAAAACCATGAGTCATTTTCCTTCTACATCACATCATGGACTACTTTGTGTTGATCTGTTAAATAATATCCCAATGAAATACACTAAAGTTTGTGGTTCCAATGAAAATAAAAATGTAAAAAGCATCAATAGCGTATCAATAGTTTTGCAAGGCACTACAAGTGTATTATTGTGAGACTTACTTTGATTGCCACAGGTATCAGGCGCTTCCTCTCGTCGCTGCTCTCCCCAGGCTTCTGATCTCCATAGCTCCTCTCCTTATATCCATCTTCCTCCTCTTTCCTGCCCTTCCAGAACTGCCGCAGAAGACCACCCACACCTCCCAGGCCGGGGATCTCCCAGGCCTCCAGCAGGTCTTCTCTCGCCATGTCTTCCACAATTGACTGGAAGGATGGGTCCTCCACCTGATCTACCCTGGCCCAGCCTCTGTACACCTGGGCGACACACCCTGAACCCACAGGCTCCTTGCTGTCAAACACTAACACTCTCCTCCAGCCCTCCCCAAAGGCCCTGCGGAGGCACTGCTTGGTGTGGGCCCAGGGGTGAGGGTGCACCTTCACGTGGAGCCTGGAGAAGCATTCACAAAACTCTTGAGAGAAGACATCGCGCCTGGTGCTGGCCCATTGTCCCAGCTTGATGAAAGTGGGCCCCGAGGTCTCAGTCACCCACAGCAGAGCCTTCAACCAGTAAGATGCACAGGAGGTAGACATCAGAGCAAAGGGGGAAAGGAGAAGAAGGGGACCAAATTTACAGAGGAGAACCAATGCACGAAGGCTGAGACGGAGAAAGAATATCACTTTGTGGACTTGGACTTTTGCAAGGGACTTTCTGTCTATTGCTTTGGGTGGAGGAGTTGCTTCCTGGCACCTGGCCGCAAAGGATGAAGCACTGACGGCACCCCAACACAGCAGCGTGACCTTGGGTATGCGAGTGAAAATCCGTCCTCTTTTAATAAAACATGTCCCCTGGTTCTGCATGAGCCTACATCTGGCATAGGAGCCCGCTCTTTGCAGAGTGGACCTCAGGGTGTGCAGGATTCCTCTGGCTCCAAACGCCACCATCGTGGCCATGCTGGCTGTTATCCTTTAGCTCGGTTGCAGGATTCCGCATTCGTTTCTAAGCACCGAAACGAACCGAAACGTGAAAAATATGACCCCTAATGAAAATATCCAGCACTTCAATGCAGATGTTCCACCTCAAAAGAAAGCTACGGCTTAGACTAATACTACGTGTGACCGAATACACGAATTTGTCTCTGTTGCGACGTTACCTGTCCCCACGGTGCAGGGCAGCAGCTGTGGTTTCCTGCAGCACAAAGCCCATTGGTGTGTTTCCCCTCCAAGTGTGGACATCAGACACATCTTACAGTCCAATTAGCATGAATGTACATCTAAAAAAAATATCATTCATTTCCAGTGAGAACAGAGCTACCCATGAAAACATCACGATGACAGCTCGCTTCCGGGTATGACGTTTTGCCGGGGTGTCACGTGACACTCGCTCTGTTTAGCTCGCTAACAGTTTTCATCTTGAGAATGATCTTTTCCCCCCCACATCGACACCAGTTAGTGAGATATTGTCAGTGTCTCTGTTCAAGATTATTTAAAAAATGTTTCTCTTTTTTTATAATACGTTTTATTTTGAGGGCGCCTTTCTAAAACCCAAGCTCACCTTACAGAAGCTTACCTTACTTTACTCATATACCTCTATTGAACAAATTGAGGTTAAAAATTACAAACAAACTTTTCCTCATAATATGGAAGACTGATCCTGCCCAAATTTAAAAAAAAGCTAAATAAATCAACACATTTGGAAATACAATTAGAAATAATACATAAATAAATGTGTAAATAAATAAATAAATATGTAAATAAAATGGGAAGTAAATAAATAAAAATGTGTGAGGAAATAAAATTGAAAATAAATACATAAATAAATACGTGTATGTGAATATTTTATGGCTTCAAAGTTTAAGTATTTATTTTGTTATGTTCTCTTGGGTGGTCTGGGGGTCTTATTCACGAATGAGGGAAAAATGGAGCGGGAGATCAATAGACGGATTGGTAGAGCATCTGCAGTTATGCGGGCGCTGTACCGGTCTGTCGTGGTGAAGAGAGAGCTGAACCGAAAGGCGAAGCTCTCGATTTACCGGTCGATCTACGTTCCTACCCTCATCTATGGTCACGAACTCTGGGTGGTGACCGAAAGAACAAGATCATGGATACAAGCGGCTGAAATGAGTTTCCTCCGTAGAGTGTCTGGGCTCTCCCTTAGAGATAGGGTGAGAAGCTCAGTCATCCGGAGGGAGCTCAGAGTAGAGCCGCTGCTCCTCCACATCGAGAGGAATCAGTTGAGGTGGCTCGGGCATTTGGTCAGGATGCCTCCTGGACGCCTCCCTGGTGAGGTGTTTTGGGCACGTCCCACCAGGAGGAGGCCCAGGGGAAGACCCAGGACACACTGGAGGGACTATGTTTCTCGGTTGGCCTGGGAACGCCTTGGGATTCCTCCAGAGGAGCTGGTCCATGTGGCTGGGGAAAGTGAAGTCTGGGTCTCTTTGCTTAAGCTGCTGCCCCCGCTACCCGACCCCGGATAAGCGCAAGAAAATGGATGGATGGATGTTCTCTTGGGTATTTCCTAAATTCCACCATTGTATTTTGTCATTTTGGCAAGTTGATGCAGTGTTTTGATTTGCTGGTTGTGATTGGTTGTTGTTGATCCGCGAATGCAGTATAAGGTTAGATTATGAATGCATTATTTTAACAAAATACTCTGATTGGATTAAAAACACATGTATGTGATTGGCTGGGGGTGTGGTTAACCTATAAATGCACACATCTGAAAGACCAGGCTCAGACCAGAAAAGGAGCGCAGAAAGCAATTGGAGGAAGAAAGCAAGTGGAGGAAGTTGGCAAGTGGAGGAAGAAAGCAAGTGGAGGAAGAAAGCAAGTGGAGGAAGAAAGCAAGTGGAGGAAGAGTTTGTTGAAGTTGAGCACATGCCAAATTCGAATGGACATGCCACAACCATTGTTCTTTAACATGGAAATGTGCGATCAGATCAATCTCACGGCGCAGGGCGCACCAAGACTGTTGGCAGGAATATAAGCCACAGCAGATGAATCCACCTTCTGGAATATTAGGTAGGAGAGCAGGTGAGTGGGCCGCTGGATTGTTTGGTAATTGCAACTAGTGACGTGCGGTTACCGGTGCGGTATCCAGGAGCCATTGGATTTGCTCCTGAAGAGCTGAAGGATCTGCTGAAGAAGATTGGACCTGCCAAGTGCATCACCACACCTGATCTGTGAAAGGCTACTGGCTACCTGTCATTCAATTCAATTCAATTCAATTCAATTCAGTTTATTTATATAGCGCCAATTCACAACTGATGTCATCTCAAGGCACTTCACAAGAAGTCATTTCAATACATTTATACAAACATTCCAATCAGTTCAAATGTTTCCTATTTAAGGAATCCCAGTAGATTGCGTCAGTCATTGGCATGAGGTTGGGCCCCGTTGATGCAGACTTTCCAACCACAACAATCCTTCAGCAATCCCTCATACTGAGCAAGCATGTAGCGACGGTGGAGAGGAAAAACTCCCCTTTAACATGAAGAAACCTCCAACAGAACCAGGCTCAGTAGGAGCGGCCATGTGCCACAACCGTCTGGGGGTTTGAGAAGACAGAGCAGAACACAGAAGGAACAGAAGATCTGATATAAGAGAACTTTCTATGTTACAGAAAGTAAAAAGTTGATAACAGGACACAGTGGATGTTCAGTTACTGGGAGGATCATCCCAGTCGATGCCCCCCGTCCAACAGGGCATTGCAGCCAAGCAGGATACCAGACCAGGTATATCTTCTATGGAGAGAAAAACACTGAGAGAAAACAAAGTTAACAGTCGAAATAACAGAATGTACTGTAATACAACTGGAGAGTTGTAGGAGAAAAGGAAGTAGCAGAGTGAAGAAAATTGATAAGTCTGTCCTCCAGCAGTCTAAGCCTATAGCAGCATAACTACAGAGATAGCTCAGGATGACCTAAGCCACTCTAACCATAAGCTTTATCAAAAAGGAAAGTTTTAAGCCTGGCCTTAAAAGTAAACAGAGTGTCTGCCTCACGGACTAAAGCTGGGAGCTGGTTCCACAGGAGAGGAGCCTGATAACTAAAAGATCTGCCTCCCATTCTACTTTTAGAAATCCTAGGAACTACAAGTAAACCTGCAGTCTGAGACCAAAGGGCTCTGTTAGGAACATAAGGAACAATTAGATCTCTGATGTATGATGGAGCTTGATTATTAAGGGCTTTGTATGTAAGAAGAAGGATCTTAAATTCTATTCTGGATTTAACAGGGAGCCAATGAAGGGAAGCTAAAACAGGAGAAATGTGACCTCTCTTTTTAATACTCATCAGAACTCTTGCTGCCACATTTTGGATCAACCGAAGGCTTTTAATGGCATTTTGTGGACTTCCTGATAGTAAAGAATTACAGTGGTCCAGCCTTGAGGTAACAAATGCATGGACTAGTTTCTCAGCATCACTCCTGGACAGGATGTTTCTAATTTTAGCAATATTCCGGAGGTGAAAGAAAGAAATCCTAGAAACCTGTTTAATATGGGATTTAAATGTCAAGTCTCGGTCAAAAATAACACAGAGGCTCTTTACGTTATTACTGGGGGCCAATTTAATGCCATCCAGATGAAGTGATTGACTAATTAGTTTCTGTTTAAGGACTTCTGGTCCAAAGACAGCAACTTCTGTTTTGTCAGAATTTAAAAGCAAAAAGTTTAGGGTCATCCATGTTTTTATGTCTTCCAGACATGCCTGTAATCTACCTAACTGACTGGGTTCATCAGGATTTATGGATAAATATAGTTGTGTATCATCTGCGTGGAAATTTATCCCATGCTGTCTAATGATTCTACCAATTAGGAGCATATATATGGTGAACAGAATTGGTCCAAGCACAGAACCCTGTGGAACTCCACAAGTAACCCTTGAGAGTGAAGAAGATTTATCATTTAGATGAACAAACTGGAATCTGTCAGACAAATATGATTTAAACCAGCCTAGTGCTGTTCCTTTGATCCCTAAAACATGTTCAAGCCTTTCTAGGAGAATATTATGATCGACTGTGTCAAAAGCAGCACTGAGATCTAACAAAACCAGAACAGACACAAGTCCATTATCTTAGGCCATGAGAATATCATCAGTAACCTTCACCAGTGCTGTTTCAGTGCTATGATGAGCTCTAAAACCTGACTGAAACTCTTCAAACAGCTCGTTACTGTTTAGATGCTCACAGACTTGATTAGCAACAATTTTCTCAAGGACTTTGGATAAGAAAGGAAGGTTAGATATAGGTCTGTAATTCACTAAGTCATCTTGATCAAGGGAAGGTTTCTTGAGTAAAGGTTTAATTACAGCTATTTTAAATTCCTGTGGTACGTATCCGTTTACTAAGGATAGATTCATCATATCCAAAATGGGGCCAGGAACCAAATGGAACACTTCTTTAAATAATTTGGTTGGAATTGGGTCCAACATACAAGTTGAAGGTTTAGATGAGGCTAATATTTTTGATAATTCCGAAAGCTCGACGGAATCAAAACAGCCTAAGCACAACTGAGGTTCTACAGTTCTTTCCGATACTGCCTCATTTACTGAGGAAGAAGTAATCATGTTTGGGAGGATGCCAATGATTTTATTTTTAATTGAATTAATTTTATTTATGAATAATCCCATAAAAATCATCACTGCTAAGAGCTGGGGGAATAGTTGGCTCAACAGAGCTATGACTCTGTGTAAGTTTGGCAACTGTACTAAAAAGAAACCTAGGATTGTTTTTATTCGCCTCTATTAATGATGAAAAATATGCTGTTCTAGCTTGTCGAAGGGTCTTTTTATACAGCAGCAGACTGTTATTCCAGGTTAAATAGGAATCCTCTAGGTGTGTAGAGCGCCATTTTCTCTCCAACTTCCTAGTATTCTGCTTTAAAGTACGTAACTCTGCGTTAAACCAAGGAGTCAGCCTCCTATGGCTAGCCACTTTCTTTTTTAAGGGGGCTACACTATCTAATGCCAAACGCAATGAGGACGTAACGCTGTGAACCAGATCATCAATTTCTGAAGGGTTAGAGATAGAATTGCTGCCATCCACTGTATTACCCTGAGACACTAAGGAAAGTAAGAATGGAACAGATTCTTTAAAAATTGTTACAGCATTGTCTGATAAAGTTCTACTATAATGAAATTTTCTTTCAGATTTAAGATGGTCAGTTAAAGTAAATTCAAAAGTTATTAAGAAGTGATCAGACAGGTTATGTGGGTGGACTGTTATTTCCTCACACTCAATACCGTATGTCAGTACAAGGTCCAAAGTGTGTTTACCCGAGTGGGTCGATCCCTGTACTTTTTGAGTAAAGCCAATTGAGTCTAAAATAGCATTAAAGGCTGCATTTAGGCAATCACTTTCAGTATCCACATGAATATTGAAGTCCCCCACTATAATAACCCTATCAGTATTTAATACTAAATCAGATAAAAAATTTGATATCTGATCCAATAATTGAGAGTAAGGGCCTGGTGGATGATACAAAACCACAAACAAAAATGGTCAAAGACCTGCACTTAGAATATTTTATTTATTTATTTCTACATATATTTAGTTATTGTATTTGTATTTCCTCATACATTTATTTGCTTCCAATTTTATTAGCAAATTGATTTATTTATTTACTTATTTTATTTTATTTCCAAATTTATTTATTTTCAGCTTTGGCAGGTTCAGTCATTCATACATAATGACTTAGTTGTTAAGCACTTCCTGCAAAACCTTAAATAATCATTTTGACGCAAAAAATGCAAAAGGTTTTAGTTAAAACTGGGTCCTGTAGAGCGGTCAGGTGATCAACAGATGGCGACAAATCTAATGTTTTGCTATGATAGGTTCTACTCAGTTGCTTTGGTTGTTTTAACCAGAGGTGGGTAGCAACTAAAATAGTTAGATTTACTTGAGTAACTTTTTGAGAAAAGGTACTTTTAGGAGTAGTTTTACTACACCGTTCTTGAGTAATATTATTATAAAATATTGCTACTCTTGTGTAAAATTTCTACACTACAAAAGTAACTTCAATGAATGAAAAAATTAAATAAACAGGTTTTAACAAAAAAATGCTCCAGACACTCACCTAAAGTTTGTTTAAGTTAGAGTTCTTGTTTGTACACAATGTTATTTTCTGTCGGCTGAGCCCGTTCTGCCACTTGGAGATCAAGTGAGTATACAGTGGATATTGTCACTGTACGTTTTTTCCCCCTGTTCTAAGACAAACATTAGTTACTGTAGGTATTAGTTTTGGTCTTATGTTAAAAAATCATTTGGAAAGGTATTTCTTTTGCATCAATTTATTTTGTAATTATGCTATTTCTGAATATTTCTTACATTTTAGTACATAAAGTATAAAAATTTGTACATCATTTTAGATATTTTTGTCTGTCAGATTACATCATTTTAAAATATTAAATCAGATGTGATTAAACAGTAGCTAAATACTCAAGTTGCCTTTTTACCAAATAGTTTTTTTACTCTTGAGTAATCTATTGCATGACTACTTTTTACTGGGTTAGAAATATGCTGAAGTACTGCTGCTCTTTCTTGAGTGCAATTTTTGGCTTCTCTACCCACTTCTGGTTTTAACCATTAGAGTTGGGCGCAAGGGGCTTTAGAGACTCAAGCAATTGGTACAAAAGTGTATTTTTAAGATAACTGTTACCAATTTCATTTGCTCTGCGTCTTTGTGGTAGTTCTAAGCAATTATGGGTTTGCTACAGTTATAACGTTGCTGTTCATTTATCTTTTTACAATCCATGTCAGAATTTATGGATTATTTTGTTAGTATGGGAAATATTTGAATACATCTCACCAAAATGTGTTCAAATTTTACGTTTAAATTTCATATGAAATTACCGGCTGCCCTCTAAAATCAAGGGATTCATTATTCAACTTTGCTAAATTAAAGCAGATGCAGATGGCACAAGGGCTCTTTGATGGACAGACAAACCTTTTCAGCATATTGAAGAGCCAGATTGTGAGATTGACATTTGAAGACAGTTGTTATCAACTCACAGCACAGAAAGAAACACATTTGGGGGAAAGGGAGCTATGAATTGCACATTTCATGACTGTAGTATCTATATATCAATTTTCTATTCATACCTAATCCTTGCAGGCTTCCTGAGGGACTCCTGCTTTTCTCTAGTGATCGATCGACAGTAGACAAGGTAGACAGGTTCCTCAGGGAATTTGATGTAACTCAACCATATGTTAATGGTGTCATAATTTTAAACATGGTAAGGTCATCAAAGGTCAATCAGCGCCTGATTACCAAAATCAGTCGCAACAATATTGACACAAACAAAAGAATAGCTCAAATGTTGTACAACTGATCAAGATGAATTTAGTTTGATTTATGTAATGTGGTTATCAACAAAGGTCAAAATGGTTGACCTCTATAAAGACTTATTAATGTCTTTAAAATGATAGAGGCACAAACTAAAAGCGTTGTACCTCTTAAACTGTTTCTCTGTTGTGTATGTGAATAACCATCAATTAAAGACAAAGCTAAAATAATTACGGAAATAAAAAAAAACTGTGAAGGATTATAAAAGCAAAACACATGCCCAAGTTTTAAAAACATTTTTTTAAGGATTCTATCGATACTAGATACAGATCAGATGTTTTCTATGCACACAAAATTTGCACAGTAACACTCAGTGAAATACCTAATTGTGCATTTCCGTTTATTGCTTTCATAATAACCACTTTACTGGTATACTACACGAATGCATGAGCAATACAGATTCCGGATCACAGGAAGAAGTAGGAGGTTAGGAACCAAACACACCCATGGTGTGATTTCAATTCCTTTGCTTGAACCAGAGCTCTTTTAGGCAACCTTCTATGCACTGTCAGGGATTGAGAAATTGCTGGAACTATGCTCCCAGTCATGGAGCGAGTCCCCTGGACAGTGAGCTCAGTACGCTCCCAGGATCCCAGCTGTAGGCCTGATAGAGGACTCAGGAACACAATGAGCCTAGATAAACGCCAAACAGATGTCACTGGCCTCCACCTCCCACTGCTATTGATGAACAAGCCAGGCTTTTTAGTTTGTGCTTGCATTTCAAAGGCGAGGTCAGGCTTCAGGCTCAGAGGTCAGCTCCATAGCTGCTACATGCAGGCTGTTAGACACTTGATGAAGGCTACCCATGGAATGACTAAAGAGATGAAACCTGAGTGTCTTTTTAGGTTGTTTGCTAGATGCCTCAACAACAAAATGTATCCTTTTCCCCAGTTTTTTAGAATCTTGCCTTCCAGTCTTCTGAAAATGTCACAAACGAAATGTTGGTAAATGTCTTTGGTATACAACTTGTGCCTCAAAAGTGATCTACAGCAAAGAACCTATGTTCATGAAAAAATGTATGACCCGTCTGTTAGGACTGCAGCTGGAGCTGATAATGAAAAATTGCAGAAGGGTTTTTACCAAAGATATGCTGTGCAATAATATTTATCCCCCTTGAATTTCTCCACATTACAACCACAAGCTTCAATGTATTTTATTTGGATTCTTACTGTATGTGATAACCATAGACTGTATATTACGGTGATAACCCAAATTGGTGCATATTTGTAAAGCTGAAGGAGAATGACAGCTACATGGTTCAGTTTTTCCAACTGAATATCTGAAGCGTGGGACCTGCATTTGGAGTCAACCCCCTTGAATTTGACACCCTGCAATAAAACTGACCTAACTGGTAAAAAGCATAAATTTAGCATAAATATGGCCGTTCCATGTTGTCTCAGAGGTTTGATGGAACACATTAGTCAATAAACGGCATCATAAAGTCCAGGAAACACACCAAATAGTTCGGGGATGATACAAACCTGTGGAAGAGGTGCTCCAGTTAGATGAGGCAAAAAACAAACAATCAAATAAAGTCCCAATAAAATCTTAAGAAACTACACTGAAGTGTGTGGTTTAAAGAGTGTCAAAAAGTTCAAAGTATATGAATACTCCTACCTATACAGCGAACCGTCTCTTTTTGGGCCTGTGCAGGTTAATTGTTAATCCCACAGCCACCAGTGTGCTTGTGCAGCCTCACTTACTGGATACATTTACCCCCCCTCATTTACCCCTCCCTCACAGGTCCATTGAGTTACCCTGTGCTGTGGACTTCATCCTTAAGATGCACCGGACTCGTCAGTTTGTATCTTCTCTGAACTGAACCAAGGTCAGCTTAATCATCTTAAAACTCTTAACACAAACTAATGCTTCCATACAACTTTCGCTTGTGTTTTTCCTGTGGCTGCCACCGTTAGTTGGCACATCTGTACTCATAAACAAATAGATAAAACTGATGGACATGTTGTCCCCTCACTGAGATAGGAAGAATCACTCTTGATTGCCTCCCAGAGGAGCTTTTAGTTATGTATAGCTGCTCTTAGCCCCGCCCCTTCCTGCTCCAGCTCCCCCTGTCTTTCTTTTACTGAACAGGACAATCGGTTTCCCAGGTAACTGGAGCTCCAATCACCCAGCCAGCTGCAGATTAGTTTAGCGGTGTGGGGGCTTAGCTGGGTGGGGGCTTAGCTGGGTGTGGGTGGGTGGGTGGGTGGATGGGATGGGGATGGGGGGGGGGGGGGGGTGATGATGGAAAATGTAGAGGGAGGAGAGAGAGAGAGAGAGAGAGGAGGAAGGGGGTGGCTTGAGGAAAGGAGGGGTGGGAAAAGTTGGAGAGGGGGAGAGAAGAAAATCAGTGTCATTTATAGATAGGGCTGTGAGTGAGTGAGTGCAGGCAAAGCCGTAAACAGCTTTAGCCTCAAGGCTGGACGGGAGAAGAGGGAGTCCCTTCACTCCGTCCCCCGACCACCCCCCTCCTCTTCCCCAAAACTTTTTGTGCTTCCTCAGCTGTGGCTTTGTTGGAGTGTTCAGGAAGGAGCTATGCAGAGCGAGAGAAGTCGGAGGCAGGGGTAGGGGTAGGGGTGTTCGAACGGAGGAAGAGAGGGAGAGGGAGTGGAAGGGCTAGTCAGTTTGAAGGAAAGGAGCCATGCAAGTGGATGCTCTTCTCTGCGGGATCAGGTTTCACAGAATGAAAAGCCACACTGAGAGAGCTTCAACGGGGCTCAACCAGCTCAGAAAGGTAGTGAAATCTAAAAGATTCTATTTGTCACTGATTTAATCCAGAAAAAGTGAGAGGAAATGTTTTCTTACCTTTTTTTTGGGGGGGGGATAAATGTGGTTATTCGGGTCAGAATCCTTTGCACAAAGATGTTTCTTAGTTTAAAAGTTATTTATGCTGGTGTGCATTCATGAGGCTGCTCTACCTTCTCAGCAGTCCTAATGTAATTGCCTGTGCCTGACCTTGATTGAGCCAGGCTGTCTTTATCTGTGTAAAGAATGTGGATCTATATTTCTCCCAAGCAATAACAGAAAATGCTTTAAGTGGTTTCCGCTGTCTGTATTTGAAGCTTTATTTCATCCAGACTGATTTTGTTCCTGTAAGACTTTCATGAAACTTAAACTGGAGACTCAAAACAGAGTCCTCTGCTCCTAACTGAGCTGCTAGTTAGTGACCACACAAGTAAGCTGGCTGGTTGTCAGAGTGCATGCTCAGACCATCATATTCCAAACTGGCTTGTTGTGGGGGGACAGAGAGAGGAGAGCTGGGATGATGAGTGAGATGAGCATTCCTCCGTGTGAACAAAAGCACCTCTTCATGCATTGCTTGTCTTGTATTGAGGGGGCTTGCCTGTGTAGAAATCTCCTCAGGGAGGAAGCAGGAGTTCAGCTACAGGTGGCTGTCCATAAAAAAAAAAATCCTCTTTAGTCAGAACACAAGTAGCTAAAGGGTACTGAAAGGGGAAAGATGTAGGTATTCAGGATGTTTTGATTCGGCAAAAAAATCACAGCCTGAGTGATTACGTTGGATCTCTATAAATAGTACAATAAAGAAAATTACACCCTTTGGTCAAAAAGGCAAAACACTAATTATCCGTGGGAAGCTAGCAAACAGCTTGGCAAAATATGTCACTTTCAAAATGAGGTTGATATGTTCACAGGGCAAAAAGATTAAGAGTGAAGAGTCTGTTAATGGGGTTTGTGTTAAATAAGATTTGAGCCTTTTTAAGATTATATCCATATGGGTTACCTACATGAAATGGTAGCATGTAGGTACAAAATGTGAGTACAAATTGGCAAATGAGTGACTACAGTTGATACCAAATGCTTAAATACACTGTGTAAAATTGATTTAGGACAGTCAAAATTACCAAAGCTGTGTTTGTTAAATTGCAAAACAACACAGCAGAGGTTGATTTAGGCTATTCTTGCTTCAGTATTTATACATAATGGTTTTTCATCATGATGCCATCTATTTAAAGGGGCACCAGTCCCTCCGCAGCAAAACACACCCACAACATGATGCTGCATGCCATCCCTATAGTTCAAAGTTAGCATGATGCTCTGAGATCAACAAGCTTCCCTTTTTTTGCTCCAAATGTAAGAATGATCATTATGCCTAAACATTTCAGTTTTTGCTTCACCACCACAGGACCGATCTAAGAGTGTTCAATCATTCTTTTTATGATCCTCTTAGAGTATATGCTACTTCCTCTGAGTGGCCTCTCAGCCCATGTGAGTACAGGACTTGTTTTACTCTGGATAATGACTTACTTCTACCAGATTCAGGCAGCATCTTCACAGGGACTTTTGGATTTTGTTCTATTGTTCATGATCACATCTTGTATCCAGACACGTTCATCTCTGGGAGACAGAACCTGTCTTCTTCTTAAATGTTAGGATGGATGGACATTGATGTGCTGCTTATAGTTGCATATAGTTGTTTGTACAAATGAGCACCTTCAATTATAGTTGGGAATTCTACACAAGGATGA
This sequence comes from Valencia hispanica, assembly GCA_963556495.2. NCBI lineage: Eukaryota > Metazoa > Chordata > Actinopteri > Cyprinodontiformes > Valenciidae > Valencia > Valencia hispanica. The sequence continues at coordinate 39,395,410 of OY747706.1, forward strand.
ACTAGACTTTTTCTCTTCTTGATATCTTCCCTGATTTGTTAAGATTTTTACATATAGCACAAAAGCAAGCAGTGTGTTTCAAGTGCCTTAAAATACATTCCAGGTGAGCTTCAATTTAACTCAAATGCCACAAATTAACCTTTCAGAAGCTAGCCAATAGTCCTTAAACACAAGAACAAAACCTGTAACAATGAAAATTGTGATTCATTAACTGCAACAAAAACTAAAATCTTAGATTCTGCAACATATTTTCTCCTTTATATGTATTCATGAGACAAATGAACAGCTGAAGCAGAGTCAGTAGGAGCAGACCACAGATCAAAATTCATTTGCTCCTCTAATCCTCTCTCTGTCCAATGCTGTGTTTTATTTACCTAACAAAGTGGTTTTGTTGAACTGAGACAAGCTGACTCTTGGGTTAAGGGGAGAAGCTTTATAGAGTTTGAGATAAAGACATGGTGACTGTTTGTCTGCTGGTCTGCAAGACTGTAAAGACTGGGCTGCTATCTTGTCCTCTGAACCCATTCTGTGTTTGTGTACCCCCATGTCTAGTACTGGTGTTGCTATCATACACTTACTGTTCTGGCTGATTGGCTCAAGTATTTATATTTGGAGTCAGGGTCAGAGGCTAACTTTCTGCAGCAATGTTGCAAATGCATTCATACCTCCTAACTGTTTCCATGTTTTGTCACATTACAACCACAAATTAAAGGTGCAAGCAGCCTCGAACGGCCCTCGCAGCTTAGCGCCTGCTAGAGCTTGTGCTGCGACCGTGGGACTCGCGCACCGCCGACTCAATGCCACTTCCACATTTCCACTGAGCCTGCTGATCAAATCTGCATGAAAAAGTGTTCAAAAGGCACAAAATGGCAGCTTTCGACCAAAATGGTTGACTTCCTGTCGGGTATGGACCCTGGCTTCAAAAAACTATAACAGTTCTTTATAAACTACAAATATGTACTGAATTTTACAATCCTAGTTGAGAGAATTGCTTGTGGTTGATTGTTTTAATTCTTCTAGGAAGCGCTGTGCAAAAATTAGGCAATGCCCACAAAAGATTTGTGTACATATCTTTTAGGGGTTGGACCATTATCCATGCTGTTGAATTTGGTGCAGATCACATGATGTATGTGAAAATTAGAGCCAAACGTATTTCCGTGGCGTAATACTGTATGAGGCTTTGCCACAGCCACATCCTCTTTCTGAACCTCTCAGTTCTGTAGACCAATTTACCCCAACTTATTTTCAGTCACTAACCACAGCTAGATATTGATTAGATAAAAGGAGTCCAATATGGACCTTTCTAATTAAAAAATGACACTTCCTGTTCTCAGGGGGCAGGGCTTAGGTGACATGAGCAAATGAGCATATGAATGTATGGAGTGCTGGTATGTGATGAGACACAGGAAGTTTGGTATAGCTGTGACCTTGTGTGTGCAAGTTAGTACGCCATACTTTTATGGCGAGAAGCCATACTTTGAGACCTGGCCACGCCCACTTCTTTTGACGCAGTAAAAACCTTTAGATAACTTTTGATCCCCCAATGCTTTGACTATCCTCATTAATTTTTAAGTCTTTTAGTCAAAAGCTCTAGGAGGAGTTTGTTCAAATACGACGTGTATAAATGGCACAAAATGGCTGCTTTGATCAAAAATGGCCGACTTCCTGTGGGTTCTGGGCCATGGCTCCAAGTGACTTTGTTTGTAGGTCCTGAGACCTATCGGTGTACCAAATTTCATAATCCTCGGATAAAGTATGGCTTGGGGCTGGCTGTTCTAGGGGGCACTGTGGAGTGATTAGGCCACACCAGATATTAGCATAAATTTCTCTCAAGGGTTGGACTGGTATTCATCATGTTGTCCTGGTCTAGATTAGATGGATTTTTCTGGAAATTAAAGGCAAACTTATTGCTCTACATCCAGACTGTCCTTCCAGATGCTCAGAATGGGAATGATCTGTACGTATACATGCAGCATGACCACACTACATCGACTGACCAATCATAAACCTTTCACGGTTCATTTCACCAACTTAACTTAATATGCTGCTGTGGTGCATTCAAGGAATGTTTTAAATATATGGAAGAGTTGTATAACGTAGGTCATTTAAAACTTATATCAAAAAGCACTGAAAATAATACCATAAGCCATAAACTTCTGTTTAATGACAGTTGTCAAGCAATGTTCGATTCATACTAAATATGCCCTACTTATTTTTACAAAGTACTAAAAGAAGAATGAACCCCATATATATATATATATATATATATATATATATATATATATATATATATATATATATATATATACTTGTAGCCTGTTTCCACTGTTTAAATAATGTATTGTGTAACCCTGTATGACCAAATCCTAATCTAGATTTCCTCCTTTCTGTTTCGTTCTGTTTCCCTCATTATACCAACTTTCTTTTGAATACCATAAAGATACCTTCCAGTTATTTCTTCTTCCCATTGTTTCTGCCATTTTTCCTTGACCTTTTGAGGCTGCAGTTTTCTATGGATTTGCACACAGCTTTTATTCCAAATTGGTTTTATTCGTATTGGATATTGAAGGAGAAAATGAAGACGGCAACATGAGTGATGCAAATTAGCATGTGACGTCATCTGGCAACATATAGTGACTTTCTGGATCAACTTCAGCTACTTTCAGTCAGAGACAGTTGGCAACACTAGGCATGTACTAAATGTTTGAGGCCAGCCCCCACCCCTTCAGCATGCATGAAAAGTCAGGATTTTGATAAGTTTAGATCCCCCAAGCCTGAAGACCACCCTGACCAATTTTCCAGCCAATTGGTTAAAATCCCTTGGAGGATTTCGATCAAACGCAGAGGCACAATTGGGCCAAAAGGGGTAAAAATCAGTCAAAAGCACTCGTTCAATCCAAGATGGCGGATTAGTTTGGGACTGTGAAGGTTTAAGACTTTTAGCTAGGTCTATGGTAGTACTACAAGTGTGCCAAATTTCATACCTCTACGATTAAAAAAAAAAAAGGTAAATGGGGAAGGTGTTTTGAAGCATTCCGAGGTGCACTGTTGAGCCATTTATATTGCGACTTTTGCAAAACCCTTAAAAGACATCAATTTCATGTACAACTCATGCGTCCACCAAATTTGGTGATTTTTTTTTTTTTTTTTTTTTGGTATAAGTTTAGGCCTCCAAAAAGCCAATTCATTTTTGGGAAGAATAAGAAACAGTACATTTACAATAGGCCTTCGCAGCACTTTTGCTGCTCGGGGCTAACCAGGGTATTTTCCATGGGATTTCATGTGATAATATTGCAGTCGAAAGAGTTCAATAGGGACAGGGAAGCAAGTCAGAGTTGATGGATGAAGCTAAATTTAGAAAATCTTGGAAGGAAGCCTGTTAGAGGCTCCAAAAAGACTTTAGTCTGGAGCGGAGGCTTACCTGTCCAGCCCTCCTAGTTTTTAACAGACACTGTACCCGGGCAGCCTCCTACTCAAAGAGCCTACCAGGCCAACCTTCTGCTGTCCCAGAGCTGTTGGTGTTAAAACATAAATATACTCTGGAGGAATGCATCTTGTGGTTATGGTCCATGAATTCCTCTTTTTTTCCAAGTGATGATGGGTGTACCGATAGGTGTGCTGTTAGTGGATCAAGGATTTTGTCATGATCAAAAAACGGGTTTAGTCTTCTCCTCTCAAGCACTCATGTAATTAAATCTTGTACATCCCAAACCCAGAGTCACACCAAAACATGCATTAAGAATGCATGCCATCAGATTCCAATATTGGAGTCATTTATATTACAATTGTCGATGTATATCATTGGACTTTGGGTAGTAAACAAACACAAAGTACTGCGTAATTGTTAATGAAGAATGATGCATTGTTTTCATCCATCCATCATCAATATCATCGTGGTGAGGGGATGTTTGTGAACATTGTTGCAACAGATACTCTACTGGATTATTGACTGGGACATTCTAACACATTGATATACTTTGATTTAAACTGTTTAATTGTAATTCTTGATGTATGTTTAGGGTAATCTATCCTGCTAGAAGGTGCCCCCCTGTCCCAGTCTATTTCAAATTTTGTACCTGACATGCTTTTAAAAAAATGAGTCAAACAAGCCTTTCTTGTGTGAATCTAAATGCTTCTATTACCTGTCACTTTGCTGCTGTTGCAGTTGAATTTCCCCCTTGTGGGACAATAAAGGATTATTCCATGCTATTCTATTCTATTAAATGTTAAATTCTTGATTGTTCACTATTTGTACTTTGTTTTAATTTGGCTCGATTCCCAATAAAGCAAATATTTCTGTGCTTTAATTGTCATAAAGCAAAATCAGTTGTAAATGTACTCAAGTATGCATTTTTAAAATTGTGGCCAACCTTAAAGCACAGAAAGATTGTTGTTTCTCTTTGATTAAATCACAATTCTGTTCAAGCATCTCAACTAACAAGTTCTTTACTCATGTAAATTAAAGAGATACTGTATTTGCTGTTATTTCTGTTATGCTTGGCCGCAATCCCACGGCTGGAGTCACTCCCTGCATATCTGCAGGCTCGTGCAGAGTAACTGAAATGGGATGAAGACAGAAATTTGCCTAATCAGTCTTGAGGGTTGGGGCGGGAGTTCAGTTTGTATATTCAGTTAAATTCAAATGAAGAGGTATAGGTCTACTTTTTATCTATAAGGGGTCTCCACAAAGAGAGACATTTGTGTATAACAGTTCAAACCCAACTTGCACTGAGCCACAACAGTCACCACGCTATTGCGATTGAGGGAGAAATGCCAGGACTCTTATCAATATAAAGAAGTAAAACTTATTTATGACACCTGTGCATAGTTGGAGTTTATGTAAAAGATTGTTTTTGTTAAGTTTAAAATTCTCTATAATGTTATTATTTATAGACATTGGAATGCAGCAGTGTTGGTTAATGAATGAATGAATCCTGTATGTATTCGTGCAGCAGCGTTATGTCGTTATGGTGATGTATGTTATGAGTTACATACATTGCTTTTAAAAAGTTTTACAACAAAATTAACTGTTTTTTCACTACTGAATACATCTAAATGCCATCAGTAACTTAATATGGTCAGCAACCCACTAACCCTAAACTGTTTAGTTTAATCATGTAGAAGAATTAGAGAGCGCAATGAAAACAATGAAGAGTCTTCTTTTCCTCCTCCTTTGTTCTTACAATTAGATAGTCTGGTTTTACTTTGACTTGGAAACATTTTTTAAGCACCTTGAATTACCTTGTTGTTGAAAGTGTGCTGTACAAATAAAATTGCCTTGCCTAAAACAGAGGCTGATTAGGCTAGTTATTCCTGTTAACTTAAAGTTGAGTTTAATATATTTTTCTATTATCTTATTGATTGCCATCCCTTCTTGCCAGAAAATTCCTGACATGGAGTTAAAGCCATCTCTCTTTCCTCCACTCTTCCACTCTTTTCTGCTCTATGGCAGGCATGATTGTGAGCTAAAAGAATGTTGTTTACCTGTCAATTTAAGGATCTCCTCTATAATGGCAATTAAAACAATTCTGCATCTTTGAGTTCATCCAAGTTTAACAACATAATAAGTAGATGCCCCAGACACACTGCAGACACAGAGGAGGTTGGATTATACCAAATCACGTTTAAACACGGTCTTGTTTAAGATGTAGAGCTGGGAGTTGTACTTGTCATTCTTTTTTATTTTTTACTTTTTTTTCAGATTTTATATTTGGTACAAATAACTGCTTTAGTTTCTAAACTGAGAAAAAAATTAAAGAACAAAGTTTATTGGGTAAAAAGTAAATTCTTTACATTGACTTAGTATGAATTTTATGACTGAAGCTAAACAAAAGACTGTTTTACATACAGTGGCTTGCAAAAGTATTCGGCCCCCTTAAACTTTTCCACATTTTGTCACATTACAGCCACAAACGTGAATCAATTTTATTGGAATTCCACGTGAAAGACCAATACAAAGTGGTGTACACGTGAGAAGTGGAACGAAAATCTTACATGATTCCGAACATTTTTTACAAATAAATAACTGAAAAGTGGGGTGTGCGTAATTATTCAGCCCCCTGAGTCAATACTTTGTAGAACCACCTTCTGCTGCAATTCCAGCTGCCAGTTTTTTAGGGTATGTCTCTACCAGCTTTGCACATCTAGAGACTGAAATTCTTGCCAATTCTTCTTTGCAAAACAGCTCCAGCTCAGTCAGATTAGATGGACAGCGTTTGTGAACAGCAGTTTTCAGATCTTGCCACAGATTCTCAATTGGATTTAGATCTGGACTTTGACTGGGCCATTCTAACACATGGATATGTTTTGTTTTAAACCATTCCATTGTTGCCCTGGCTTTATGTTTAGGGTCGTTGTCCTGCTGGAAGGTGAACCTCCGCCCCAGTCTCAAGTCTTTTGCAGACTCCAAGAGGTTTTCTTCCAAGATTGCCCTGTATTTGGCTCCATCCATCTTCCCATCAACTCTGACCAGCTTCCCTGTCCCTGATGAAGAGAAGCACCCCCAGAGCATGATGCTGCCATCACCATATTTGACAGTGGGGATGGTGTGTTCAGAGTGATGTGTAGTGTTAGGCTGCGTTCACACTGCAGGGCTTAATGCTCAATTCCGATTTTTTTGAAAAAATTAGATTTTTTTGCAAGGCCATTCACATTTCCAATTAAATGCGACCTTTTGCGATCTCCTGTGTGAACGTGAAATGATCCAGAATTGACCCGCATGCGCAGAAGAGTACTCAACGGTCAACGACGTCACTTATTGTTTGCGGAAGTGGTTACACATGGATGTCAACAGTGGCGCTCGTTTAGCCTTATTAAAGTTATTTTCACAACGGAGCCAGCACAATTTCAATCTTCTCGTTTTAAGGAGAAAAATAAAAAGGAGGAGAGCAAGGTTTTTGGCTATGGCGTTTTGTAGAGCAGTGGTAGCAACGTTGGTACAGAGAAACGTGTGGGTTCGGAGTTGCAGCCAGGAGTGGTGGGAGACTGATGTGAGTGGCTTCACTAATACAGAATTCATCAGTAACTTCTGAATGTCCAAATCCACTTTTGATTATGTTTGTGAGCGCCTTCAATTTACTCTGTCACGGGAAGAGACATGTCTGCGGCAGCCCAAAACAGTGCAGTAACGCGTATCAATGATGTGCGGGTCGGATACATGCGACCTGGCCGTTCAGACTGAAGTCGCATTTCAAAAGATTGGATACGTATCGGATTTTGGACCACATACCCAAGTGGCCTGGATCGGATTTGAAAAGATCGGATCTGTGTCGTTCAGACTGTCATGAACTGTCAAGAACAGATACAGGTCGCATAGGGGCAAAAAAAATCGGAATTGGGTCGTTTCAGCCTGCAGTGTAGCCCTAGTTTTCCGCCACACATAGTCTATTCCATTTTGGTCTCATCTGACCAGAGCACCTTCTTCCACATGTTTGCTGTGTCCCCCACATGGCTTGTGGCCAAACTGCAAACGGGACTTCTTATGGTTTTCCTTTAACAATGGCTTTCTTCTTGCCACTCTTCCATAAAGGCCAACTTTGTGCAGTGCACGACTAATAGTTGTCCTATGGACAGATTCCCCCACCGCAGCTGTAGATCTCTGCAGCTCGTCCAGAGTCACCATGGGCCTCTTGGCTGCATTTCTGATCAGCGCTCTCCTTGTTCGGCCTGTGAGTTTAGGTGGACGGCCTTGTCTTGGTAGGTTTACAGTTGTGCCATACTCCTTCCATTTCTGAATGATCGCTTGAACGGTGCTCCGTGGGATGTTCAAGGCTTGGGAAATCTTTTTGTAGCCTAAGCCTGCTTTAAATTTCTCAGTAACTTTATCCCTGACCTGTCTGGTGTGTTCTTTGGACTTCATGGTGTTGTTGTTCCCACCATTCTCTTAGACAACCTCTGAGCCCGTCACAGGGCAGCTGTATTTGTACTGACATTAGATTACACACACTCTATTTAGTCAATAGCGCTCATCAGGCAATGTCTATGGGCAACTGACTGCACTCAGACCAAAGGGGGCTGAATAATTACGCACACCCCACTTTTCAGTTATTTATTTGTAAAAAATGTTTGGAATCATGTATGATTTTTGTTCCACTTCTCACGTGTACACCACTTTATATTGGTCTTCCACGCGGAATTCCAATAAAACTGGTTCATGTTTGTGGCTGTCATGTGACAAAATGTGGAAAAGTTCAAGGGGGCCGAATACTTTTGCAAGCCACTGTATATTGGTCCCTTAAGCCAGGCTCACAGCACTCAGTCGAGGGGTGTGTGGATGTCGGGAGCGTTATCTCTGACTCTAAGGTTTATACTCTGGATGAGTACTTTCCCAAGCTCTCGCCTTGTTTAGGTCCCCCGAGGACTGGCGGGTGAATTATGAAAATATGTCTCTGTGCAAGCATGCTGAGGAACAGGGAAGCTGGGATGGGACGGTGGAGCTCTGTTGGGAATTCTCTATTGGAATCCTTTAGATATGAAACGGTGAAGAATAAAATCAGGAAGGGGATGGAGAGTAGATAATTTTGAAATTGGAGCTCAGTTCCAGAGACCGTGGCTTGGAGGTGAGATTTGATCTAGGCCCCAGAGGTTAATGTTTGTGTGCAGAAGAAGCCAGGTTATGGCAGTTTTTTGAGATTATGATTAAGTTAAATTTTTGTCTGTTGTTTTCCCCAAATCATTATTGTTATATTAGAGGTTTAAGACCTGCCATGACCTTGCATTTACAGGTAAGCCTGAAGTTATTGCAGATTTAGGCAAAGAGTAATCTTTCAATTTTATCAACATGTTTCTTCTGATTGGAGGTATTAGCTTAGGGCAATTACTAATAAAATGAATAATCCAAACATCTATCCATTATCTTTACCCGTACATCCTATGGAGGTTTGTGGGGGGCTGGTGGCTACTCCAGCAGTCACGGGGCGAGAAGCGGGGTACACCCTGGACAGGTCCCCAGTCCATCGCAGGCCAAATAGTTCAGACTTAGTTAATGTTTATGATTACCTGCCGGATAAGGCTGAGATAATTAAACAATAGATGAAGGAATAAATTATTGGCATACTTTGAACAGCAAGATAGTAGGCTACACATGTATCTTGGAAAGTTGTTGTTGCTATTGTTCCACATACAAGAGTTTATTACAAAAATAATTTAACTTTCCATCAAAATACTTTAATCAACAAACTCACAAAGCTAGTAACACAGAACTAAATTACTAGGTAAAGAAGGATGAATAATACAACTACCAAAGTAGAACGGTAAAATAGACAAATATGCAAAGAAGTAAAAAAAGAACCAGTCAATTGAAGGTGATGTCACACTTCAGTATGAATATGTATGCTTAAAGAGCAAACTGCAGGTTAAATATTTTCTAAAATGCATATAAAATGTTGTCCAAAATTACAATTTGAAACATTTATTGAGGATATTTTTTGTTTTTACAGTACATAACACCACAAAGTTTAATAAAGTTTAATTATCTGGACGTGTGACGTAAGCGAAGGGAGTCACATGCTATGTGCTGCCTCAGCTCAGTGTAGCGAGTAGGTAGTTATCGGGTAGAGCGGTGGTGTTATCGAGAGTCGGTCTGTTCACTAGTTTTGTATTGAGTGCATTTGTCTTAAAATGGTAAATTATTGTTTGTGGAGGTTGTACAAACAGCAGGGTGTTTGGACAACGAGCCCACCAATTTCCAAATAAAAATAAAAGTGGAGCCATCTTCCGACGAGATTTCACTTCTGCCTCTGCTACTAAAAACACGGTCATTTGTGACGCCCACTTCAGACCGGAGGATAACCATCCCAGCAATGTGATGCAGTTCAACATGGGATGCAGAAGCAAAGATCAGGTCTGACTAACACAAGGCACTTTTCCTTCAGTGCGCACAACTTTATCGGCACCACTCTCAGCAGCTGTTTCTGGGACTGCAGCGGGCGGGAGACGCGGTCAGTGATCCACCAGAGGCTTAGACCTACACAGACAGGATCTTGGCATTGTAAGTCTTGTGTACGCTGCTGATTACCAACTTTGTTGAAAGAACAATATCAAAAATTAGATGTGACGTGATATATGGGATGTCAAATAAGCCGTAGCCTACAAAAGGGGTATCAGGAAAATGTGTACGTCGCCTCTCTCTCTCTCTAAAGTGCTATACCATGTTACATGAACGGATATTAACGAGTTTCTGACTACTTAGAAAAGCTCATTATTGTTTATTATTGGCAAGTATCAATACTATATTAGCTGACAAATGCTAGTGTTTTTTTAATTTTCTGGTACATGATAGTAATCTGTACGAAATTGTGACGTTAGCACAGGAGTTTATGCTAACATCGGTCTCCCCACGACACCTGCCCGACTCTCCACTGATTGTCCTGACACCACAGCTCTATCTCTCTTCTTTCGCCATTAATCCTTCCCCTGGTCTCTCTCTCTGCTCTCTGGGGCGCGCAGCAGGCTCATAGCTGTTTGGTTGTGCTCCATCATATGTGTAATAGTAAACATTTTAGGTTTCTTCAGTGTTGGATCTAGCATTAAAATCCATTGTTTTCTATTGATGGAGGTGACGGGTCTCCTTTCGCCTACATCACTTCCGGTCTGGCGGAGGTTAAATTTTCACAACAAAAAACCCCCCAGAAGTCTAAATAATTTATTTACGAGTAATTTTTTATTTAGAACCAGTTCCTAAAATATTTCTCTAAACATTGGTTTATGGTGGGGTTTAACCTGCAATATGCTCTTTAAAGACCAAAGGTTGAATTAAAGAGTTTTGGGACTAAAGCTAAATAGGTTTTAAACTAATTGATATAGGTTTAAGACTAATTAACACCTTTTGGTTTGTGTTCAAACTAGGCATGGGCCGGTTACCGGTTTCAAGCTATATGAAAGGGTCAAGGTTTCAAAACCACAAAAATTTCCCGTCACACCGTCCCTGTGGTATAAGCATTTTTTTTAATGTGAATTCTTGTCAGGGAGAAAGTAAAGGTCCCTCTTCCTCGTGCTTTGTGAAGCTGCAGCGTAAAGCGCACACCTGCGTTTGTTGTGAGTGACAAACGGGCTGCGCTGCAGGCTGTGTGAGGGCTGAAGGACGCGAGCCCACCGAACTTTTTCCACCGTCTATAAGCGGATGTTTGGGAATACTTCGGCTACCGTAAAAAGCCAGACGTTCACGGCTTGGAAGAAGAAGGTCGCCCAACATGCAAAACGTGCTTGAGAACAGTGGCAGCCCCAGGAGGCAATACATCGAATATGATTGCGCATGTTCAGGAGCACCACCCATCGTTGTATGCTAAATTCAAGGTAAAGTTAATGCTGTCTTGAAATGAACGAGCGTATTAGCGTCTGACATTAGTGAAATTAGCTTGTTACCTTGGCAGATATGGTAACTATCTTATCTTTTCTTCATCTCTATCCTTAGTAACTTTTTTTAACTGAGGCAGATATGGTTACTAGCATGCTAATGATGATTTATCTTAGCATGCTAGTTAGTTGCCATATCTGCATCAGTAAAAAGTTTTTTCCTTTAAAAAAAATTACAGACATTCAAAATACACATTTTAGAGCTGTATTCATAATACCGTGAAACCGTGATATTTTTGCCTACGGTTATCATACCGTCAGAATCTCATACCGACCAACGCCTGGTTCAAACAACCAATTCACAATGCAAAGCAAACAACTTTCTTAAAGTAATGTTTAGTTCAATCATTTGCTGAATTAGAAATCAATAATCTTTGGAGAATTTATTCTATTTTATGGATCGGTCACCGCTGTGATTGATGTAATTTAGTATTTTGACATCCTAAGTTGGCGGTTTTGGAAAAGGCTCATATGATTAGTTTTTGGTGTTTAAGCTATCTATTTTAAAGCCGATCTTTATTTTGAATACCGTAGGTAGCAATCTTCACCGTTTATGAAGCGCTGGTGGTCTGCAAAAGCAGGCCGCACTAACAAGATTGAACGTGCAGAGCTAAATTATGTAGCGCAGCTTAGAGCCACTCTGTTTCATTTAGCACCAAAGCACCAAGGAAAAACTCCGTTCGGATGGAGTAACTCATATTGTAGCATTTAAAACCACTGTTTATATCGGTCAGAAACCTTTGAAAACACTGTTCATATCCAAACCATTGACAAAAGAAATCTTACAAATGCAGCAAAAACAATCAATCAATTAATCTAACAAACCTTGATTTGTTAACCTTATGCTAGTTTATGTCTGCCCAGACACAACATTACGTGAACCTTTCTTGGACATCCAGGGAAAGGTGACTCCGTTGTCTAGGTGATCTACATTGAAAGGGGGGCATTGGCAGCGGCTACGTGGAGCGCGGCTAGCAGTCAGTCCTCGTGGGTTACAGAGCCACCGTTGGCTCGAAACGTCCTCGTTCTATCAGCTTGGTTGTGGTCAGCAATCTCCCACAGACTGGTCCCTTTCCACAGACTCAGCTCAGCTGCGTCGGGGAGCAGCTCTTGGCTCCTGTTGCATGCAGCAGGGCAGCGTGTCATCGGTTCCCTCTCCTTCTTTGGCAGAATCTGTAATTCAAAGGATTCTTTCGGTAGAGTTTTGAACAAGTCATTCAGGACTTAATTCATCAGCCGAATACAGTTCACCTGATCAATCGGCAGACTGTAAAAGTCTTTCGGATCCGATGAGTTTTTTCCAGAAACTCTCCTCCTCCCTTGCCAGCGAAAGACGGAGTTTGCGCTCTGTTCTCTCCCGATGTGAGTCCGGCGGGGCTCACGGGCAAAAGAGGCCAAAGTTTAGAGGGGCAGCTGGTTTGTTTGGGGTTCACAACTCCTCCTCTTCCTGTTGAAACTAGTGCAATGTAAGATTTAGCACTCATACCGGAGGGGAGGTCTGTTTTTGACCAGTAACCATGGCTGTGTTCCAACACTATTGAGCCACAGTCGTCAAGATACTATATCCTCAGCCTTACAAATTGAACAAACTATTGTATGAATCCATTAAATAAGAAAGAATATGACCAACACGCTTTACATCCGTGGTGCTACTTAAACACAAATGCCAATTATAATGGTGAAATTGCACAAAACAGCATTAAAATGCATTCTATAAACTTTTGCTTTTGCTTCACTTAATTGATTTGATGTCCATTCCCTAGTAAATGACAAAAATTGCATACTCAATTCCCCAAGCTCTGCCAAATGTGCCAAAATGTGACCAGCAGGCTGTATACCCACTTGTCCTTGCAGGGTTGTGAGAGGCGGGGTATACTCTGGACAGGTTGTCCTATGTGTCTCTTTGTTGACCTGTGATAGACTGGCAAACAACCCTGCACACACACACACCCACACACACACACACACACACACACACACACTACGTAGGGCAATGTAGAGCAACAACCTAACATTCATGTTTTTGGGCTGTGGGATGGAGCCAGAGTACCCAGAGAGAACACAACCTTGCACGCTGAGAACATGTACATTCCATGTGGAAAGACCCCAGGTCAGGATTCATACCTAGGATTTTCTTGCTGCAGGCAACAGTGCTACTAATTGCACCTCCCTGACCAAATTTTTCAGGGTAATACAATTCTTTGTGCTGATTGCTTTGTGTGGAATGCAACAGAAAAGATTCTGTGACGATATTAGTTGTGGGCTGGAGCTGCATTTGTGTTTCAGGTATGAGGGGAAACAAATGTGGATCCATGCATATAACAGAAGCAATGTTAAACGGCCTGATGTGGGCCAAAGTGAGAGCGGTTTTATTGAAAATGCGTCCTGGAATGTATTGGCCAGGCACGTTGTTCTGTGGAGCCAGCAATGTAATTGGGAGCAGATTCTGGATGAGTCAGGAGCTCTGCTGAGGCTCTGTATACTGTATGTTGCGAGAATGGACTGACAAGTCCATGGAGGACAGATGCTCCTCCTCTGTACACAGAGAAAACAAGACACTCTTTCCCATTTGGGAAGAATGACATACCTGCTTTCTCTCCCTCTAAGACTGATACTTCTTCACGCTCCTCCTTCTCATCAGGGTAGCATTCTCTTATTCTTTGTCTTGTGCTTTTGTTTTTATTCTCCTCACTGAGCCAATTAATGTGTTGTTATCAATTGTTTGTTGAAAAAATGTTTGTATGCAGTAATTCTATAATTACCTGATTTACCCCGCTTTTAGATGATGTTTAACAACGATTCTGTTGGATTTCAACAAGGCAACATTGTTGAAACCTTTCCCAGATTTGTTTTAACTAAGGGAATAAACTCTACTGGAGTGGGACATTTTCTGTATTAAAAGCCTTGACTAAAACCTTGAAGACTGGTCATTTGTAAACTCTTGACTGTCAAAAGGAGGAGAAAAAGCCTTTTCCTACTGTGTCCGAAACTTCCTTCCACTGGCAGCCTTATTAACCTTGTATTTGTAAGAACTGCAGCATTTAGAGTTTAAATGCACTCACCATGGGCATGGATGTCATGTTAATGTCGTGCCATTAATGATGCATTTGATTTCTTTTTTTGAGGTTGGAATGATCGTACAACTTCAATGATAATTAGGTGCACAAGTTTGAATGCATGTGGATGTTCTCGAATTTACATATGGTCCAAAATCACAAATATAGGCTTAATAAATGTATACATTTGACCCAGATAAATATCACTCAGTCATCTAAAAGCTTCTGGGACCATTAGAAAATTTGTCCACTCCTCTAGGCAGAATTGATGGACATCATTGGCTTTTAAGCGTCATCCATACATATTCAGGGGACTATGGTTAGGGTTTAAAGGAGGCCATTCTAGAGTCTGATTCGTCCTTTTCAAAACTATTTTTGATGTTTGGGAGCAAAGTTCTGCAGTAAAACCCATTTCGATCAAAGGTTCAAATATTTGACCCAAACTGTAGCTGGATAGGCAGTTCTGATGAAGAAATAGGCCAAAGTTAGAAATCAGAACAAAAATAAAAACCTAGATTTGAGGCACTTATAGGCAACCTCACCTCTGGAGCAGCGGTGTTCAAATCTTTTGTTATGCGGGTCGAAAAAAAATAAGAATTTTGCAAAAAAGCTAAAAACACAAAACCGTTTTGTGATCCCCCTTATTTTAACCTGCTCAACAATAAACTAAGCATGCAATGTTTTACTTAAATAAATTAAGTAGTTTTTGTAGGAAGTGGATGTGCAAATCGTTGAAGATACAAAACTTTTACATGTTTGCCCAATGAAAAGAAAAGTACCCAGATTGCAAAAATATTTTGGACTTAATTAAAAGAACAAACGTACTTGTTGTGACATATGTGCGCTCATCACTTTTTAGAGATGTTATTTAAAGTCATATTTATCAGCGAACCCCCATTGGCTTCAGACACCCAGGCTGTCAGAGATCCCCGGTATAAATTACCAAGACAATAAAAAGCACTGCTAAGTGTGGGATTAGAAATGTAACAATGGGATGCATGAATTTATATTTAGAATTGCTTGATAAGCAAATAAATGTGCTGGGAGAAATAATTGTTTGTGGTATCCCCCTTCGGTTCCTGTTTGGCCCATTGTCTAAACCAGTTTCAATACTGTCACATGTCCATCCTCTTTTTACAATAAAAGGGATGGTGAGTGGGGGGACAGGGGGGACAACAATGAGGGCAGGGAGTTAAGGCAGACGCTGGAATGAAAATGAGACAGCTTGTTCACTGAATGTGTGTGATGGTGAAATGTAACTTCTGGACTTGTGACACAAATTGTGTATGACAGCCACATACAGTACATGAAAAGTTTCCTACACACGCAAACATGGCTAGAGAGTTGGCCTGTCTGGCATGAGTCCAAGGTCTTGCTATGAAATCATCTTGGGAAAGCAGCAGGGGCCCTGAGCATGATACAAAGACAGAAACAGAGAGAAGGACACTGTGGAGCAACGCTAAAATGCTCTTCTTTATTTGTCTGTTCCTCTCCCTCTACAGTTCCTTTAAATCAGATCTTTCTTTGCTTCTTCTGGAAGCAAGCACATAGTTTTCAAACATATAGTAAGTGGTAATATACCGGGCCTGGCAGAGGTTTTCATTTCCCCTTAACGTTTTCACAATTTGTCACGTTCCAATCACAAACCTAAATGTATTTTATTGGGATTTTATGTGACTTACTAATAGTAAATAATGCAGAATACTTAAAAAGGAGATGAATACACAGTTTGTACAGTTTGGGGGGAACATCCAGCAGCTACAAGGCAGGGGCCCGGGGGGCCGCAGCGATGAGCCCACAGGCTCTGCCGGCAACCGGCTACGTCATGGCGGATCCAGCCATGGGCCCGGAGGCCCCAGGCCCCAGGGTGCCCCACCCCCCAGTAGGGACCCGACTAGGGACCGGCCGACGGAGGCCGCCAGGCTGCAGGGGCCATGGCCAGCCAATGGCCGACATGCGCCACCTCAACCCGAGACCAATCCCCACAACCTACATCCGAACTGCCCCCCCGCCCCATGCCAATAGCCCTAGCAGCCGGACGGCATCCCCAGGCCAAGACCAGCCAGCACCCAGACACCTATCTCAACCAGCTCCCGATCTCACTCCCGCACACCGCAGAGCACCAAGCATGCAACCAAGGTCAACCAAACCCACCAATGAACTGACCAAGCACGAAACATACAGAACAGGAAACCAAGTGGAGACGCCAGACCCGACCCTCGCTGAGCCACCCGACAGCTACCATCAAACAATGCCCTGGAAGGGCCGGTTCGGCGCGGCAGCCGACCGACACTCCGGTCCACCAAGCCCCGGACACAGAGAGCCACCAACGCACCAGTGGGTAGAGGTACAGTCACCGGCAGGGAGTGACAGCGGGGAAATGGGACCCTCATTTGGTGGGAGGCCTGAGATGTGCCAGGCCAAAAGGCAGCCCAAGACTCAACCTGATAGACACTGTACACAGGAACACACAGACACTGTCATGCGTTCCATTCCTCTTACACACATACATTCTCATCTGCAGACCAAGACACACAAAATGCTTGGGGGATTCTAACACATGATCTAAATCATTTTATTGTAGCTCTGGCTGTATGTTGCCCTGCTGGAAGCTGAATTGCTACTATCAAGTATTTTGGAGACTGACCAGCTTCCCAGTCCCTGATGAAAAACATTTCCACAGCATGATGCTGCCACCACTATGTTTTATCCCAATAACAGATTCTGTGTTCAAGGTAAAGTGCAGGCAAAGCAATTTTCTTGGTTCCAAAGTAAGCGTTTTACATGTAGGCCAAAACATTTCAATTTGGTCTTTTCTGACCAGAGCTCTATATTCTAAAATTTCAGGCACAAATTTCACTTACTTCAAAGCTGCATGGAGAGGGACAAAGACTAGAGCACCTTCTTCCACATTTACAATTACGGCATACAATTTAAATTTCTGGATGGATGGGTTCAACGGAGGTCTGTAAGATGTTTCAAGCTAGAGATATTGTTTTATAACCGAATCCTGCTTCAAACTGCATCCCAACTTTATCCCTGATCTGTCTGCTGTGTTCCTTGGGCTCCACGATGCTATTTGTGACTCATCCTTCCTAACAAACCTCTGAGACTTTTGCTGACACAAGGCACATAAAACTTTTCAAATGTTTATAAAAGTTATAACCAATAGATTCATTTTACTTCCACTAAACAGCTATGTGCTACTTTGAGCTGTTTGAACTCTTAAAACCTTTGTAAATGGCATTGACTGTTGTGGTTGTAATGTGATAAAATTAGCTTGGAATTAACAACTTGTCCCCCTGAGCTGCAGAAGTTCTGTTCAGGATAATCAACACAACACAGGTTTCAACGTGAGCCTTTTACCTCCCTATGGTTCGCCCTTTTCCTCTATTAACACGGTATTCCCACAACTTTGTAACTAAATAGTATTAAAGGAGAAAAAACATGAAAGGGGAAAATAAAGAGAGAAGGGTGGGATAGAAAGAACAGCCAAGTTGGCCCTTCCAGAAGAAGCTGGGCTAAGTGTGCAGCAGTGTGTTAAATTGATTGCAGATGAGGCTTTTGGAATATAAGCTGCTCTCAAGCACATTTTGTTGAAGATGGGGTCCTCGCTGTGCCTGGGTGCAGAAAGAAAGACAAAAACAGAAATTCATCACTTTAATGTGAGCCACATTTTGAGCTATCATGTTCGCCTAGAGTGATGATTTACTTATCCTCCACCAACTGTTGATGATAGCAAACGCTTCGGAGACATTTTTGGTTGACTTCTGAGTCTCAAAAGACTCCAATATGGTGCAGCGGGGACTATCTGTAACTTTGTCCTTTTTAGGCATTTAGAAATGACAGGGGGAAAAATGGAGAAGTTTCAGAGCAAACAAGCAAATGAATGACGATGATGTAACGATGTAAGCTCTTTCTGCAGGGAAAGAGGGAGCAATGGAGGAGAGGGGAGGGGAGAAGTCTTTATGAGAAGCAGCTGTAGGGAAGATGCAGACAGGCAGACCTCCGGAGCCCTGCAACACCAGCCCGCCCTGCAGTTCACTGACAAGCATCTGGAAGTGGACTATTAAACACACGGATACACCACCTGCATCCAGTGTGATGAAACTGATTCCTCTTCAACTGCAAAACACTGTTGCATAATGTGGTTTTAATTAAAATCAACACTTGATCATTTTCAGACAATCTTTGCAGACGTGAAAAACATAATCTCTCAAACTGCGAACCAAGAAAAGCTTGAAAGCTCATTGCATGACTTAACTCAGTTTGAGAATTATGTCATTCTGGCAAGCTCAGTTTAAGAGTGCATGTCATACATCACAACTGAATGAGTTGAAGAAAATTTGGTGTAAGTACAATCAACATGTGAGCTCAGAATGAAACAAAATCCAGTTCAGTCGGAGCATATGGAGTAGTTTATATTCTTTCTAAAAATCTAAACACAGATTTTAAAAAAGCATGGTTGCTTTCTATGGAGGACTACGGGGGTCATTGGAAAAGCAATACAGCATTTTGAAGAGTGCTTAATTGTGAATTAAAAATATAGATTGCTAAATATAATTTCAAATTCAACAATTAATACATACAAAAAAAACAAATTTGAAAAGCATTTTGTAATTACACATTTTAAATTGAAATACTAAAGAGGAATTGCAAATTATATTTATTATTTGATTATCAAATACTGGGATTTGAAAATGTTTTTCAAATCCTATTTCAAAATGGAGAATTAAATAACACAATTAATAAATGAGATTGTAAATATCTTTTTCGTACATTTAAAAAAGTTATTCCCTTTTCTACATCTGTTTTCTCTTTCCAGCTCTCATTTTCAAATCCTTTTTGCAATTGCATTTCCTAAATGGTTTCCCATGGTTTCCCCCCAAATGCAATTGCATTTAGGAAATGCAGTTGCAAAAAGGATTTACAATTGCTGGTGCGGTAAGAATTTTCCCTGTGGATTTTAGTGCCCCATTCCGCCCCTGTCTGATAGCCATTTTAATTATTTTTCTAAATCTGACAGTCTGGCTTTTGAACTTCTTTCAGACAACAGTTGGTCAGGCAGTGTGGCAAGCAAAAGAGAGACAGTAAAACATTCCTTTTATCTTTCTCCCATGTTTGTAAAAACACTTTAGCAACCGCAAGTCATTTTAACATCACATTCTTCCAATGGAGGCTTTCAGGCGTATCCATATTTTCTCAAATATCTCATCTTACTTTTCTTTCTTATGGTTGGCTTTCTGCATTGCCTTGAAAGGTATTCACACATTACAGCCTTTCGCTATGGTAAAAGTGGTCTTCTCTACATTTTTCTCAGTTCTGCGGTTTTGTTTGGCCTTTGAAGCATCCCTGTCTAAAAACGTTTATCTTGCTATTTTTCTTCTAGTGTTCTTAGTACTTTTGGGGGATATGGTAGGGGTCCATATTGTGACACTTTCTGTAATTTGCGACACAGATGCACTAAAAAGCAAAGCTTTTATACTGTCCTCTCTGGGCTGTTGTAGGGACAAAGTTGTACAATATGACAATGGAGATGTACAGTAACTGACTATGTTGTGTAGTTCTCATTCTCTGATTTACGGTCACACAAATTCTTCTGTTAGAGGAATAAAAATACATTTTACATATGGCCTACTGTAAAGAAATGAAGTGCATTTTTGTAGCACATTAAGATCTGTCACAGAATGGTGCACATTTATTATATGTATATTGGGATGCTGGGTATAAATTTTACAGGGTTCTGCTGTGTTATAGATATTTATAATGTCTGTGGTGACATAATCATCTTTTTCTTTGCAACTGCTTAGTGATGACTACTGCTGGCTACTTGGGCTAAACATGCAATGTTCTATACACAAGCAATTCTCAGTTAATGATTAGTTGAATAAATTAGAAATTAAAGCCACGTTCACTATGTCGCCAGCCGTTATAAGCATTCAGGATAAAGAGCTGAGTGAATTCTCATCAGTGCAGACAGAGTTTATGCATGGTGTAGCGTAAGATTCAGTCACATTGTTATCAAGTCATTGCTGTGACATCTGAGTACCATTTATGTAATTTTTTTGACTCTGAGGCAAAAAAGTTTACAGCTGGAAACTACTGATCAGGCATAAAATCTAGGTGTGGAAATGGACTCAGACCTGAACCTACAGGGTCACATAAAGGCAACCACAAGGTCAGCCCTCTATCACCCGAAGAACATTTCTAGGATTAAAGGACTGTCGCAATGGGACCTCGAAAAACTCATCCATTTGTTTATCTTTGGTCGGCTTGATTACTGCAACACTGTCTTCAAAGGTCTGCCTAAAACTTTAGTCCAACAGATGCAGCTAATCCAGAATGCTGCTCGCATTCTCACTAGAAATCAGAAAGTAAAGCACATCACCCCAGTTCTAAAGTCCTTACACTGTCTCCCTATAGCTCAGAGAAATGGCTTAGCACCAAAGTATGTTGAAGTTCTGTTGTCACTATACCAAACTCCCAGACCACTCAGGTCCTCTAATTCCAGTCTACTCAACATCCCTACAATTAGAGCCAACCATGGAGAAGCATCTTTTAGTTTCTATGCTCCTCTAATCTGGAACAAACTTCCAGACCACTGCAAAGCTGCTGAAACACTGAGTTCCGTTAAATCAAAGTTAAAAACCCATCTGTTTAGAGCTGAATTTGAGTAACTGATTAATAATAGCTGGCATGTCATAACAGTGGTATGTTATAATGTTCTCCATGCCTTTGATGTTGTGTTTTCTGTTTGTATTGTTTTACTGCTGCTTTTATTTTTCCCTTAATCACCCAAAGCACCTTGAATTGCCTTGTTGCTGAAAGTGTGCTATACAAATAACTATGCCTTGCCTGTGCATAGGAGCACTATAAATGGCATCAGTTACATATGTCCCTTTTCTAGCAGGAGATTAATTAATGTAAGCTGTAGCACCAAATGTGTAGAAAGGTGTTGCTTGAGCATTGTTTATATATTTCTTTTAGAGAAGCGACAGGTAGATAAACAATATGTAAAGACGTGATGGGGGTGCTAGGAGAGGGATGCACAAAACCTTTTTTTTTTTTGCAAAATAAAACTATTTTTTACATTGTTTCAGTCTTAAATTTCCATAACTGCTCTTGTTGGAAATGCATAATGTCTTGATTGCATAGGTGAATGCCTATTAATGATAATATTTATATTTCCTAACAATAATATATATACTGGGGGAAACTCTCTGTGCTTGTTATGAAAGTTATTGACTTAAGATCCTTCTCTTTGACCTCATTTGCCCTTTTTGTAAACTTTCTATAGTGAGCCAAAATTAGACTTTGTCTTTTATTTGAAATGATGAGATAATCAATGCTACAACTCTAGAGTCAATATGAGATATCTTGAGTTTAACTTGGGTTATAAACTGAAAAATGTCTTTGGATAATAATCCAAAACTTTTTAATATTAGAAAGTTGTTGAGATTCTAAGATATTTTCAAGATGGATTTTCCCATCCATCCTGCAACTGACCAATAATACTGCTTCCATTTCCTGTGCCATGGTTGTCACACCTCACGGGGCAGTTAGAAGGGGGGGGGCAGGTAGAGGTCCTGAGGTCGCAGTTTCCCATTATGTTTTTATTGGCCACAGCAGATGGCTTCCCTCGGCCTCTGTATTGTTATGATGGACATGTTTCTCTGGCGGGGGGTTGACATTAACAATCGTTGCTAATAGCTCTTGGAGACAAAAGCCTATTCTCTGCCTTTTAATAAAAAAAAGGTCTCCTCAGTAACAGAATGCTAATAGCCTACGGATGTCAAATTTAAAGACGGGAATTTTCTGTCCGGTAGGAGATATGTTGATGATGATTGTAAGTCGGGAAACGTGTGAAAATGACCTTGTGAAGAAACTTAAATCTCCACTGAGAAACTTTTTCTGGTTTTACTTAAGGTTTCCAAATAATGAGACAGCATAAAAGCCCACACTTTTTTTACTGCAACAGTATACTTTTATTATTCTTTGTAATATCCACTTTCCTCTTTAGTTTTGACAAGGCCTTTCCCTCATGTCTGTCTTTCCCATCTTCCCTTTCTCTCAGAGACATGCTAACCCCAAGGACACCCTCAACCCACCTCCATCCTTCCTTCCTATACCTCTGATCTCAACACTGGAAAAGAAAAAAACCCACATACTTTTAACATTTTCATAACCAAACTAGAGGATCTCATACATTATTCATAGTCCTGTTTTAAGGGTTTTTTCCATGCAGGTTCTCTGTTCTTGGGTTCTGTGTTACGTTTTCGGAATGAAAAAACAATCAGTAAGGGAGTGAAGAAAAAAAAGTGGTTGATGTTTCTCCTCAAACATGTGACCCTCACTTGGCTCACAGCTGAAAATAATTTTGGCCTACAGGCCGGTGAATGCTTGACTGCTTGAAGCCTTCCTTCTCTATTTTCTTCCCTCCAGGGGGGCTTGGCCTTGGACTTATGGGGCAAAGACACATGAATGAATAACTTGAGCTGTAAGAAAAAACACAAGATAATATGACATACTCTGCCAGGCAAGATCTAAAAAGTACATTAAAATCATCAAGTTCATTTTATTGTGGATAATACACTGTAAAAAATATTTCAAGCACCCAGTATATATATCACAGAAATATCTAGGAGTATATGTTTAATAAAAACGTTGAATGTCGCAATGAGTATTTGACTTGATTACGTCAATGTTCATAAGTGGAACCTAATGAGGAACATCTGTGTCAAACATAGTAGTTATATTAAGTTTAATTCTTAAAAAAAAAAAAGATTTGACTAACAGATAAAATGGTCAAAAAATTAATAATAATTTCTTCATTTTAAAACAGTTTTATTTAAGAATACATTACAAAAACAAAGTAGTCTTAATAAAAGAAATTATGATCGAGATCAACACAATTTTTGAGACATGATTACTTAGTAATCAAAAAAAATCCAGTAAACAGCAAATGATCCGGTGATGTCATCACTCTGGGGACTGACCGGTTTGATCCAGTCCTGAACGAGCTTTTCGTGGTCTTGGCACACTGAGCGGCTACAGCGGATGGTTGAAGATTCAAACTTAATACAGGTAAGTCATTTTTGAACGACTTTGTTCTTTATTATAACCATCCTTACTTAAAGAAGCTAGACACAAACTATCCTTTTCTATACTATCGTGATGAAGCCATTTATGGTGAACAGCTAGCAAGTCTGCTTAATTTGCCTTGTTAGCATCTGGACAAGGCTAGCACAAGTCATTCATAATCTGCTTTGACAGTGTTCTGGGCTCGGCATCTGGTGGTAAAGTATGCCCACTGTTAAATTTGATGTTTTTGGGGACTTTTTGTTTGTGAACGGGGTTTTGTTGACTCGCTTGAATTTGAGTGTCTCAAATACTAACTACCCAACAATTTAGGAAGTATTAGAGCCAGTGCAGACTTAACGGGCCGTGAACACAACCACCTTTGTTGACCGTGACGCGTCTTTATTTCAGCTTTTCAGTTTTGAAATGGCGAACGTGCGTTCTGTGCGCGAACTATTAACAGCAAGCAGAGTTGAGTTTTGATAGCTTAGCTTAGCTTAGCTAGTAAAAAAAGCACCCCTCCCGGGGTTTAGTGTGCATGCGCAGAATGTGTGTTCGGGATTTTTATAACTAAGGTTATGTTCACACTGCGGGCATAAGTGCCAAACATCCGACTTTTTTAAAACGGTATGCGACCCATATCCGATCTTTTTATAGCGTTCTGAACAGTACAAATCCTTATTTTGTGCAAGTCCAACCCATGTCACTCGTATGCCATTCATATGCGCTATAAATCCGATACGTATCTTTTAATTTCCAAAAAAGAGGACACTTGGCCCTGAAACACTTTCAAGACAGTGCCAAGACTTTTAATTTTAACATATTTCAATGGTGCATTTTCCATGTGGTTACAATGAACAGTTAAGATAACAAACCTCAGATAGGCTTTCACAAGGACAAAAATGACTTTAAAATCTCTGGAAATGAATTAATAATAGAAATAATACATAATAGTAAAAGCCTAATACCAATACATCTTTTGCAGAATAGGCTGAAATTAAGAAATTGTAATGTTTTTTTCCCCTATATTTGTAAATTAAGCCCTATTTTTTTCTCTTCCTTTTTTTTCCAGGTCAACGCAGAATTCCACCGGATAACCACTGTAAATCTGGAGTCCAAATTTATGTTCATGCTAGACCAATGCCCCTAAACTGCTTGCCATCTTCCAAGCCAAGAAAGGTGCCGCTGGAGAGAGACATCACACAGAAATTAGTATTTTACTCCAGGTATTTCCGCTTAGTTTTTCATTTTTGGATGCTCCCATCTGACTTGTCACTACCTTTTTTTATTTTATTTTATCTAAACTTATTTACCTTCTCTCAACTGGGTCCTCTGTGCTCTTGCATTCACCACAAGATCATATACCCTACGTGGCCTTAATTTGTATTGCAATGGTGTTTCTCAATACATTTATTTGTACTTTGTATACATCCTTCACTTTCCACATTCTTTCCTCTACCCGTCTTCCAAGCATAATGGTTCCTGTTTCAATCCTTTTTCCACTGTTTAAACTTTGGTATATTCTGAGTCGACCTCTAAAAATATAAAGTAGCAAATATGGCTTCAAGGTTGCAGTAATCAATTAAGAGCTGAACGATTACGAGATTTAATAGAAATTATATTGTTTTACTTATTTGGTATAGTCAAAGCTGTTTATAGTAAAGTAAAATGGCTAAAACACTGAGGTGAGCGACTGCTATTTCAAGTCAGTTGTAATGCATTTACTGTATTCTACAGAATGGAAATCCTGTTGAGAAAACCAGAGAAGTTGTCATCCGATGTCTGATCACCAGGGTGAAGATGTGGGTTCCTTAATCAAAGAATTTGAGGTGAGCTCAGGGAAACCTGTCTATTACTTGTCTACATTTTGCTAAACTAAATATCACTTAGTGGTCAAACAAGAAACTACTGTATGGTGGAATATAGCACTGTACTTATAGCTGAGTAGGGATGTGTATTGGCAAGAATCTGGTGATACAATATGTATCGCAATACCGGGGGGACGATACGATTTATTGTGATACTGTGAGTAAGACTATATATTGTGATTTTAAAAACTGAATTTAACTGTAGAAAAACTATCACAGCATAAACACTCCAACCTGTTTCATACTTTAACACATCCAGTTTTATTACCAGATCTAGTTGATCCACTGGAACAAAGAAGGTGAAAACAGCCACGAACTACCAGTTATACTTTTAATTTTACTACAAAAATTACTGTCATCATTAATGGTTCTATTCGAGTTCTAAAAAAGAAAAGAAAAATCGATACAAAACTTTTGAATATTAATACAATGTTGTGACATAAAACATTGCAATATACCGGTGTATCGATATTTTCTTACATCCCTATAGCTGAGTACAGTTGACTTAATTCATTATTTTAGAAATATCAATGAAGGTATGAAAATATGCAAAAATATTGTCATTAGATGTTTGTTCTTATCATAGTTGCCAGTTATTGTCCAATATGCTAGTTAAGCTAACAAAGAAGTGTCAACATATTTATATTTATAGCTAATTTGAGGTTTCCTTATTCTCTTTTGGTGACACCCATGTTTCCTTTTACTGTGTCTACAGAATGATTAAAGCCATCGAACCATAAATGTGGAAGAAGAGCTGGCAGCAGAGACGATGACTGTGCTCCTTGTGCGGAATGAAAGTAGACAAGTTGGGAATGTGGGGGTTGTCATTGAGGGCTCCAACGTACTCGACCATCTCGGGGATCTCAGCAGACCTCTCTGCTACTTGCTTGGACTAACTTATGCATTGGACCTTAAATACCCCAAAACACTGAGATACATATTTGAAGTCTTTCAAAAGATACTTGTTGAAGTCGATCCTGGAAAGCTGTAGACAAAGGTGCAAAGACAAAAAACACTTTAATGGCCTAGTTGACTGCTGTGCTGTTGAGCACAAATAAGACTGAGTGTACGCTAAATAATTTGTGAGGCTCTTCTGGAAGCATAGACAATCTTTGGATTCATTCACCAAATCATACCAAAATGTTGTCTGAATGTGTGATCTGATGTTCTGGTTGCACAGTTATATTTTGCATTGATATACATTTTGTTCTTTCCTTGATCACTAACGTAAGGTGTGAGGCATTCCATTTTGAATTTCAGTACAGTTTACACAGTTACTTAAGAAAGATGTTCTTGCATTTTTTTGCCTTTAGAAATACAAGTGTTAAAAAAAATCACAAGATTTGGAGAGTATTTTAATATCTTAATGTTCAGCAATACATTCTGCAGACATTTCTTACCCTTATACCACAGAAAGATATTTTTTACTACTAGTCAGAAATTTGTTGAGTGTGAAGATATTGCCTTGCATTAATATGGAAACTGCACAAATGCAGTGTTTTTTGTTGTTGCCATTTGGCAAGAACTATTTTAGTTTAGAGGTGATTCAACCTGGGTAAACTTAATAGCCTTCTCTTTAGCAACGTGAAATATGTTATAAGATGTGTCCACGTAATTTCAGTACTAAAAACAAAAGGACAGTTAATGGTTCAGATCACAAATCAGTTTAAACAGTCTCTTGTTCTTGTAAACTTATAAGTGTTTTTCCCTATTCACATGTACTTTTTGGTTATATGTGATGTATACCAGACAGTAAGAGACTGTTGGTAGTTCTAAAAGAATTATATTTTTCTGTGGGAAGAGTGTTTTAAATAAAAGTTTTCATGTTCTGTGACATATTGGTTTATTTCTTAATAAATTAAAAAAAAATCTGTTGTCACAACACAATTTTTTTAAATAAATCAAAGGTAAATTTGCACTTATATCCTACAAATGTTTTTCATTATATTTACTTATTTCCTTTAATACCTTCTACTCAAGTTTTTCAATCTGGTTTACATAGTATCTTTAGTTGCATTTGCTCCTTTAATTTAGTATTTCTGCTTAAATAAGTCATTCGGGTGTAATTGAAGCTATTACTTCTACGTATCACTCCTGTTTAATTATAACCCATTAATGTGCGTTCAAATAAACTAAATATTTTTAAGTGTAAAAATGTTACACTAATTAAATTAAGTAACATGCAGTATTTTTTTTTTTTTACAGTGTACAAGTCCAAAACTCTGAACTTCATTGGTGTCCAACTTTTACCAATCAGGACAAAGATCAGAGGAATTATAGTTAAGAAATTATAGGTAAAGAAATAGAGTAGAGAAGTGTAAGGGTTGACTGATGCAGGTTTGTAGAAAGAAGGACAGAGAGAGGGATCTGGGCCAGGCAGTGCTCAGGAAATGTTTTACAGCCTGAAAATACCCTGCAAAGTATCTCGGCACATCTGGAAAAAGTCATACACATAAAATCCATTTCGTTGGAGCGGCATATGGATTCTTGGCGAGCTGTGTGTGGGACTGCAATGCAAACATGTAGGAGTGTTTTGAATTTTCTGTAAGATTACAAAGCAGTAATGTGAATCTGTGTGAATTCACCGCGGAATAAATGCTTAAATACCACATAGTTCTCTGGCCTATCCCTTGATTTTGGTAAAACGAGGACTTGGTTTGTTTCTGTTCCCCACCAGCTTTTTTTTTCTTTCTTTCTGTTTGGATCTTACATTTTGCTCATCTTTTATTTTGCTTCAAGTTCATCTAGATTAATTATATTCTGACAGAAAGACCAATAATTTCGTACGTTTTGAGCATGTTGTTTTACAGCCAGCTTTATGCGGCTTGCGAGGCAAAAAATGGCAAAAGTAAATTGAGAGTGTTATAGCACATGTCAAATCAGGGAATCTGTTCAAAAAATGTGTTTTATGTTCATTCAGAAATCTGGTATGGTAGCAGCATGCTGAAACACAATGGGTTGTAAAACTGACAACACCCCTCTTCCTCCCACTTATGTTTGTATATTCCCATATTAATACAGTGTTCCCAATACTGACCAAATACTTCCTTTTTTATGATTTTTCCAACATTAACACCACAAACCTTAATGTATTTTATTTTATGTCACTGAAAAACACAAAGCAGTGCACATATGGAGGGAGAAGGATACACAAATAATAAATCTGGAAAGTGTGGTGTGCATTTGTTTTCAGCCCCTTTTATTTGGATACCCCCCCCCCAACAAGAACAAGAATTCGATTTTTATTTTTGAAAAACGAAAAGCATATATAGTTTTCTTTCCACATAATTGCACACCACTTTGTTTTGGTCTACCACATAAAAAAGCGTGTAGAAATACATTGAAGTCTGTGGTTGTAATGATGCAAAATGTGAAAAAAAAAAATGGTTCAATGGGTATGAATACCTTTGTAAGACACAGCTTGCCATTGTCTGTTGAATAGTGATTCAAGTTGTGTTTTCAACAATCCAAATGTCCCCCATTTACATGTTTTGTTTTTTTAACAACCTTTCCTTCATACAGTGACACTGACTGACTGATTCTGTCTTTCATCTGTGCAGGATGCCAGCTGTTAGCACCATGACCGGTGGAAGGGCCCTGCTGCTCTGTACAAACACTGACAACTGTATTTACCAATCAGACAACGGGTAAGTGCTTCAGAATCTGAGAAGTTGGTATAACGTGTTTATTACAACAACCATGCTTCCACTTTAGGAACCTCTTCGAGAAATCGCAATGTATTTTTCCACTGTATATTTCAGGATAAAATTGTTCTGGTCAAATTTTACCCCAGGACACAATTGGGGTAGGGAGGAACTCATTTTATTTATTACCCTGAACTTTTGGGATGGAGCTACATGGAGTGAGGCTGCCAAGCATTTCTGATTTTGTTCGTCTACAGAGAAAGAGGGAGCATATTCTGCAGTCAAATCATAAATTGAAGTTTTAATCTGTAAGTGTTTTACAAAATTTGAAATTTTTTGAAATTTGAAAAAAATCAGGCAACACGTTTGCACTGCTGTTAGCTCAATTTCTAAAACCTTTGTCAATAAATAATAACATTTCTTATAGGATAAAGATTTCTTTTACATTAACAACACACATATCACAAACATCCCAGAGAAGTCTAAGGGTTCAGGGTAGTTATGTTCTGGGGGATATAGGTTCAGGGTAGCATAATGAAAATACACATTTTCCTGTAGTATTGTTAGTTTTTCCTGCTTTCTTTACATAAATTGTAAAGTTTCTGTGTAGACATGAGAAGAGTCATTGCCTTTTCATACATGCAATTAAAGACTAAACAAGTCGATCAAAAACAAAGCTTTTCAGGAGCAACAAGGATTAAAAAAGTTCCTGTAGCTATTCTAAACATTTTGAATTCCTCTTAGGACAGCTGGAAATGTCCCTGTTACTTAAAGTTGTCAGTAAAACAAAGCGGGTGCAAGAGAGCAGATTAGGGCTGCGTTGTCAGTCTGCCAGTTGGATACTGTTACTGCATCCCTGCTGCCACTGTCCAGAGCCTCCATTACCCACATATAAAATCCTCTTTCATTCTCACAGTATTTATTAATGCTACTTTGACTTGAGTGAAACCCTATGGCACAGGAGTGTTTCTGTGCACAAAGTGATTTTTGTGTCTGTGTGCCCCATTACCTTACTGCATCCTTCAAAGCCCGTAACTGTTATCCTTAGTCCCCTGAATGTGTAGCCTGCATTTTTTGAATCCATACCCTTCAGTTGTATCTTTACTGAAGGCCTTGTGCCTTTTTAAAACAACATTTAAGTATCCACTGATGTGTGCCACTATCTATTTTCACAATCTTATGTCCCATTTCCCCTGTCTTACTTTGCTTTTTTTTTGTTTGACCTAGTTTTTTTCTTCCCTGTTGCTTTGTACTTGTATGAATACTAAAATATCATGAAGAAGAAAATAAATGGGAAGAGATGATGTGGCTACAGTTTAAAAACTAATGCAAAGAAGAAAGTTCTTTAAACTCATCTTTTTAGCTATGTTTCATCAGCAGGGTTTGTCTACTCAAAGAACAAGGACATTTCTGTCCTTAATCTTCAACTCTTTCCTCAGATTTCCTATAGATTGCATGACTGTTGGGTTTTTTATTTAGCAATGTCATCAGAACTCAATCAGCAAGGCCGCGTTTCCTCCGTTTGTTGGTGGAAAACATTCGATAGGCTTTGAGCCAAAACTCGGCTTTATGGGTTGAGAAGAAGAAAAGGAAAGATGCACGTCTACACTTGGGCCTTTCCCCTTTTTTTGTATACTTTGTCTCCACTCCATAAATAGCTGTGTGTGTAGCTCATAAACTTTGACCCTCATACCCGGAGTTCAAACTGTCATGACCCGGTGACGCTCCGGGACTGACTCACAGCTGAAACAGGCTCTTTTTTTTTTATAGGTGTTTTCTTTACCCCTTGAAGCTTTTGTAATTGTAAAAGTGTGTAGGTGTTTTTAGGAGGCCTGTGAAAAGGATTTTCTTTACTCTGTACGCTGAATCTAGTCTTTATAAAGAATTAGAGGTGTACCAATCAGAATTTAGTGGCTGGTTTCAAACCCAGTTTTTGTAAAACTTCTGTCCACTGCTCTGAGAAACATACAGAGCAGAATGGTAACCAGACACTGTAACTGCAGTGACCTAATAAAATACTTTCTTAAGCAAAATTAAGTTTCTGAGCCGTTGTAAACTTACAATCAGTGACAAAGATATGAGATGAAAAATTATATGATTTAATGATCATGATCATAACTTAGATTGAACAAACAGAGGGAGTGATGAAATCAAGACTGTCTGGTTAAAAAAAACACATGAGGGGAACAGAAGGATTTATGGGTCTCAAAACTACACCAGGTCCACGTCTGCTCATACCATGTCATATCAGCTTAGTTTCTGTTATTCTTACTGCCATATTTCTTGACAGAAGAGTTGTGTGTTGTTCACATCACCAGGCTGGTTCATGGATAAGTTCTAAGTCTCAGCCTACAGGCCAATTAGCTGGGCATCTATTTTGGAAATAATGCCTTAGCCTATGCAAATACATTTTCAAGACAAAATATAGAAAATAGACTGGGTACATGTTGAATTTAGGCTCACTGCAGCGTAGCTTACAGATGACTTTCAGTTTTTCAAATTGAAAGCTCGTGGCCAGTAGAGATAGTTAGATTAAAGAGGCTTTTTGCAACATTTTCCCCAAAATTAACGTAACAATAGCCTTTTTATTTGACCATTTATGACTTTAACATCTCCTGATGGAGCATACTGACACCTTGTCAGCTCACAGTGGGTGCACCTATAAGCCTGCATCCAATTTTTTCTATTTTCTGTCGGATCAAATTTTCCCGCGCTGTCTGTTGATATGACGTCAAGCGCGTTCATGTTAAATGTTTCAGATCACTCTGCCACCACCGCTAGTCAGCACTCGCAAGCAGTTCATTGGATTGTGCGAATACACAGAAGAGACCAAGGACAACTCTGACACCAACCGTAACTCCACATAAGACTAAAAAAGTTAAACCCCTGACAAGTGCCCGAAAAAGATCAAAGATTGAGGGCGACCGGCGTAGCAGCACGCGCTGCGAGAGCGAGCAGAAAGGAAGAGCAGTTCCGTTTTTTGTCCACAGGTGTCAGTCGCGAGTTAAAATTTCAGAAAATTGCATATAGCCCCTTTAAAAAAGAAGGCTGGGGGTTGGGGCACCAAATGGCTCAGAGGTAGAGCAAGTGTCTCAGATACGGAGGCTATAGTCCTCGACGCAGCTGACCCGGGTTTGGTTCCCAAGCCACTTACTGTGTGTCCTCTCCTTCTCTCTCTGCCCTTCTTCCTGTCGAACTACTAGACTACAAATACTCCTACTAGTTTATAAATCATTACATGGCTTAGCACCAAAATATGTTGAAGACCTGTTGTCATGGTACCAACCACCAAGACCACTCAGGTCCTCCAACTCTAGCCTACTAAACATCCCTAGACTCAGAACTAAACATGGAGAAGCAGCTTTCAGTTTCTATGCTCCCCTTATCTGGAACAGACTTTCTGACGAGTGTAGAGCTGCTGAAACTCTGAACTGCTTTAAACCGAGACTAAAAACCCATCTGTTTAGAATTGCCTTCGAGTAAATGATTGATGTCATATGTATGAAATGTGTTCATGCTTTCTGGCTTTATTGATCTTTCTCTTGCTTTATTGTGTATCATGTGTTTTGTGCGTTTCTTTTACTTTTAATTTCCAATGTTATATTCCATGTCTGTTTGTTTTTGTTTTTTAAATCACCATATCATGTAAAGCACCTTAAATTACCCTGCTGTTGAAAGTGTGCTATACAAATAAAATTGCCTTGCCTTGCCTAATAAATACAATAAACTAGTGCCAGAAAAACCTTTCAGGGAACCTCTTACTTTGCTGTCAGTAACAGCCATGCTTTTCTTTTTGTAGTCGACTGACCCATTTCTTACCCAACTAGTTTGTGTGGCTCACTGGCAACAAAAACTACTTCTCCATACTATTGTCGGAAAGGTTTGGCAGCCTAAGCACGGATAGTTCAGAACATTTGGGGTTATATTCAGTACATCTAGTGTGGGTGCAGTTCCTTGATTACATTTCAAAGTTTAAGACAACCACTTCTTCCTTTAATAACGGTTTGTAATACTTCCTTTCTGCATGTGTTGCCATGGTTACACTCATTGTTTGTTGTTTGGGTACTTTTATGACGTAATTGCAACCAGCCTTCCCATCAGTGAGGTTTCATTCACAAAAAAGCCAGAACCAAGAGACAACTCTCTGTAGCAAAGAAGGGAAACCATCTCCCCTTAGGGAGAGTCAACTATTTAATTTATTTTAATTTAATTTAATACGGACATCATGCAGGGAGTCATATGGAGAGACAAGGATGAGAGGACCTCTTTTGTCTGAAGACAGCAAAAGCAGTAGTAAAGGCCAGGTACACAGGGATGGGAGCAAGTATTGGACCAAATTCTGTCACCACCACATAGTCTGACTCCAGAAGGTGCCGTATTGATATTACAGATAATCACATATTCTGATTATCAACAAAATGTTGAACGTACCATAACTTAAAACTTCTCTATCTTCTATTGTATGAAATAAAATCCCTGACATGAAAAGTTGGACTAAAATCTAAGGAGTCGCATACTTTGATAAAATGTGACTATACAGAAACTTAAAGGTTCTGGTTTGAAACTCAAACAAAGTTTCTGTGATCAAAAACAGAATCAGAAAGAACCTTATTAGCCAAGATTACGTGCACGAGCAAGGGTTTTGACTTCGGTTTCAAGCGCTCAGATAAACTTTAGAGGAAATTTAAAAAAAGGATAAAGGGAACAGTATGGAGATTCATGTGTAGGTATAGCCATTTTTTATATAAAGAAAAAAAAATCATAGAGACAGCCTGGGGGAAGAAACAGTCTGCACAACCTGCACAAGTCCTGGATGGAGGGAAGGTCAGGCCTGATTAACCTCTCTGCAGACCTAATGGCAGCATAGAAGATGACCAGCGACTCACATATGAATGGGCATGATTTTTGACTCTGAGCTGACTTTTATCCCTCACATTAAAAATATTACTAAAATAGGTTTTATCAACTAAAGAACATTGCCAGAGTCCACCCCATTCTCTCTCGGGCCAACACGGAGATACTGATGCATGCTTTTATCTCCAGTAGAATTGATTACTGTAATGCCCTGCTTTCTGGTCTTCCCAAAAAGAGTATATCAGGTTTACAACTACTACAAAATTCAGCAGCACGTGTCCTGACGAAGACCAGGAGGCGGGAGCACATTACACCGGTCTTAAAATCATTGCATTGGCTCCCCATACATTTTAGGATTGATTTTAAGGTTCTTTTAATGGTTTTTAAGTGTCTTAATGGTCTTGGGCCTTCTTATCTCTCTGAACTGCTTTTACCATATGAGCCTTCGCGATCTCTGCGCTCCTCTGGCAGCCGTCTCCTTGTTACCCCAAAAGTCAGGACACACACTCATGACGAGGCGTCTTTCCAGTTTTATGGCCCTCACCTCTGGAACAGGCTGTGGAGGACCTCAGGGCTGTGGATAATGTTCACGTTTTTAAGAGCAGGCTCAAGACTCACTTTTTTAGCTGATTTTTATTTATTACTGTTTGTTTAATTGCTCTGCATGTTTTATATGATTATATTTTTATCAGTGTTTTACTATTTAATCTTACCACATTAATTTACTGTTTATTTTTATACTTTAATTTATCTTAATCCCCGTTCCAGTGTTTCCTCTGTGGGAGCCCTCTGCCCCGGGAGCGGTGGTCGGCTGTGGCTGCCTGGGTGCTCTCCAGGTGGAGCATGGGTGGAGGTGGGGGTCTTGGCCTTGCCTCCACTGGGTGCCCGGTGTCAGCGCCTCGGATGCTGCTGTTAATCTACCGCTGCCGGGGCAGATGGCTCCTCTGATGGCTCCTCTGATGGCGTTTCCTTGCATGGTTCATCTACACTCGGCCCAATGTCCTTTTTTACTGTTGCTTTTAACTGTGTGTGTGCATGGGAGTTGGGTTTGGGAGAGGGGGGTATAACTGTAATCATGCTTTTAAATCTGTGGAGGAGGGAAGGGAATGTGGTTTTATGTTGGGTCATTTTAATCTGTAAAGCACTTTGTGATGCAACCTATTTTATGAAAAGCGCTTTTTTAATAGTTTAATGTGATTTGATTAAAGGCAGTACTTGGATTGCTGCAGGAAGTGCAGTCTCCAGGTGGCTTTTCTGTCTCTCTGTATCTCACCCCTGATACGGTGAGATGGAGTGAATTTTTATCGACACAAAGAAAACCATTGGATTCCAGTATGGTCACTGTTTGATAGCAGCTATCAGAATGTGTAAGTGATTGCATTTTAGTCCCACTTAGTAGAGTGCTAAAGTGCATTTGCTGATCAGAAAAATATTGAATTTTTGAGCTTGCAATCTATTGGTCACCAGTCAAAGCCTTGAGAGAAAAATCTTTTTAATCTGGTCAGTTTCTTGGTACATCTATAAAAAGAATGATTGCTATGTACACTGTTAAATTTTACAAGTGTAGATATTGTCTTCTTCCTTTATGAAATGTCTGTTTTAAATTTTCTTTTCTTTTCAAGGCTCCAGTGCTGTGGCTTAAAACTTGGGGAGCCACCATCATCTGTGGTACCCCAGCCTTTGGAGGTGTGTGGGTTACCAGGGTACAGAGATAAGAGGGACAGTCTCAGTGACTCCTCAGAACCTCCTGACACCATGCTGGCTCAAAGGAGAGCCACCACCACGAAGGACCCGCAGACCCCCAACATAGAAAACGGACTGAGTCACAGCAAGAGCGCAGCGGGAGCCAGGACTGCCAGCATCCGCGATAAAATATCACAGTGGGAAGGCAAAAAGGAGTCCTCCCATGTGGCTGCTACGGGAACATGTCTTCTTAGTACAACACAGAAGGAAGTTGACATTGTGAGGAAAAAGGAATCCAAAGCTTCAGACATCCAAAGGACAGACAACAAGAGGTTTGTTAGCCGGGAGAGACAAGACTCAGGGAATGAAACTCTCGGAAAATTTGGGAATTCAAGCCCCAAATGTCCAGATGACTCTGCAAACAATGAGAAGTGTTGTGCTTCTAAGCCTACTGAACTCCAAGACAAGAAAACAGTTTTGACTCATGTCAAAAAACTGGAGAAGGCTACGAAGGAAGTTCCCCACAAACCTTCACTGGCATTTCCGGGAAATTACTTCTGTCCCCCTTCAAAGGAGGAGCTGGAAGGAACGGAGAAGAAAGCCAATGAGCCCATTTTTGGGACTTTTGATAAGGCTCGACCTGGTGGGTTGCACAGGAGAAGGGATGGGGATTCTGAGAACGAATACTGTGAGCCCGGTGCTCCTTCTATAAACCCCCTACCTAAACCTCAAAGAACTTTCCAGCATCACACACCATCTACCAGTTCGAGTCCTTGCTTTGGAAAGGCAAAGAGGACCCTGCCTCCTCTGCCCTCTGTTCCTCCCCCGCCTCTACCCACGTGCCCTCCTCCAGGGGTTTGCAGAAGACCTTGGGTCGACAGAGCCAGGGACAGCAATAACAGGTAAGACTGTGCAAAGATACAGCGAGTATCACCAGCTATACAGTAGATATCTAACCTAGACCCTATTACCCCTACCTAAGTTTCTAAGACTGTTTGAAAGTCACTCAAATTATTTACTTTAAAAGCAACTTTTTCAGAAATAATAAAAATTAGCTACATGTAGAACCTTTTTTTTTTTAACATTTTGTCAAGTTACAACAACAAACATGTATTTTATGGGGATTATATGTGATAGACCTACACAAAGTAGTACATAATTGTGAAGCAGGATGAAAATGATGCATACAAATATTTTAGAGATACAGCTGTGAAAATTTGCCCTCTGTACTCTGAGCCTCTTCAGTAAAATCCTTAGCTAACTGCCTTCACACATCACCTTATTGGTAACTAGAGTCCACCGTTGTGTAATTGAATCAAAGTATAAATCCTGCTATTCTATGAAGGCCTCAGAGGTTTGTTAGAGAACATTAGTGAACATGCAGAAGACTTTATGTGGCAAAAACCTAGCACTGCATACTACAAACACAGCATCACCAGTGTAAAGCAGGGTGGGGGCAACATAATGCTGTGGGGATGTATTTTTTTCAGAATGAAATCTAGGTGGAGCTTCTGGGCAATTGTGTAAAAAAATGTGTGAGAAAAATTCGAGGGTCTGAATACTTTTGCAAGGCACTGTATCCTCTGAATGGTTCCCATGCATTTCAGTCCATCATGTTCGCAGTAATTTTTCCGAAAGTCATGCCACAAAAGAGCTCCGTGCTTGGATTCAAAGAACACTCTTTCCAGGACATTAAGTATAGTTCCAGTATATAAACTTTAGAGGATTAGATTTTATTTCAAGGAGAGAATAACATAAGCAAGAGTCCGTGTCAATTTTTAGCCTTCATAGTGAAAAATGATTGTGCAACTCATTTGGCTGCTAAGGA
Source organism: Valencia hispanica (assembly GCA_963556495.2). Classification (NCBI taxonomy): domain Eukaryota; kingdom Metazoa; phylum Chordata; class Actinopteri; order Cyprinodontiformes; family Valenciidae; genus Valencia; species Valencia hispanica. The sequence continues at coordinate 39,432,773 of OY747706.1, forward strand.
TATCTTCTTCCAAGAACTCCTTTCTGCAGTGGTTTCATTTTCTAAAAGTAAATTAGGGGGAATCTGATCTAGAATGCCAAACAACTCCGCGTCATTCGAATTCATGTGGTTGCAATCAAATAAAGAGAGCTTTGCAGAGAAACCCCCCCAAAAATGTGGATGAAGCAGTATTGGATCACATCTATTGTTCAGTTCCTCCAGTGGCCTGTATTTTTCTTTGGAGCTGAGCTTGGATCTGTTACATTCCATACCATATGTGGAGGCCTCACTCTGCTCAAGTGCACTGTGTCAAACCTTTTGTTTGGTCAGACTGTCGCCCTCTTGAGTGTCCATTGATACAAGGGTAAAAGATGTATGCCTCTGAGAAAACTAAAACACCAAGTTTCTGGTTTAAGAGTTCTTTTCAACCTACTGCTGTGTTAAAAAGGTCAGGTTACTTGCCTTATTTTTATATTGCTTTAAAATAGGGATGATACACTCCGAGCTAAAGATATAAGTTAAACAAAGCTTTAAATGCATGTTCAGTCACAGAGAAAGATACCATATGTTGCAAAAGAATTATTTTCCCACAATACTATATCATAACCACAAATCTAATTGTATTTTGGGATAGACCAACATAATCACAAAATAAATGGAAAATTATGTGGTTTTCAGCATTTATTACCGGTATACATGAAAAGCTATATCCATCTTCCCATCAAATCTGACCAGCTTTTATTTACTGCTGAAGACCAGTATTACTGCAATATGATGCCACTACAACCATTTTTCACAGTGGACTTGGTGTGTTTAGTGTTAGTTTTCAACCACATACTTTATTTTACAAAAGCTGCAGAGGGAAATTACTTTGGCTTTCTGTTAACAATTCAACAATCTTGTCACTCTTGTAAAGTGGATGCCTAATAATTATTCTGCCTAAACATTCTCCCACCTGTACTGTGGATCTCTGCATCTTCTCCTCAGTTTGTTTTAAATTATTATGTCTCGCTTTTTAGATTTTTCACTGTGAAAACCATGTGGCATTCACTTTTGTTACTTTGTGTCACATAATATCCACAAAAACAAAACACAATGAGATTTGTTTGACACTTTTAACTGTGTTTTGCAGCTTGTTGTAACTTGCTTTAGGTTTTTGCAACTATTAGAGATGCAGAGATCTGTTTATTTTCCTGGAAATTTCCCGACCCTTTTGACAAAGCTTTAAGAAGGGTCAGCAATCTCCCTATACCATTCTTTTCTAAATAATAGTGGCGGATAAACCCAGGGCAGCAACCCTGTTATTGGCAGAGTAAATTCTTCAAATTTAAATTATATATATCTCACCTTCTCAGTCTTCTTGTCAGAAGATTTCCACGTCTTGGTTATGTTTGTAAATCTTGCGGCCGGCTTGTCACTTAAAACATACACATCACTACATCGCTCCTGGATCCACGAGCTTGTAAAATCTGATGTGGGCGTTCTTCCCGCCTGGAAGTGTTTTGTGAAAGGAGCTTGTTTGTATTCTCGAGAATATAGGAACTTACCCTAACTCTGAGTTTTCTAAAAATATAAATGTAAATCTCTCCAGGAACTCCGGCTTCATCCCACAGTCCAAAAACATGACTGTTAGGTGAACTGGTCTCTCTAAATTAGCCTTAGCAATAAGTGTGTGTGTGTGTGGTTGTTTGTCCTGTGTGTCTCTGTGTTGCCCTGCGATGGACTGGCGACCTGTCCAGGTTGTACAACACGTCTCGCCCCGTGACCGCTGGAGATAGCCCCCCCCCCCCCTCCTGCAACCCTGCATAGGATGGATGGTTTTATATAGGATGAACGGGTATAGATAGTGGACGGATGGCTATATGTAAATTTAGCATGTTCAAGAACAGCGAGAGGCTGAAAGCTAAAAAAGAATTCAACAGAGCAACTTTCTTGTCATATATTTAGCCTTTTTGCTATATGCTGAAGTCTCACTGTCTCTTTAAAAGTAGCAGCATGAGTAAACAGCTGACATTTTTCAGTAGATTCCTTTTAAACAGCGAAAGTAGACATCTTTGAGCCTTCATCTTTCAGTAACAACTTCCACCCCATTGAGTGCTGTTAGCACATTCTGTTAGCATTTACAGAAGACAGAAAGCACTCTACAGAATGGCCGTAAAAAAAGTAAAATGTATCTTTTGTCTGCTCATCTGTTTAATGAACAGCTCTCAAAATTATTTGTGCTTCTGTGTCCAACAGGAAGTCCTATGAGTTTGAGGATCTTCTGCAGTCGTCTACAGAAAGCGGCCGGGTGGATTGGTACGCTCAGTCCAAACTGGGCCTCACATGCACTTTATCAGAAGAAAATGTCTATGAAGACATAAATGGTAAATGATTAATATAACACCGTTTTCCCTCATAACCAAGTGAAATCTGACAAAATGTTAAATATGAAATATCTACTGTTTAACATCTGACTTCAAAATTCTACCAAATAAACGAGGCAATGTAAGAATTGATTTAAATTTGAAACAAAATCAACATTGTGTTTTTTTTGTTTATTCCATTTTTGCATTGATATGGACTGCTGTATCTTATCCAAACTAAGGTCTTAATCGAGGTAATATCTGTGCAGTAATGTAAGGTCAGCAGCGGAGATGATGAGAAAGATTAACTGTCTCTTTCTCCGTTGGTCTCTGCTCCAATTTTAATTTACAGCCTTGCTGCCTCTCCTTTATTAAAAACTGCATTTTCCGTCCTTATTGTCTGCAGTGTTGGGGCAACCCCACCTAGAGCCTGTTTAATTTCATAATGCACAGTAGTAGCAGTGTTATGTGAGGTTGGCTGCTTTGATTGGATGGTGTAGAGCCTCGGATTACATGCGATGCATTCACTTAGGTTTTTATCTGAGTAAATGCTGTCCAACAGGGGCTGTTTTGCTGGCAACGATTAATTAACTATAGTTACATTTATGCCACAAGCTATTTTGAATCTACTGCCGTATTGTTTGTTAAAAACATGCAGACAATGTCAACTAGAGACTTACCAGTATCCCTTGGGTAATGCAACTCAGCTGTCTATTCAAAAGCAGCTCAAGAAGGCAGAGATATGGAAAGTTTAAACAATGGTAAATGATTCGGACTTTCTCCACCCTCAGAACCCTCCTGTAAATGTACTTTAAACAGAAAGATATAATCTTTCATACGACAGTTTCTTCAAACTGCGAGAAAGACATTTATCAGTAGAAATGCACAGTTGGGGAGTGGAAGGAAAGTGCTAGGTGTTGTTCTACATTCATTACAGAGAAAAATCTAAAAAGTGTGTGAAGTGGGATTGTTTTTAAGCCCCCCCTTTCTCTAATACCCTTAAATAAAAGCTAATACAACCAATAAGAGAAGAATAGAGAACAAACAGCATCACAAAGACCAGACAGATCAAAGTGTGGGAGGGAGAAGCTACCAGCAGGGTTGGGTTTCCTAAGCTAAACATTTCATGCTGCGTGGTTAAGCTCATTATCAGGAAATTAAGGTTATGCCTGTATTCCTTAAAAAATGACATGGCTGTCCACCTAAACTTTGGAGGAGCTGCAGATATCCACTCCTCAGGTGGTAGAATCTGTCATACAGGAAATGTTTTAGTCATGCACTCTACAAGTTTGGCCTTTGTTGAGGAGTGGAACAAAATTAAGTTGCTGTTGAAATGAAAACGATCCTGCAATTCATGTAGGGCACACATCAAACATTGGATGGTGCTCTGGGAGGGGGGGGCTGAATATACAAAAGTATGCCACACCTTCCTAGTTGCACTAAGCACTTCTTTGTGTTGGCCTATTTCCCCAAAACGCTGACAAATACATTGAAGTTCATCATTGTATAAGAGCATTTGCAACAAACTGTACAATGGATCTTATAAATTTATGTGGTAGTCATATCAGCTAGTAACATGGAAAACAGCACACGGTAGTATTTTTTCTCTTTCAAGACATTAGGCTGGACTGAGTGGCTGTCTTTGTTTTCCTGTACTTACTGCTCACATCTGGTGGATAGATTGATAGAGCAGGCCAAAGAGTCAGATTTACAAAACTTTGTTACTCCATATCTGCATGGGAGGACTAGCAGCTACATTTAGCATTAGCTCTTCAAACATCTTATCACAGTAACATATAAGCTGGGTCAACACAGTGTCTCTTTGGAGACAGCTGGCATAGCAATCATCTGGCAGTACAAACACGACTGATATGGAAATTACTCATCTGTTATGTGGCAGCGGAGTTATTTAACTTGTTGTGGAACATAGATTGATTTTCCTACTGTGTTCTGAAGATCCACCATCCAAGGAGAACCCTTACGAAGATATCGAGCTGGAACGAAGCTGTGTGGGAAGCAAATGTGTTTCACCTGCGTCATCTTTGCCTGTCCCTGACACTCCAACTAAGGTATTTGATCAGCAGCGCTTTACTACATTCACCTGAATTAGATGAGCAGTAAAATACCTTTGTCTTTTTCACCCCAGCAGCTATCTTCCAGGTCTGGCTTCTACAGGCAAAACTTAGAGAGAAGAAGTTTTAAAGTCCCGGAGCTACGCAAGACCAACCGAGACACTGGCATCTCCTCTCCCTCTCGTATCAGTCCCCCCTCAACACCCAGCAGCCCTGACGATACTCCGTGTCTCTCAGGAGACCCTTACAATCGCAGACGGAGGAAAATCCCAAAGGTAGTCTAACAGGCCTCTTGTAGAGCTTATGGCCTACAATTTATGGCCAAGCATGCTGCACAGGAGGGTTTGGAGCCAGTCTACTCATGCTTGTGTCAAGGGATGAGTAGTTCAGAACATGCCAGAGGTTTTTTTTTTCTTTGGGATGTGTGCCCCTTGGAAGGCTTCAACAATGCATTTATAACATGATTTGGCGTGGAGACTGAATTATTGTTAAGAGTTAAAGGTGAACCTTTTTTTTTATTGCAGATGGTACTAAAAATCAATGCAATCTTTGAGGCACGGAGAGGCAAGAAACACACAAAGAAGGTGCCTCAGTCTACAGAGTCCAGCTCAGGAAGAGGTGAGCCTTTGAATGCTGTGTGAATGAAGACCGTATGCACATCTTTAGAGTATAAAAATAACCCCTTCTGCAATTAATAGAACAAGGCTGTGTTTTATTTGGTCTTTGTTGCATATTTTACATTAACTTGCTTTATAAGAAGTTAGAGAATAGTCAATGTTCAACGAATCCTTTTTAGTAGTAAACAGAATAGTAAGCACAAAAATGTGTACGCAGTTTTCCACAAAAAGGAGCCCATGCCAACTTCATAGCTCTTGTACAAACATCTCTACAGTTAATGGCTTATTGGAAACACTTGGAGGGAAAGCTGAAAAATTGGTAATGATGTGAAAACAATTACTGTAAACAGCAGTGATACATGATAAGCAATTATTACATCACGTGTTTGCAATTAAATAAGTGGATATTACACTATGCCCAAAGTGATGCAGAAAATACTTTTAACTACAATGGCTTTAGCCTTTTTGAAGGATATTACTGATGTAGAAAGTCTGAGAAAAAGGATTGCCTGGCCTAAGATGACGACTGGCTGATCAGCAATCCTGTTGGCCATCCTGAATTGTGCTCTGAGTTGTGGATATTCTTTGACAGTGGCATGGAGAGGAGCCTTACTCTGTCCATAGCCCTGCAGCTGCTGACCACGCTTGGGTGGGGGATGAAGTTATCTGTATTTTAGTCAACTTTATCAAACTCCTTTTACAATGCAGCTGAACAGATGACTTGCAAGTGCAGCTTCCAAGAAGCTGTTCTTTAGTATGTTAACAGGAAACAATTTTATTTTATAATTATATAAGAAGAGATTAAATTTATGCACAAACTCAACTAACCAACATCCTATTCAGGTTGTACGGTGTAGTGTATGATTCAATCATTCCATTTAGGAACAGAAAAACTATTATGGTGCTGAAAACCTGGCTTCCTAGTAAGCAAGTTAATATCCTTATCAAAGAGTGGGATGCTTTATAACCAGCCAGTGCTTAAAGTCAGTGGTTTCCTGTGGTTTTTTGCTGATTAAACTACAGTTTCAGAGTGTTCTATTAAACTACTGAATGAGTCTGTGTTTACATTCTTTGTATAAAAAAACACATGCTCAAAGTTTGAAACGCTTCACTCTCAACCTTTACCTGGTGTACCTCTGCATTAATTTGGAAAATAGTGGTGTATATCAAAAACATAAGAATCTGGTTTAAAATGGAAAACATACCTTCTTCTCGAGCATCGTTTTTTTTTAAACACCCCAACCACATTTAAGAGCATTTTCAACTCCTATTCTGTCAATTTTCTATTCTTCCCTCATGTGGGCTCAGTTCCACTTTGATTGGAAGGTAGTAAGATAAAAAATTTTGTTTCCATCATACAAACATTTTAACACATTTCGATTTGTTCGTGTGTATGTCATGCTTTAGTAGAGAGTTCAAACAATTCTTCATACATGTGTGGTATATATTCTTGTTTTGATTAGGGAAACTTTTGATTTTCATTTAAAATAATATATGCCTTTCTCCAAGATACATGCCCACCCAGCTTGTTACAAGACTGCAGGTTTGCCACACATGTGAATGGCTTGGAATTAGAGTTGATGAGAGGGGTTTGACAGATAAAGGGTGGGGTTTGAATGAAAAAAGTGAAATTTGCATAAGCTGTCCCCTTAAACTTACTAATGTTTTGTCAAAATTTGTAATCCAAAACATCTTGATCTCTAGCTGTCTCGTTGTCTGTGACGAACACTTTTTTTTTTTTTTTTTTTGGTTTCAAGATGACTGTTTTTATTTCCATTTTCAGCCTATTTTACTCTTCATCATGTCTCTTTTTTAATTGTGTGACAGATGAGAACAGTGAGTCAGAAAGCGACACCGAAGAGAAACTAAAAGGTGAGAATTTCCCAATAACGAACAGACTAAGTAACAAAAAGTGCAGGTTAAGTGTATTTAACATGTAATGAATGGGTTGGAAGTGAACACAACTGAAGCTTAAATGGAACTGATTTATTTCAAAGTTGTCTTAATAGTTGCCATCCTGTTGCATATTTAGCACACATAAAAAAATGCACTGGAGGAAATGTTGATGGATGTCCTTTTGACTTTCTTGACTGTGTGCGTTTGCAAAAGCAGGATGTACAGTACTTAAATGAATTAAAAGGTTTGCCCCCCCCCTGCAGCTCACAGCCAGCGGCTGGTATCACTCCAGTCCATGCTGAGGCAGACTGGTCGGTACCGGACCTTGGAGAGGGATTTAATGGAGTTACAGGAGAGAAAACTCTTCGAATATTTCATCGTTGTTGCACTTCACAAGACCAAGGCTGGAGTCCCGTATCTGCCAGAAGTCACACAGCAGTTTCCTCTAAAGGTAAGAGTATGGGAATAATTCTGAAGACAAAGGGTGCTTTGTCTACTTTTTTGTTATTGTTTTCTTAGACATCAGCTTGGGGTTCTTATCGGGGGATAGAAAATCATGCTATCATCAATTTCTGGAAAGAAAAGTAGTTTCAGTATTTTGCTGTAAACATTCTGATTGTTTAAACAAGGTGCAATAACTCATTCATCTGTAACAAAAGGAACCACCACCCCCTAAAAAACAAGCACCTTAATTTTTATCATGAAGAAAAGTATTATCTATATCTATTTTTTCCAAGCAGTTTCTAATAATATAAAACATCCGGATTTACAACCATCTTATCAGGATGTTCTAGTTTTAATGTTAATAGAGATAATAGTGTGCTGACAATATATGAATTTTTGAATATTAGAAAGTGGTTAATACAAACCCTAAATTCAGATGATTATTTTAAAAACAAAATTACACACTTGTTGGTACTCCTGCTTTCGATACGGTGTACAAGCCCTCTATTGCCAACAAGACAGCACTCAGTCTTCTATAACATTTAAGATGATTTGAGTATACACAGAGATATGTTTTACCATTTGTTCTCGCACATGCTCACTGGATGGTCCAGATTTGGGTCTTCTCCTACATTCTCTTCTCTTCAGCTCACCCCACAGTTTCTTTGTAAGACTTAGGTCTGGGACTGTGATGACCATGGAGGAATCTTTTTGTCTGGTGAACCATTTTTTGTGTTGATTTGGCTTTATATTTTTGGTTTATTATTCTGCTGAAAGGCCCAAAGGACAACCAGGACTGTCACAATAAACAATAAATCAATTAATCGCATGATAAATTAAAATGAGCTCAATATAATTCCCAGCCTCGATAATTTCCATTTCCTTGCTTGTTTTCCTACTGTCTCTGTCTTTCTACCAAAGAAACTGGATGGAAAAAGGCATATGGTCCATATATTCATAGTGGCAGTGTCTTGTTTTATTGAAACTGAATGCTTTGTTAGTTTGTACTTTTTGTTTACAAAACTTCTAACTGGTAGTTTTTTCTAATTTTCTTGTCTGAGCCAAGTTAATATTTTTTGAAGGGCAATTTTGTAAAAATTTTGTAGTTCATGCATAAAAATAAAAACATTTTGGTTGTTTTGTTAATTGATATTGGATTATGAAAAGGTCTTCCAGTTGCAGTGGTAAATGTTCTTTAGAAATCAAAATCAAAGTTTATGGATCGTTCAGAGGGTCTTCATGCATTATTACATTTTTTACAAATTGGCTTGAAATGACAGTATTATTGTTTATTGCAATAATTTCTTGGGCATTTTATCATCTAGCAAATTTTGGTACTGTGACAGGCCTAAGGAGAAGCCCTTCTCAGATTTCTGCCAGATTTTCCATTGAAATGTCCCGGTAATTCAACGAGTCTATCCCATGCAAAAGCCCACACACTGACAGCTCTTCTGCGTTATTTACTTGTGGGCATGAGGACATATTCATCCTCTGTTTCAACCCAAAACCACCTGGAGTTTTTGTTGCCAAAAAGCTCTATTAGTCTAATCTGACCAAATGACCAACATGTCAGCATATTGTGTAACAATCTCCACATGTTTATGCTTGTGATGGAAGGATAGAAAACACATTTCTTTTTGCATTACTGCCAGTTTACATTTTACTTCTAGATAGCTTTTTATTGTTGTTCTTTGCTACATTTCCTTAACAGCCAGATCCTAGTCAGACATTCTTAGAAAAATATAAAAAATACCTTACTGTTGGAAGAACCAATAACTGTGCTACAGGTGGTTTTGTTACACACTTGTATTAAAGGTTCACATTTTTGCTACTGCAAATAGATTAATTTATTTCAATACTTTTTACTCACATAAATACAGCAATCACGTTCCAGCTGCTTCAAATATAATCTATAGTTTGTGATGGATTTGACATGTTGTTTCTCTTTCATTCAGCTTGAGAGGAGCTTCAAGTTCATGCGGGAAACTGAGGACCAGCTGAAGGTTATCCCTCAGTTCTGCTTTCCTGATGCCAAAGACTGGGCCCCAGTTGACAACTTCCCCAGGTCAGTCCAAGTCTGAGTGCTGGCAGGGCACAATGCAACAGGGAGAAGGGAAACACAAAACAGTGGAATTTCCCAGTTGAGTGGTAATTGCTCAGCTGTTTTTGTAGCTAATAACTACCTGGCAGTGAAAGCCTTAAAGAGCTGACCGAGCAGCTTCTCAAAGTGACCCATCTATCTTTAACTACAGGGTACAGTAAAATACAAATTCATACGTGGCACCAAACACCTGGAGTTTTACTAACTAAATCACCTCTCATTGTTCACTGCTTAAAACTGCTTGTGTAACTCAATACCTCTGCTCTGAGAAGCGATTACTTGTTTTCTGATGATGATGGATATTAATCCTCCGGACTAAAATGTCCAACAGGTGGGAGGCTCCTAAGCAAACATTTGCTCTAAACTGGCTGAGACTTTCTCATGTCAGGAAGGTCGTCAACTTGTCAATGAAAACCTGTCAGCTTGAGCTAACCAGGTTTTGTGTGGGCACTGTGTAATTATCTCCTGAGGGCTTTCCAAACTATGATAATTAAAGCTTTGTTGTTTCTCTTTTTTACATCCACAGTGAGACATTCTCATTTGTACTGACTGGTGAAGATGGAAGCAGGCGGTTTGGCTACTGTCGCCGATTACTGGTAGGCTTAAATAAAGTTTCTGTAGCTCCGTCTAACTCAGTTTTAGGATTGTTTTTCTCCATTGTGGAGTTATCTATCTGAGGCCCTAATGAAAAATGCCTTTTCTTTTTACTGCTCATGCCAAAAAGATATCGACAACTTCATGAATTTGAATAACTGCTGTAATCGAACTATTTTTGGGTGAGACTTGCTCTAAAACCAAGTGTTTTTCTTTTCATTGCCTGTTCATAGCCCAGTGGTAAAGGCCGAAGACTCCCTGAGGTCTACTGTATCGTCAGCCGCCTGGGTTGCTTTGACCTCTTCTCTAAGGTAGTTGCAGCGACTTTAAAAAAAAGCCAAAAATGCACTGACAGCTTCCACCACATTTATTGGCACCTCTGAAAAATTTGCTCCACCTCTCAAACAGTGAGCTTTGGAAATTCCTGTTTTACCTCTGCTTGTTGTGGTTCATGGCAAGAAAAAAAAACGTAATCCAGTGGATTTAAGTTTTTTAAGAATTACTTTGACCGTGGATAAGATCAAATTAAATCATAAAGCCATTTTCTTGTTTCAGTTTCTCTACTTAGCAGGATCAGCACACTTCCTCCTCTTGTAAAAATCGTGTTCGGACCACTTTGTCACATCATACTTATACCCCATGGAAACAGGAAGTTGGGAAAAACCAGCTAAAGGTTCACAGCCACTTTAATCAAGTTAAAAAAGTATAGCATGTCTTTAAAACTATTTTATTTGCATTCTTCCCACATTAATAAAGGTTGGGTTTTTCAAAGGTTTTCCTTGTGAGATTATTGTGTTGCAATAAAAGATTAAGTAATTGTAAGTGTTTTTTTACACACCTTACCAGGGGTGCCACTTAATGTGACAGGGGTTGTGCTATGTTCAGACCTACTAACTGCATCCAACGGCTTAAACAGTACATCTATTAAACCTCACATATGCCAACCCAGAACCCACCCCCAATAAAATCATACCACCCTTGGTGCCCACAGAACTCCACCCACTCTCTTCTCTCTCTTCCTCTCTGAACCTTGTAGTTCTGGCTCCAGTTCAGCAGCACATATGAAATGCAGCTGGCGTGGTTGCTACTGTGGAAAAAGTTCCCTGTAATGAGTTGTGGATTTTTCTGCTTCCTTAACTGTCCTCTTCATACATATGCAGTTGATGGAGTTTAATTTGTATAGATAAATATAAGTGGGTATTTTAAATTAAAAGGAGGCTTTGGTTTACCGCAACTTGATTAAACAGTGAGGGCAAATGGATTTTTGGGCATTTTAGCTGTAAATTTATTGAAAGAGGATTTAAAATTCTGTGGGTGTTTTACTTTTTTCACATTCTGCCTCGATAAGCTTGGGTGTGCTGGAGGTTTTGTTGTAGTAAAACAGAGCTTTACACAAGAGATGGTGCTTGACCTACATTTTGGATCACTAAACTCTATCAGACGACAACAACATTTTTACTTTTCCATATCAACCCCTGGGCTGCACGGTGGAGCAGTTGGTAGCACAGTTGCTTTGCAGCAAGAAAGTCCTGGGTTTGAATCCAGGCTTGGGTTCTTTCTGCATTGAGTTTGCATGTTCTCTGTGTAGGCTTGGATTCGCTCTGGGTACTTTGGTTTACCCCAAAAGTCCACGTACATAGCTATTAGGTTAATTGGTCTCTTTAAAGTTCTCTTAGCTTTGAGTGTGTGCATGCATAGCTTTTCCTGCGTGTCTATGTATTGCCCTATGAAAGTAGAGCCCATCACCCCAGTACTAAAGTCCTTAGACTGGCTCCCTGTAACTCAGAGAATAGTCTTCAAAATGCTTTAACTAGTTTATAAATCATTGAATGGCTTAGCACCATAATATATTGAAGATTTGTTGTCACTATACCAACCCCCCAGACCACTCAGGTCTTCCAACTCTAGTCTACTAATCATCCCTAGAATGAGAGCCAGGGATAGAGAAGCACCTTTCAGTTTCTATGCTCCCCTTTTCTGGAACAAACTTCCAGATCACTGCAAAGCTACTGAAACACTGAGTTCCTTTTAATCAAAGCTAAAAACGTATTTGTTTAGACATGCCTTTTGAGTAAGGGATTAATAATAACTGCAATATCATGTTATAAATGTGTCATATGTTATGTGTCTCTAATGTTGTATTTTATGCTGTTTTATTGCTGCTTTTATTTTATCCCTAATCACCCAAAGCATCTTGAATTGCCTTGTTGTTGAAAGTGTGCTATACTAATAAACTTGCCTTGCCTTGCATTGTGATGAACTACCGACCTGTCTAGGTTCTACCACACCCCTCACCAATGACTACTGAAGAAATGCACCAGCCCCTTGTGACTCTGCAAGAACAACCAGGTTTAGAAAATGGATGGATACATGCTAACCAGTTGCTTGGGAGTATAGACTGTATCTATAAGATGGACGGAGCCTCTGTGACATCACCCATAGGTTTCTGAAGAGCTGAATTGAAACCCAGTGGGTGGTTCTCACCACTGCCATCTTGGCTGTGTCATGCGTCTCGTCACACCTGGAGAATACAAAAAATGGGCAAAGAGGTGGAGCTGAGAGTGGGGCTGTGAGCGTGGAGGCGCATGATTGACACCCATCAAACTCTGAGCCAATGTAGCTATGAGTTATCTGAGCTAACCCGGAGCTAATCAAAGCTAACGGAGGTCAGCGGTTGCTTTTAGCCAGAAATCCGCAATTGAGTGACTCTGCTACCCTGCCTTCTAGGCAGGACTTTAAAAGTGAGGCCGAGGCTGTGGCCTTCCCTGGAGCAAGCTGCTAGCCACCAGTACTAGCGCTGATGGCTCATCTAAGACCTCTCAATCAAAAGGACACGTCTCTTACTATTCATATTTGCAAGCTTAAATTACATCTAAAATTCACCCAACTTAGAGTTGTCATGATGGTAAACCTGACCTATTAAACCTAAAATGGTTTTTCAAACCAGGCTGTAAACATGTTTATTCCTGCTGTGCAGTTGGCATTTTTAACATTGGAGTCAACGGGAACTTGCTCCATTCTGGAGCCAGCCCCTAATGGATGAGGGGGAACTGCAATTGTTGTCACCTCCGCATTGGCTTCACATTTGGCTGCCAGAGTTTGCCCTTTGATTTCGAGGCATGGTGGAAAAATGTATTTCCTGTCAAACCGTCACAAATAAGTGGACTTTGCTCAACTCTACTGGGATTTTAACTGGAACTGTTAAGCATGGTAGAGGATCTTTGATGCTGAGGGTCCGTTTTTGTATCCAGTGATCCTAAGAACTTGTAACGGTGCAGTGCATCGTGAACTTCTTATAATACCAGGGCTTTTTGAAATACAAGGGTCTCTTCGCCCTAACCCTTGAATATGGTTCATGATTTGGCAGGATAATGAATGAATAGTTAGCCAGAAACTAAATTAAACATCTTCTATGGACATCTAGTCCCCAGGCCTAGATCCTCAAGAAAATCTTTGGGATGAGCTGAAGTAAAGAGAGAATCAATGCTTTGGAAAAAGAGAGATTGTGCCAAGAAGAATGGTCAAAGATCCATCTTTCTTGGTGTTATATGAAATTGTGAAAGGAGAAGACCAATTGCTTCCACATTGACAGAAGAGATGTACTATGTATTGCAAGCAAAGGGTGCCAGTAATTTGCTTCTGATTTAAAAACAAACAATTTCTTAACATTAATTTTACTATCAATAAATACATGTACTCAAAATTTTTTTGATTCTTTACAGATTTCAATGTAAGCTTATCCTGCTACATTTAAACTATCTTTGTACTGTATTTGGTGTTCAATTCAACGCGTTTCTTCTTTTTCCAGATCTTGGATGAAGTGGAAAAGAGGAGGGCCATCTCTCCTGCTCTTGTGCAACCTTTTATGAGAGGCATCATGGAGGCTCCCTTCCCCGCCCCAGGAAGGACCATCACTGTCAAAAACTTTTTACCTGGCTCTGGAACTGAGGTGCACTATTGCTTATTTTTCTCCAGTAATTTAGTGACATGAAATGACTTTCAAGTCATTGAAAGTCAATGCTTTTACTAAATATGCATTACATGACATTATTGTCCTTTGCCACAGGTGATAGAACTTTGTCGACCATCTGATTCCCGTCTGGAACACGTGGATTTCGAATGTCTCTTCTCTTCTTTGAGTCTCCGTCTGCTCCTCCGAGTTTTTGCCTCTCTGCTGCTGGAACGCAGGGTCATATTCACTGCTGACAAACTTAGGTTGGTTCTAGAATAAAAACGTGACAGAGCATTGTTTTGATGTTAGTCCTATTTTCAGTCACTGAGATGAACATTAAATCCCAGACAGGCTAGCTATAAAATAGTTATTCATAATTATAATGTTAAAATAAGAAAAGAGAGCCCTCAAAATGGCAAGTAGTTGAAGGATAGGAAGATCCCAACAAAGTGTGAGAGGAAGGAATGTTGTTGTGTTCTACAGTCACTTTGGGAACAATCAGTTCTTCAGTGGAAAACTGTCATGGATGCCAGATAGACTGCTTTGAATCATAACTCCAGAGTTACCACGTGTGTACTGTAATGTCAAAACACCCACAATATTCACCGAGAACTAACTCTCCAGTCATCAAAGATATAACCCTCACTGAAATATAAGTGTTACTATCCACTGTGGTGCAAAAACTTAACAAATGAAACACTAACTTCATATATTCCCAGAAACACCAGAGATTCAGCCCTGCAACATAGTAGTGTTTTTCAGTTCAACTGTGTGTGTAGCATACAATGAAATATATTCCAATCAAATCAAACTTTATTTATAAAGCGCTTTTCATACAAGAAGTTGAATCACAAAGTGCTTTACAGATTAAAATGACCCCACATAAAACCACCTTCCCTTCCCTCCCCCACAGATGTAAAAGCATGGTCACAGTTATACCCCCCTCTCCCAAACCCAACTCCCATGCACACACACACAGTTAAAAGAAAAAGTAAAAAAGGACATTGGGCCAAGTGCAGATGAACCATGCAAGGAAACGCCATCAGAGGAGCCATCTGCCCCGGCAGCAGTAGATTAACAGCAGCATCCGAGAGCTGACACAGGGCACCCAGTGGAGGCAAGGCCAAGACCCCCACCTCCACCCAAGTTCCACCTGGAGAGCACCTAGGCAGCCACAGCCGACCACCGCTCCCGGGGCAGAGGGCTCCCACAGAGGAAACACTGGAACGGGGATTAAGATAAATTAAAGTCAATCCTAAAATGTACGGGGAGCCAATACAATGATTTTAAGACCGGTGTAATGTGTTCCCGCCTCCTGGTCTTCGTCAGGACACGTGCTGCTGAATTTTGTAGTAGTTGTAAACCTGATATACTCCTTTTGGGAAGACCAGAAAGCAGGGCATTACAGGATTCAATCCAACTGGTGATAAAAGCATGCATCAGTGTCTCCGTGTTGGCCCGAGAGAGAATGGGGCGGACTCTGGCGATGTTCTTTTAGTCGATAAAAACCTATTTTAGTAATATTTTTTATGTGAGGAATAAAAGTCAGCTCAGAGTCAAAAATCACGCCCAGGTTCTTCACTTGTAAAGAGGGATTAAAAGACAGTGATTGTAGTTTTGGTAAAAGTTTCTCTCTCTGACCCTCAGGACCGATGACTAAAACTTCAGTTTTGTCCTGGTTGAGCTGGAGAAAGTTTTCTGCCATCCAGGATTAAATGTCTAAAATGCAGTTAAAAAGTGCATCCATTGGCCGTGTGTCATCGGGAGCTATGGAGAAGTACAGCTGTGTATCATCAGCATAACTGTGAAAGTTGACTCCATGTCTTCTGATGACGCTGCCAAGAGGGAGCATATACAGGTTAAAAAGCACTGTGCCTAAAATCGAACCCTGGGGCACACCACATGTAATCCTATGGACTCTAGAGGAGCAGGTATCTAAACTTACCATAAAAGTCCTGTCTGTGAGATAGGATGTGAACCATTTGTGAACAGCACCAAAGAGCCCAATCTGTTTTAAACGGATTAAAAGAATAGTGTGGTCTACTGTATCAAAGGCAGCGCTTAGATCCAGTAGAACCAACACTGTCACCTTCTGTGCATCATAGTTTAATCTAAAATCATTTAAAATCTTCAAAAGGGCCGCCTCTGTGCTGTGGTTCACCCTAAAACCAGACTGAAATTTCTCCAGGACATTGTGCTCATTAATAAAATCATTAAGTTGAATTGAAACATTTTTTTCTAAAATTTTGCTTAAAAAAGGTAAGTTAGGTACCGGTCTAAAATTGTTAAAATCATTAAAAACTAAATTGCTCTTCTTCAACAGGGGCCTCACTACCGCCCCTTTAAAGGCAGCAGGAAAGACCCCCGTGTGAAGGGAGCAATTCATCATGGTTAAAATCTCATCTCTAAAAGCTCCATAAAATTGCTTAATAAAGGAAGTGGGAATCGGGTCCAAAACACATGTGGTGGGCCTCACTGAGGAGAAAACTTTATCAAGAGTCCCAGCTTCTACCAGCACAAAACTGTCCAGCGTTTCCTCTGGTAAAGACACACGCTCAGATTTGTCTAAAACCATGTTACTCTGAGAAGATAAAATCTTACATCTGATGGTGTCTACCTTCCCTCTGAAGTGGTCTGCAAACTCCTCACAAAGAGTGTTTGAGGGGGTTTTAGGAAATGCAGTAGTAGCTCTGTTAAAAAGTTTATCAATGGTGGAAAAAAGGATTTTGGAATTTTTATATTCCGAGATGATTTTGGAGAAGTATGAATTTCTTGAATTTCTTACTGCATTGTTGTATAATTTGAGAAGATCTGTGTATATTTGATGGTTTATTGTGGTTTTGCTTTTCCTCCATTTTTTCTCTGCCGCCCTACAATTTCTCTTCATTTTTCGGAGGTTTTCATTTTTCCACGGCGTCGCAGCTTTAGATTTTAAACTTTTAACTTGTAGTGGAGCAAGACGGTCAAGAGTGGACTGAAGCCTTCTGTTAAAATCATTGACAATAAAATTCTTTTTTTAAAATTCCAGAAAACCTGCAGCCACTTCAGGGGTTAGATGGTGCTTCCTGACAGTTCTCACAGAGGTCTCCTGCTGAATAAAACTGGTGATGTTAAAAAACACAGTAGTGGTCAGAGACAGCCAAGTCAACAACAGAGGACACACGGGTGGACAGGTCATGCGTGATGACCAAGTCCAGGGTGTGTCCTTTGTTGTGAGTCGGCTGCATGACATGTTGGCTAAAATCCATATAAGTCAGGATATTAAAAAATCTGTTGATAAAGGGTCTAAAAGGTTATCCATATGTAGATTAAAATCACCAGCTAAAATTATCCTTTCAAAGGAGTTGTGCAAAATTGATAAAAACTCTTTAATAAAAAGTGCACTCTTTTTAGGAGGCCTATAAATTGTGACACATAAAATCTGAGGAGTGCTAAAAACAGTTGCATTATATTCGAAAGTAAAATAGTTATCAAATAAAACAGGTTTTGCGTAAAGTGTTGATGAACTTATAAAAGCAGTTCCGCCTACCCTTTTGCTACTCCTCGTAGAATAAGTGAAGTTAAAATTAGGTGGGGAGGCCTCTGTAAGAACTACAGGGGCATCTGCACTCAGCCAAGTTTCTGTTAAAAATAAACAATGAAGATTATGGTCTAAAATCAGATCATTTATTATAAAAGTTTTGTTCAGCAGAGAGCGAACATTAAAAAGGGCCATAATAGTGATTGGATAAACACCATGAGAGAGTGGCTGCTGCTGTTTGGTTTTAGAGATGATATCAATGCACAACATTTAGCTTTATCTAATAGGCTTTTCTTTATTATGTTTTACTTAAGTAACTGGTTATAGCTTTTGAAAGAGGCTAGTGCCATCTTGTGGTGGAACCTAGAATTTCTAGAGCCACTCTTTTGGTGTAGTGACACTTCTATGTATACAGTGTATTTCTGAAGGATCTTTTAAGCTATTTTATTAATTAACTTCAATAAGTATAGAATGCACCACATAATGGAATGTTGCAGTGCAAATGAAAAAAAGACTACAATATTCAAAATTATAGCCTTTTCTATTATTGAGCAATACTAGTGACAGTAATGTTGCACATTACATAACAAGATATATTCAACTACAAATACATGTGCAGTTATACATGTCAATCTGCATGTACAGTCATACATTTACAGACAGTCGATGCCAAGTTAACCTTTTTAAATACATTTTTTTTATTTTTTTAAGAGTAAAATGAAACAACAAGCAATGATGAAATTTCAAATTTTGGTCTATTTTTTTAATCCACACAAATGCATCCACACTTTAATATATACTTGCACTCCGAACACATTTAGTTGAAAGTCCATTTGAAAGTTGCACCTCAAACACATTATTTAGTGATCACCAAGCTCCTGAAATAATTTTTACTTGATATTTGATCACTTCCCTTGGAATTGGCAGTGCTCTTTGACCCAACTCTTTAACCCCAACTTCTTCTTTTTATTTAACTTGAATAAGAAAAAAGTTTTTGCTCAAACATATTTTGAATTATGTAGATTATAATTTTTAATTTGAACATAGTTTATACAATAAATAAAAATTCAGAAGTTTAATAAATACTGCAAATTGGGTAAATTATACATAATTTTGTATAACTAGATGGCAACAAAGAGCTTTCAATATGACTCTTGGTTTTTGTTGAAGATACATCAACAGGCAATAGTGCTATAGTGCTATCCAATGGTTAACACATATTTTTGACAACAGTCTACAGGCCAATAAGCATACTCAGAGTGTAAGTTTGGCAAAGTATTCCAGTTACCTTATAGTGGCCTGCTTTTTCTTATTCAAAATCAAGTTTTACTATGTGTTTGTGATCATTGTTCTGTTGGACCCTCTGTTCTCAACTGTCTACCAGTTGATTTCAGGTGAATTTGAACAATTTACTAGTAGTCCTCCTTTTCCTTGTTCTATCCACCGTGTGCAATGCACAAATATCATAGGCAGAAAAAAGGGTCTGATGCTGCCAACACAATGCTTGACAGATGGTTGGTGTTCTCCTTACCGTGACTCAAACATTTTCTGGTTGTGGCGAAGTAGCTCAGGTTTTGCCAATATGAACATAAAGGTTATGTTTTTATGGCCTCTGGCTTGTAAATATAAGCAGCTGCAACTTTTAGCAAAGCTCAATAGTTTCGGTTTTAGAGCAAGGGCTTGTTTGTCTGTTGACACCCACTTGGTGTTGGTGTTCCAGCGCTCTTCATTTGCCTTGGTGCTTCTTGGATTGTTACCGAACACCATAGCCAACTTTTCCTTCTAAACATTAAATTCTCCTGTTGGTCAATATTACTAATGTTTATTAAATGATTCTTAGCCATGCCAAGTTCTGAAATCTGAATATTTTTCATAATTATAAGCACATAGTCAATTTATTTTTCAGTTTATGTTCAGCACAATTTCTTTTTTCCACATGGAGTTTTACACCCACTAATTCCTCCCCATTCTATCTCTCCACAGCACATTGTCTCAGTGCTGTCATGCTGTGGTGGCTCTGCTCTATCCCTTCACCTGGCAGCATACATACATTCCTGTGCTGCCACCATCCATGTTGGATATAGTCTGTTCCCCAACTCCCTTTATAGTGGGCCTCCTCTCCAGCTCTCTACCTCGACTCAAAGAGCTGCCCATAGAAGAAGTAAGACAAGACCTTTCTGATGTAGTGCCTGTGGTGCCCTCCACTCTAAGAATTTCCTCTCCAGAACAATAGCTCGAGAAAATGACATACTCTCCCTCTGTTCAGGTCCTGGTAGTTGACCTCGGCAATAGCCGCTTCCTCCGTCAGGTAGTAACTACAGAGACAAAGAACACTACAAAAATGTGCCTTAGTCCATGGATGTGTTGGGGATACATGTATATTTACTGATTAGGGTCAAGTGAATACAACATGTTTACTATACATCTGTTTTATTTCCCAATAGCTGGATGATGAGGACTCTATTCTTCCTCACAAGCTACAGGCAGCTCTCGAGTACGTGTTGGAAAAGAGGAGAGAGTTGGCCTGTGATAAAGGAGACCTGCCCAATGGTGATTAACAAACTTATATGACTTAATAGCTATTATTTATTAAGGTGAAGGAAACCCAATAAGAAAAAAAACAAATGATTTCTCTCTTTATTCTTTCAATAAAAAAAACATTTTTCTTCCAATACAATGCCAATCAAAAGTTTATTTACAATCATTGCTGACATGAATGACATTAATTTTTAGCTTTTATGGATGGATTTGAGTCATTCCTTTTTCCAGGGTCATACAACCAACAAGCTCAATTCATTTTAAAAGCAAGAATTTGTCATGCAAGTTGAATTGACTATAGATTTTCTTTGATCCAGACATGGTCCAAATATACTTACTCACACACACACACACACACACACACACACACACACACACACACACACACACACACACACACACACATATTCTTGACTTGCTAGCAGTAGTGAGGACCTTCACTGACTTCCATTCATTTTAGTGACTGTATTATGGCTAAGACACTTTTCCCAACTATAACCCATACAGATCTATTCCTAGCGCTAATCTTGACTAAAACTTAATTCACACCATACCTCTAAAACCAACCAATTGAGCTCAGTAACATTGTCTGAAAGTGAGGACCAGGCAAAATGTCCTCACTTTGTATTAAACGATCCTCACTTTTTAGGTGAAAAACCTAAAACAGTGAAAAAGGTCCCCTATTTGGATTCTAGACAGGAGCACACACAAACTTAAGGGTGTTACTTATGTGGTGTTTTTGTTGAAAATGAGGCAAATTTGGGTGTTCAGTTGAAGTATGATCCCAAACACACAGCATAACTCGTTTGGGGAATAAAGTTAAATAACATTAGGCTGACTTCAACCCTGGTAAACATTAAGGAAGTAAAAGCTGGTTTTATTCTGGGAAACCAACCAATTTAAATAAACCATTTTTGATAAGAAGAGTGGCCAAATATCCACCAATAAATTTGGCAGGACCTTGCTGATGGCTACAGAACATAATATTTTTTGTTCAAATTTGATAAGGGACATTCAACCAAATATTAATGGGGTTGTATACACACATATGTGCCTCTATGTAAAACTATGAATATGATTTTATGTAGATTAGTGTGTAGATTTTTGCTTTTAAACTTTCATTGAAAGATTTCGTTGTTTGCTCACCCCAAAAACACAGAATAAAGAACAGTTCAATAAAAGCCTGAATTAATGACATTCGTGTATGTAAACTTTGCAGCAGCACTTTATTTTTAAGGCCTGATTCAACTCTTGTTGAAAATGTAAATAGTTATTTTGATTTGTTCATGTACCAGGGCTTATAAAGCTTGACTAAAAAGAAATGTAATATAAATCAATTCTAACGCCAGACTAGTCCAATATTTATTTTATATGCATGTCATTTTCTTGTGATGTAATATTGCATAAATTGAAAGGATTTATAGTTCTGTATGGTTCAGCCCATTAGATATCAAGTAATTTAATATTTTGTAATTTTGTTTTTTTCTCCTTTTTTTTTCAAATGCACAATCCGTCCAGACTCCAGCTCCCTCAGTGCAGTGGTATCGGAGGCCTTTGTGCGTTTCTTTGTGGAAATGGTGGGTCACTACTCTCTTTTCATGGGCGGATCGGAACGGGACGATGAGTCTCTTTCCTCCCCCACATTGCCCAGCCCCACTTGTTCTTCCTCGCCATCGTTTCAGCGGGAGGCCTTTCGGAAGGCAGTCACTTCCAAAAGCTTGAGACGGTTTCTGGAAGTGTTCATGGAGACCCAGATGTTTAGTGGCTTCATCCAGGAGAGGGAGCTCCGCAGACAGGGCCTCAAGGGTACAGAGATCTGATCTTTTATAGCGTTGTAACACTGCCTTGCAGAAGTATTCATCCTCTTTATTTTTTTGAGATTTTACCATGTTACAACAAACAAAACCTTAGTGTGTTTTATTGGGCTTTTCAATGTCAAAAATGACTGTGAAGCTAAACTGTCTCTCTCTATACATGTGAAGCTGGCAGAAATATAAGAGTTGATTCTATAACTGCAGCAAAATATGCTATTACAATGTGCTTGTGTATTGACACTGAACACAATTGTTAGGTTGTATTCTGGCAGCATTTAGGAACACTTTTGCTAGGCACAGTATCTAAGATCACAACAGTAAAAGGCACTGCTTTATTTAAAACATCTGACTTTGAATTATTGAATCAATATTTTGTGTCCAGGTCTATTTGAGATGAGAGCACAAGAGTATCTGGATTCACTACCTGGGAGCGAACAAAGAGGAGTAAACAAGTTTCTCAAGGGCCTAGGTAAAATTTATTCTACAGCCTCAGCCAGTCAGCATAATTCTGTTCTTCTCTTGAAAATGTTCTGGTACACTTCCAGTTACCTATTTGCTGCTTTTTTTCAGGGAACAAAATGAAATTTCTTTCCAAAAAATAAAGACATTGAGTGAAGCGGCCATCAGCAGAAGCATGGTGGCATGGTGGAGAAGATGCCCTCTGTTGGAGATACAGAGGGTATAGATGAAGATATGTCTTTCAGTCAGATCATTTGGGTTTATTATCTGTAAAGATGAGGGAATCTGGAGAATAGTAGGGTTTAGTTCTCAGCTTTAATAGCTATTCCCATTTGGTGCTGTGGAGCCCAATTGAAGAATCTAGTCTTATAATCCATGGTCAATGTTTTACAGGTTAAATTCTGTCTCTGCAGTGTATCACTGTATAGCACATTGCATTGTAAATGTTTTAGGAGCAGTGTTTTCAATGACTGATGTGAGCTGTAACCCTGTGAAGAGGAATGCCACTAGTCCAATGTTGTACAAGACCTTCATTTACATTCCAGCTATTACTATTATTGTTATTATTATTATTATTATTGTAGAGGCTTTTATGACTATTGTAGTACAACTTCTTTGTCTACAGGAGGCTTTTAAAATAATTTATGTTACATAACTTCTAGAAAAATCTAATCTTTTCTTTTTAGAAATGTATTCACAAAAGTGCAAATGAATCTCCTTTACTTGGTGATAAACCTCTAAAGAGCTTTAGTCCATACCTTTTGTAGACCACTTAGGGTATATGTGTCACTATTTTAAAGAAAATGTACCTTTTTTGGAATGTTAACATCTGCCATGGTTGAAGAATAAGAGGGTAAACAATGTGAAATGTCTTTTTTGGGGCGTTTTACTTGGGTATAAGTGCCAACAATTAAACAGTGATGAGTATGGTAGATCAATCAGTGTGACTGTGTTGTACAAAAACAACTAAGGATGTCCTAAACTTGAGTGATAATGCAATGACTCTTCATAAATAAAGTGATTTTAAATTCAACGTGACTATTTTTTTTTTTAAGTAACACACTCACATGCTGGCTATGTGGAGTATACAGTGCCACTAATATTTTTTGGTAACACTGGTAAATATGTATAACAAGCCTTTAGCTCATAGTTTCTTCTATTTTCTCATAATTGCGACAACAGTTGTTGCTTTTTCACCAAGCTGTTTGCCTATTGTTATCTTTAAGTGCAACCTGTTTTAAAAAATACATACAAAACTAAAAAATACTATAATCAACATAATTTACTATAGAAGAACCTGGGTTTCAATCTGAACTTTTTAATAAGATTTTTAATATGTGACTTAAAAGAAAGATTTTCGTCTATTAATATACCGAGATATTTATAGCAAGACACAAATGCAATTGGGTTACCTTGTGCAGACATAATAGCAGGGTTTTAAAAAAAACACACACACCCTTAGTCAAGTCAGCATTAGGGACCAGCTTGAGGTAAAACAAGTGTGTCTGAAAAATGTAAAATGCAATCTGTGGACAATCAAAATCCAGGGCAATTGAAATTGCATTGCAGTAAACATGCTGTCCATTTGAATAAAAATGAAAAATACATTTAGTGGTCGGTAAAATAGATTATAAGTAGCCTAGAAAACTCACACAAAATGTGAAATATGTTTCTTTTGACGGACAAGCATTCTGTAATAGCTATGATATCCACTAGGAGGCTCTGTGACACATTTCATAAATTCACTTGTTGCTTCTCAAGGTCCAAAGTTCAGACTAACATCAGAGACAATATTGCCTCCTGGTCTTTAAGATATTGTGAAACACTCCCAAGTCCACTGAATTATCGACTTTCTCCGCTCATGTAAAAGTAGCAGGGTTTCCCATAATTCATATTGATGTTATTAGTTCATTATTCATTTATGAAAATCACTTTTTTGGTAATGGCATTTTTCAGATCACCCCCAAATTCTAATCATTTCTCCCTGGTCCTGTTGCAGACATTTCCTGAAAATGTCATCAAAATCCACCAAAAAGCATTGTGATTTATGTTGCAAACAGACAAGACAGATAAACAAACAAACCCCTGGCGAAAACATAACCTCCTTGGTGGAGGTGATAATAACATAGGTGGCTGTCCCAAAACGGCACGATGTTGACTATAGGCCACAATCAGAGTTTTCTATTATAACCAATTGCAACTATTAAGTTATGCTTTGTGCTTTTAATACACTAATTCATGAAATAACTGTTCAAACTATTTTCACTTACTTTCACCAATGGGATAATATTACCTAGAAACAAGGAAATAGCAATACAAATCTAGAATATTGCTTCAGACTATGCATTTATTGATATTTGTTTATTTTGTATTGAAGTTTTCATGCTTTCCTATAGAACTTGCTTCTTCAGTGTTTTTAAATTTTCGGTGTACAAATAATCAGAATCTGATTACGTTTCTTTAGCCTTTTTTTTAAAGACATAAAAAGACATTTTTTCCCCCACATGCCATAGAGGGTGAAGAATGATCTTTTTTTTCCTGTTGAAAGAACCTTCTCTAATAACCATGGTATCCACTAGGGGGCTCTCCTAGCCATTTTGTGTCACATAGCACTTGTTGCTTCTCAGGATCCAAAGTTAATTTCAGGCTTGATGATGATGATAATAATAATAATAATAATAATAGCTGGACTAAATACCATTAAAGGAGACAATTTTAACTGTTTATATGACTGTCCAGATCAAGCTGCATGTTTTGATAGGCTATATGAATTGTGGGGGTTGCACACTATGGTTCCGGCCACAATAAGGGAGATGGAATAAGAATAAAGTAGATAAAAGAGTCTAATTTAGAGGTGTAGGATAATAGGTGCCTGCCATGCATTGGAGGCAGTGCATTGCGTTGGCAGGCCCCAATAAGAAAATGACATTTTGTTAATTTAATATCTTTGTCAAGTGTTTTGGTGAACATTGCTGTCACATCGGTTAACAATAGACTATTTTTGAAATAAACTCCATCCCTTGTCCTGATGTTACACGCAGTATCCCAAGGACTTGTAAAAAATAATAATAATAATAATATGACTCATGATATGATTGCCTTTCTTGCATGCTTTAGTTACTGTTCTCCTCCAGAACCCTCCTCCTCTTCGTCGTCATTAGGCTACGTGCTGACCGGTCAGACCTTCATCCCCACCTCTCCGCTCCTTCCCTCCCTTGGTCTTTTTCTCTGGCTTTTTCCAGGCTTCATGTCATACCACGACCAATTCCTGAAATTCCTGCCCTCCTCTCGCTTCAAACAAGCGGCTCCAAGGAAGGAGAAGAAGCAGCAGAAAACAAACAAAAGAGAGGAAAAGAAAAAGAAACAAAAACAGAGAGAAAAAGCCAATTCAGTTACTTTTTCATTCAAAGAAAGAGAGAGAGAGAGATATATATAATAATTGTTTCACCTGGCTTCCCTGAGTGTGCCTGTCGGAGTTGTTACAGAGTTTCAACAGGTAAGCGGATTCAAGGGTTTCGCTGTTTCTTGGTGTTCAGTTTATTTTGGTGCGCCTGCTCCTTGTTCTTGTGCGGGGCTGTGAACTTTTTCTGCGTCACTAGTTCTACGCGAAATAATTCCCACTCACCGGCTGACATAACATACCTCAAATGTCTCACATTTCTCAGCAAGAATTCGTGCATTTTTTTTCATTCCCCCCCTCTCTCCCTCCTTCCTTCCTTCCTTTAATTACAGCTGTGGAGTGAGCCGCGGCTCCGACTTCCCGTGCTTCAGCCGGGGAAACGGGCTCCCCGCCGCGGGGTCAAACATTAGCGCCTGGCCGGGTAAAAGTTTCACTCCGGAGCCAGTTAAACCGCCTATTTATTAACCCACAAAATGACATCTATATATGTATATCTTTAACTCCATCGTTGCAGCAACAAGTGTTAGTGGACTGGAGGGGGTCTGACTGAGGGGCGGTCTGAATATCAGGGCTGACTTTACTTTGTGTTATGATTTAGTTGTTAAAACGACTCATTTTTTCGATACATGACATGAACTAAATAAGATGCGTATACAAAAGATGATTTCTGTAAAGTGAAATAGTTCCAATAATTCTCACAATCTAGTTAGTTATTACTTATGACTAGACAGTGGTGCATTATTCTTCTGCCTTTTAATTTGGCTGCCATTTAATAAAAAAAAACGATATATATTATTTAAATGTAACTGCTGCTATATGGTATAAAATAAGCTGTTAGAAAATAAATATTAGCATGGTGTTATTTTTGAATGAAATAGAGACACGCAGAGATCTAATTGAAGTTAACCAAAGTTTTGATCTGTTGGTCCCACCTCTCGCCATGTTTCCTTTAAACACGTACAATTGATGCAGAAATGTCCACGTCTTTCATCTTTTTACTGCAAAGATTACAAAGATAAAATATTAGTATTTATGCACCATAGTTTTGTTGAACATTTTCTTTCTGTAAAGCATTACTCAGGTTCATGAACTTACAGTTGGCCTTAGGCAGAAGTGAACTAAGCGGTTGCGAAGGGCACCCAGGCCATCACCAATTCATATCCCCATTTTCATACTGCATCACCATTTTACTTCCATTATGTACCCATGTGCTTCAACCATCAAGTGTCAGTGTGTTTTTCATTGTAGTTGAGGACTTTCATGAATTAATAATAAATTACATTAAAATGCTAAATTATTATTTGTAATTTCAGTTTAATGTGTATTATATTTTGAAGCATACATTGCATCTTAGTTCTATTGACTTTACTTATGACACCTGGATAGACCTGTTCATCTAATGAAATATGTAAAATAAGTAAAATCCCTCTGAGCCACATCATTCATTGAAATATTATTTACTGGAGTCATGGATCAAATTTCTTCAAATTAGACAATGAGTATAGTATAGAAATATATTGATTTAAATCATCTATTTGAGCAGGTGTGAAACATTGATTCATTTAAGATTCTATTGTGATGTTAGTGGAGCTATAATTTTACCTACTTCTGTCCTACTTTGGTCTGAGCTGATGTCACATTTAAAGCACACTAACTGTTTGCAAACCAATTCTCACAAATAGAGAAGAATTTTTCCTCAGCGCCTAAAGCTGACCCCCCCATCCAAACTCTACGGAGTCTGTATTAAAACGCAGCACATCGGACGTGACTGCGAGAGCAACTGAGACGGTCAGAAAAATAACCCAATCTTCACAGTGTAGTTGCAGCTTTCCTTTAAAGAAAAATTTCATTCATTCATTCATTCATTCATCATGCAAACTGATGCCAAATTATGAATTTAGCAAATTCATTGGTTGGCTTATTGAATACACAATGTGCTGGCGAACAAAAACAGTGGTATGGTGGCTGATGGGCAGCAATCTTTTTTCCAAGTGGGCTTCCAACTCACATTCTGCTTTGGTACCCTATTAAGAGTTGGACAGGCCCTACCTGCACTAATTTGCTGTTAAATTTGGCATGTTTACTCTTACCTGGTTTATGCTGAAGCTCATAGAATGAGCACAAATAAACAATTTAAATTTAATTCAACCAAAATGATCTAAATGCATCTTTTAAAATCTGTAGTCTTTGTGCTTGATGTGAATAGGCATTATTTCAACAGATGGTTCAACACGGTAACTAAAAGATAGACAATTAAATACATTAAAGTATTATTAAACCTATTTAACAATGTTTAAATAAATACCTTATTTCATATAAAAGCTATTTAGCTTAGTCAGTGCTGATTCTCTGTATCTATTCTGCGTTGGTTTTTTGCTTTAAAAACAAACATCACAGATTTTCTGAAATTATATATATATATATATATATATATATATATATAGTACATTTTCACATATGAAATATACATTTGAAATATATAATTGTTCACAAGCAGTGAATAAAAATCTTAAATGGAAAATGAAACAGAAAGCAGAGCAGTTAATGAAGGAACTGAGTGCAATGCCAGACATCTGTGATCAGTACAGAGTACACTGAAACACAATCACTGAGGGAGCAGGAAACCACAGCCTGACCGCCAACTACACCTATATAAATTATGTATGATGTTATTATGAACGTTGGCAATTAGTAAGATTTACTCAAGTCATGCCTTTGTTAATGAAAAAAAAAAAAACGATATTATTTTACTGAAGTGGAAAAAGTAAACAAGATTTTTGCTTCTAGTTAAGCAAGTAACATCTACTTAGAATCTTTGCAATTATGAAGTGTAAAGTTAAGTACTTTACCTTAAAAATGTGCTTAAACCATTCTCGTGGACATTGTGCTGCTGTGTGTGTGTGTGCGTGCGTGTGTGTCATGTGTTGTGCACTGCAGCAGCTGACAGGAGTGTGTTTTCCTGAGGAGCAACAGGTGGATTGGAGCTGTGTGACGAATGAATGGAGGGAGACTGGGAAAGGAGGTAAAAAATAAAAAAAACACCACCTGTTACATCCTCCCCTTAAATGTTCCCCCAAGCCAAAGGAGTTATTTATTTATTTCCCTCCATGGCCTCTTATCCTTTGTTTTAATAACTATTGAGATCACAATATAGTCTCAGATGAGTGGTTATATTATATTGGAATTTGGTTGTTTTGATCACGGTAGCATTTGTGTGAAGGCGGATGTGTCTGTGTGGGTAAAAACAAAAGCAGGAGCGTAACGGTGTGTGAGCAAGGAGAAAACAGTTCTGTGTTCTGTCCTTGTTCTGTGCTCTGCGTGTTTGCATTGCCCTGAGACAGGTCCACTTTACAGCAGAGGAGTTTGTTTTTTTTCTTCTCCTTTCTGGTTTGTTGTGCTCATCCCACATAGCGATCATTCCTCCCCCGCTTGCATGAGAGAAATGAACAATGCCTCAGATATGAGCCTTCTAGAGCAAAGCCTTTCTGCACCTCCTTCCCTCCCGTCCTCGTCTGCAGATCTGCTGCCTGTCTGACTGTACTCTCCATTGCATGGGCTTGTAGACCTTCAGTTCCTTTTCTCCGACTTTTTCTGAACACATTGGGAGGGGGGGCAGATGTTTTAAAGTTTTAACTACCCAGTAGGGCAGGGCGATATGGCCTCAACACTATATTGCGATATAATCTAAAGCGTGTGCGATAACGATCTCTATTGCGATATATTCTTTTCTTTATATATGTCAAAATGACAGTTTATGAACATTCTCACTTTCCAGATACATTGCAGCAGAACAACTTAAAAAAAAGCATAGAATGCCATTTAAAGATCATTCATTGTGAAAAGTGCATAAAAAAATATGTTTTTAAATGCAACACACAAATTCTCATAACATAAAGATGAAGATATTTTTAATAAATTAAAAGCTAAATGTTATGAAAACACAAAGTTCAAAATTGTCTGCTTTCCTGGTTATTTGTCGTCGTTTATAGATTTCATATCGCACAAAAATAAGCCTGGACATATTTGAATTAATGCTTAAAGTTCAACAGGTTTCTTTTCCGTAGGCCGGTATAGTCAAAATCTCTACCTTTGGCTAAATTTATATCATTTATACCTTATACCTTTTATCTTGCCCACCACTACTACCCAGCTTCTAATTCATTACACCTGTCGTTGGTTCCACCTTACACATAAAAACTTCACAAGATTTAAATGTATTTCTATCCAGTTCTTGTATCCAACTATGTCAACATTTTGCTGAGTGTGTCCTTAACACTGTTGGACAGAAAGAAAAGATAAGTCAGCCATAGAAGCCACAGGAGATAAACAGTATTTGCAAGTCGCGGCTTAAACTGGAAGGACAATGTGCCGGCTTTCTGACCATACAGCCACAAGGGGATTTAAAGAGCGACAAAAGCAAATGAGGTGGATTAGCAACAACAACAACAACAACTGCTGGTGTCATCCAGAATATGTTACAGTGGAATATCATCTCTGCTGCTCGAATATTGAGCTGTTAGCATGTCATGACAGTCATGAGACTGTCAAACAGTCTTCAGTCAGAGGCCTCTTTAGATTTGTTGCAAGGCTGGCTGTTGGTGGAGATCCTTCCTGCCCAGACCATCACCATCTGCAACGACTCTTTGAAGATACTTGGAGGATATAACATGTAATTTCCCTTTTTGATAAATAAAGTATTTTTGTATTGAAGTGAATGGAAAAAAAGGCAGAATCTAAAAACATCTAAGCTATAATTTATGAAGCACATACCAATAATTCAAACAGATCTATTTAAGGGGTATAGTTGTTTCATTCATAATGGGTCAGGGGAATGTATGCATGTCCAATATGTGTGTATGTTTATGTGTAATGTGCTGGGGAAGTGGCTCGCCCAGACCACTATTCATATTAGAAGCACCCCTCTAAAGATGCTCAGGTAGGGGACTAAGAGAATTTGAAAAAGCAGCTGAAGTGCAAAGAAATACCACATAATGCCTTTAGAAATCTGTGGAGAAACTTATTAGGACAACATTGGGACTTTGAAAGCAAAAATATAAAGAAATGGCAGTTGACTCCATACCTTTAACTTTGTACTGTAAGTCATCACCATCTAAATGATAAAACCCTGAGGTTGTTGCTGGCGCAGCCCAGTAGGACTCCGTGCACCAAGCAAAATAACCCCGCTGATCGCCACGAGCTCTCACAGTGACTTTATTGCCATCTCTCAGCGTGATCCGTACTCTGGCTTTATACTCCGAATATTTCCTGCCTCCTACATTCCCAATGTGATTAGTGCAGATTTTGACCACTTGAGCAGACACGCATGCACTCACAGACATGCAGGTTCTTATGTTTAACAGGAGCGGGTGCAGCTGGGAACAGCAAATTCGCTACAAGTATTTAGTCAAAGCAAATATTTGTAACCGACTTTACTTTGACTAAAAAGTATCTCAGAAATAAAAAAAAGATGCTTAATAAAGTTTTGGGCTGATGTGTGAAGGCTCCACACCCTCTCACCTGGCTGGATGCAGACCAGGTCAAAGGTGAACAGAGGTCCAGCTTCCTGTAGACTCATAAGGCCTCCCCTCACTTTCTCTGTGTTACTTTTAGCTGGACATACAGTACGAACCTGACAGAATGCATTGTGTGGATGTGTTAGAGGTTGTGTTGGCAACCTTAACGTCTGTGTTTAGTGGATTCTTGTCAATAATTTAAATGTATTAATGTGTGTTATTTGGTCAGCGTGTGTGCAGTTGTGTAAGGAGTAAGGGGATTGGTCTGCTGGTTTCTTAGCTCCCTGACCGCAGCTCCAGCTGGGGGATTATCCCACTGAGCAGATCACGTAAAAGGGGGTCGTGGAGGAGGACCAGGAATCCAGCCGGAGAAGTGAGGGACGAAGTGGGATGTTGTTGGTGGGGGGTGGGAGGGGGTTGTTTTAAAACTTGCCTTAGTTTAATTAACCTCCTTGATGCATTGAGCGAGACACTGAGCTGCACTCTTAATGGTTTATGGCGGCTACAAATCTCACAGTGACCTGCAGCCGCCCCCGGGTCACAGTCGCAGGTCCTTTTGAAATTAGTTTAGCAAACAATGGAAATGTCTCATTAGGTAATGTTTGTTTTTTTCCAGAAACTTCGTTGTGATTTGGCGTCGTTGTGATTTTTACAGAAGCCATTATCGCTCGCTGGTTGGTCCCTGAACCTAATTAGGGCTTTGTGAAAAGCGCAAAACAAATAGTTACATAACTTTGAGTTGTTCTGTGCAATGTTCAGAAAGGTTAGGTTAGATAATGGGGGATGAAACCTTTTGGTACATCTCTTCAGTGTCTCCTTTTTTCATTGTACTCAGGCTGTTGACTAGCATGCACACCCCATGGAACTTTTTCCCATTGTGTCACATTGCAAACACAAACTTTATTGTATTTTATTGGAACTTCATGTGTTAGATCACAACAATAATATCATAAGGAAATTGCATTGTTATCCAATTTTTACCAATAAATCGTTTTTGAAAAATGTCTCATGTATTTGTGTTTAGGCCTCTTGAATCAATAATTCACAGAACCACACAGCTGAAAGTCTTTTGGAGTATTTCTCTACCCACTATGCACATTTAGAGCAAAAGTTCTACCAATTTTGCTCAAGCTCATTGTTAAAAAATGTGCTTCGGTCACATGTTTACTGTGCCCTCTACTTTGCCTGTAGCTTATATGGCTTTCTTTTAACATAGCTTTCTTCATCTTTTATAAAGGCCAGATTTGCCAAGTGCACAAATGAATATTTTGTCGAATAGATTTGCTTAACCTGAGCTGTGTATCTCAGCAGCTCCTCCATAGTGACTACAGCTGCTTCACAGATTAATGCTCGTTGCCTTACCTGTCGTTTACCACGCCTTGGTTCATTTGCAGTCATTTTCAGATGATGAGATGCTCGATGCTTGGATTATTGTTTTTTTTACAACCTAATCCTGCTTTGAACCTCTCCACATTCTCCTTGACCTGTCAGATGTGCTTCTTGTTCATCACAATACTGTTTGTTTTCTTAACAAACCTCTGAGCGCTTCACAGCATCATTGATAGTAAGGCTGAATTACACACAAGTGGACTCTTATTACTAACTGGGAAACCTCTGCATACAATTGGTTGCACTGGATTTTTTTTTCGGGCCATCAAATAAAAGAGGCTGAATACAAGTGCACAGATTCTTGTCTTTTTCGTTCTGCTTCACTGTTATGTCTGTCTCAAACAATCAGAATATAACAGATTGAAATTTGTGATTTTAAAGTAAAAATAAGTTAAAGATTTCAAGGAGTATGAATACTATAAGGGAATGTATATGGATTCTAAGATATTGTATTTATTGATTTTAAGATAATGGTTGAATATTTCTATTGATTCACATTTCTTGGAGAGGCTCTGTAAGCAACCAGTGAATTAGATCCCCACAACCTCACACTTGTTAACTAGTAGTCTATTATGAACAGTCTTACACTTTCACTCTGAACCCAGTTTAGATTCTTCCTTCAGCACTATTCAGTGATCACAGGGTAGCTTTTTTGTCACAATGCTTATAACTTTACACTAATTCTCTTTATTTGTCTACTTGAACGGGTTTATTGCAGCAGATGTTACCGGTAATTTGCTTTGGATCTGACTTAGTGTAGACATAAATTATAACTGCATAACAGAACTGTTATAAAGAAGAATTCCTAAAGATCAATTAAATCGTGTATTATGTAGAATAAATTCAATTCATAACTACTTTATTTACCCGAAAGGCAAATTAAATGTTGTCGTAATGCATATCATCGAAGTATCTTCAAAGAGTCCTTGTGGACGGTGATGCTGTGGGCAGGAAGGATCTCTGGTTGCAATCAGTCTTGCAACAAATCTGAATAGACCTCTGACTGAGGACTGTTGCGGTATGACAGTCACTTGACCGTCATGACATGCTAACATCTCAATATCCAGGCAGGAGAGACAATATTTCACAGTAACATGTCCTGGATGACACCAGCAGTTGTTTGCAAGCACTCGTAATCCACCTAATTTGCCTTTGTTGCTCCTCTTTAAATCTCCTTGTGGCCGTATGGTTAGAAAAACAAGCAAAGGGACTTTGGAGTCGGCGATATGATCCTTAAGATCGCTGGAAGAGATGGTTGAACTTCCTCCTCTCTCTGCTCTTTGGTCCTGATCTGCATCCATTACGCCTCATTTTCAGCTCCTCTGGGATTTGGGGTTGTAGTTCAGGTAAATTATGAGCTATGGAGATGCTAATCAGCGGCTTCCGGTTGTAAAAACAATGCATTGTTGCCATGGTTAAGCATCATAACGACTGAGCAAAAATCCTTCCAGCTGCACAGTGTCAAAAAACCACTAGGAAAAACATGTCCAAACATGCAATGCCTCAGTCACAAGAATTATGAACAAAAATCAACAAACAAATCATAACTAACATAACAGCTGCTCCAACATGCTGCCACCATGCGTAGCACAATTTAAGAAAGAGTATAAAAAAATAACATTAATAATATAGTAAATAAACTATCTTTTAATTGAACTGAATATAATTTATGGAAACATAAACACACCGCTTTTTGAACTTTTATTTTGATATCACCATCAAGGAACACAGCCAGGAAACGTGCACACACCAGGGTTGCATTTGGGAGCTCCAAGGTCACCCATGTGATCTGTTTTACTCTAAATGTCTTTGAAGTTAAAAAATACTAATGTAAGTACAGCCTTTAATACAGTCAGACAGATGTGGTTTCTCAGCATTTCCAAGGGCCGGCTTTCTTAGAGCATTTTCCCTAAGCATGACTCAAAGCCGTCCTTTAGTTTACTTAAGATGAATATTCTTCCATTTTTTTGTGCATTATCTTTGTGTGCATTTGTTTGTGCACACAAGATCGGAAGCTGATGTTTCACAGCAGAAGGAAGGGGCTGTGGAACATCAGTTGTCTAAAAGGGAAATGTAATGGAGGAGGGTCGGAAAGTGGGGGGGCAGACTAGGTGAATTCTTTCTCTTTGCCCACAACACTGACTTGCTGACCCAATCTCTGCAGTGACGTATTGTTCGCAGCTTTTGCCTTTGTTGGCTTGAAAGGAAACAGTGTTGTCATAGTTTCACTGTGGCAGGAAAATAGCCCATGTCAAAGACAAACTGTGTTTGCATTGACTCATGAGTCTGACTGTTCTTTCTTCACTGCGTCCGACCATTGTTCCCATTTGTCTCCTGTGTGCTTGTTGATAGGAAGAGGGGGAGCCAACGTCTCTCATTCTCTTCACCCAGAGGTTTAGGAACCGTGTGCACATCTTAAACAAACTCATGTGTAGAGAAAACAGGATGGGAATGGGTTGCAAGTCCATCACCCTTTGTTAGCCTTCTCAGCAATTTTTCCTGAGAATTTCAGGGAACAACTTGGAATACCAATCTGAAAAGTTATTAAATAGCTACATGATAAAAACACAAATAGAATGAAGAGCAGACAGAATTGTAACATTACTGTTATACTACACTTGTATACACTAGCAAAGTGCATAATCTTAACAGCAGGTTACCATTTAACAGCTTGAGGCAGAACACTGTGTGATCGGGCTGCACGGTCAGTGGATACACCCTAGACAGGTAGCGAGTCTTGATGTTGATATAGTGGTATCTGCTGGGAGCAGTTCAAACAACTTCCAGGGGAACGTCTTGCAGTCTTTAACAGTTTTCTGTCCCCTGTTTCTGCGGCAGCTCTGAAACAGATCCTGGGCAGAGGGATGGGGACCCTTTAAGCTTCCCTCACTAGTTCCTATCCTTCTTGTCTACCCTGATGTAGTTTTATAACAGACTGAGATTCAGTTCATCAACACACTCTCTGGTGATTGGGTACTGGTCATTTTGCACCTTTGCAGTTTTATGCATCCGATGGGGCTCAGTATGTGCCAACCAAGGATCCATTCATACTCAGTTGGAGGAGGATGTTTCATTTGACAATGGATGATTTTCTATATTATGCTACTATTCACAGTGTTTGCTGTAAGGAAAAGTGTTTATTTACAGCAATAAATATTATCTACCACCAGGAGTTTTTAATAATAATAACAAACTACAAAACCTGAAAAAAAATATGGTGTTACACACATTTTCTAGTAAATATTATGTGCTTAAATTTTTTTAAATTAAATTACATGCAAGATTGGACTATTTTTGAATATTTATATTAGTCATATAAATACTTGACTAGCGGCTACAGACAGAATGGCAATACCTATAATATTGGAGTATGAATCAGTGAAGCCCTGTAGAATGATGTGAGGCTTCTGTTACTGGTTGCCCCTATTTTATGTTCTGAGTTGAAGCTTTAACAAGGACATGAGCAACAAGACAAGAAAGCAAGGAACAAACAAACTAAAACAAAACTAAAACAAAACAAAGAACAACAAGAAAAGCCCTTCCTTTATATATTCCGATCCCCATCTTACTTATTTGCTCCTTGCTTTACTTCTTCTATTCAGAAGCTTCAACGCTTCACCAAGAAAGGTGCCATCTGAAGCTCTTATATTCCACTTTTATCCAACTAATGTTCTCCTGCCTTTTACCTTACCACTCCTTCGATGGCAGGTGCATCGTTATTTGTTTACTGGTCATCCATAACCGCTTCAATCATCTAAGGAGCCTGCTTCTAGTTTGAATGTGCAGATTTCTAGATCATGTGATCATAGATCATTGCCATTTTGCATTGATTGTTACTAGGTTACAATCAGCTACAGTAGGTGTGCTACTAACATCCTCATCTGATCCCAGTGACAGAAATCAGCTTTTAAATGTTACATTTTCTCACAATTTTTACAGTATTTGCTATCTCAACCTTTGCTACCACTTTAATCCTATAGTTAAACTTTACCTTTTACCTTTTTTTTCACCACCTCCAGACTCGTCGTTGTCACCATCTTCATCCCAACTCTGGATATCATACGGGGAGGCGTGCTTCTCATTAAAGCATCTCCCTCCTTCCACCACCAGCAGCCGTCCCAACTCTGACTCTACACCCACTCCTTGCTCTGTGGTCCTCTTTCCGACATCCCACCACGTCTGCGGAGTGGGTGCCGGCTCCCTCCCCAAGGGGTGGGAGTGAGGAGCTGGGAGATGGACTTGACAAACCCCTGGAGAACGACGCCGAGGGTGTGTGGAGCCCTGACATCGAGCAGAGCTTCCAGGAAGCCCTGGCAATTTACCCACCATGTGGCCGTAGAAAGATCATCCTCTCTGATGAGGGCAAGATGTACGGTACGCCCATCTCTTTTGTTATCATATCTCATTTCTTTCTCCCTTTTTAAAGGCACATGATAAAAATGCACATCACATTAATGGATAATTATACATTTCTAGAAACTCAGACATGGGCACTCCATTGACAAACGAAATACACTTACCTGTTTGTTAATCTTTGATAACATATTTTTTTCACAAAATAACCAAACAATTAATTAGAAACTGCATACAGTACATTTCATCATGTCATGCTGATTTGTCCTCATTCAAGGACACATCACTTCACTACACCTGCCTCACAGTAACTTTGATGACAACTATCACAGTGTCCTCTATGTTCACCAAGTTACTGTATGGTAGTTATAAGGAAGATGAATTTGGCAGAATTGCCCACATGGCAGAAAAGGGCTAATGCTGGATGTCATATTTGTTTTTAAAGACTCAGCTATGTAAGTGATGGGATAAATGAGCATTTTTAAAGCATAGCCAAGCAATAATTGATTGGTCTATAACTTTGCCTATATGTTATTTGTCCATCTCCACCAATGTAAAGATGACCAAAATCTATTTCTTTGTGGTTAAAAAAAAAGGTACGTTCATCTAATGTAACCAAAAAGGTTGCAGATGTAACTTTCAATTGGAATATATAAAGAAAGGTTGGAAAACTGATATATTTCTGCAACCTTAAAGAAGTTGGGATGAAGGAGTTCCAACGGTGCTGTACTTGGAGAGTTTAAATGAAGGCAACTGGACTTTTCTTGTTGTCTTGAATACTTTTCGTTTCTCCTCCAAGCGGCTTCTTCAGCCTTCATTTAAACTCTCAAGAATATCATGCCCTGGATGACTGAGAACAGAGCTGTAATTGTATTGAATCAAAAATATGTGTGTTCCACCAAGAACCCAAAATAGACATGGCCTGATCTAGGGCTGGGCGATAAACCAAAAATTTACCGATACCGAAATTCATGACTGTAACCAACGTCATTTTGCCCATGTCGGTATATTCGGTGTTAAAAAAAGAAAAAAGAAAAGATGTGTGTAGTTTGGCGGTGCTCATGTCCCTTTAAGAGGCTGACAGTACTACGTTACAGACTGGATGGAGTGGAGTCACGTGCAGTCATGTAAATCCACCGC
This sequence comes from Valencia hispanica, assembly GCA_963556495.2. Lineage (NCBI taxonomy): Eukaryota > Metazoa > Chordata > Actinopteri > Cyprinodontiformes > Valenciidae > Valencia > Valencia hispanica. Next base: position 39,470,899 of record OY747706.1, read on the forward strand.
CGGAAGAGTGTTGCCAACTTGGCAACATTTAGCAAGTTTAGCGACTCTTTTTCTAAAAAGCGACAAATCTTGCGACTTTTTGGGTGTTTTTGGAGACCTTTGACGTAAAGCACGTATTCTGGTTACTCTTTTCACCGAGCAGCAGCAAGCTCCTCTCCTGTGCTCAAAGCAGGCGGCCAGTCTATGCGCTGCAGCTCTGCCCGCTCTGGAGTCAGAGCAGATTATTTACCCCACTGAGTCCACAATGCTAATAAAATGCTCATGCTGGAAGCCGCTGCTGGCCTATCCTATACCTGCATTTAGATGAAATGTAAAAATGTATTTTTCTAAAATAAATGACTGCACACTTAATAATTCACCGATTTCACTCACAGCTCAGTCGCTGACCTCATCCACCGAGTGTGCGCCTCACTGTGACAGATGTTAAACAGTCATCATGTCTCTAAACTGGGCTCTCAGAGATACCGAAAGAAATGAGAATCAAACCCTGAATTAAAAGGCTGGTTAAAGCCGTTTATTGGAGATGTTATACTGTACTCTGAGGATGATTTTGATGCCAAAATTGGTGATATAAAAAACACACGAAAACTCAACTACATACTCAAAAGGGAAAACCTTATAACAGTTCCACCCCAAAAATGCAGCCATGAAAGGTGTAAAAAAACAATTATTCAGAAACTATTATTTAAAAAAATTATTCCCCTCCCCTTCAGCATCCGTTACAAGTACATGCACATTATGCATATGAAAGGGGGGGGGGGTTGTTGAGCTGGTCGAGGAGGAAGAGGAGAAGCTACAGCGCCATCTAGAGAAAAAAAAAAAAACGTTTTTGGCAGTGGGGTAGTTATTGTCTATTTATCGTTATCGAGGTGAACTGCTCAATATATTGTGATTCCTTGGGTGGTGCTCCATTAGTTTCTGTGCCATAACTATCTGTGTTTTTCTGTTGTCTTTCTCGGAAGCAGGGAAGCAGTGTAGAAGTCTTCTTTCAGCCAGCTTACCAGCAGTGTGTAGCACTATGACTGTATGTGAAATACCGGTAGAGAAAACTCTGATCACTAGTTTAGTTTGTGTAGGGAAAAAAACAATAACACTTCTGAGTATGAAATGTGGTCAAGCTGCTCTCACAGTTTGTTTCACATGCTGTCTTTTACACACATCTCATCTGCTCTTTTTATGTTCGTGTTTCACATCCCTCATGTTTCCTGTGCAGCTGTTGAGTTCAAGCTCCCACATTCCTCAGTTTGATGGTTTGATATGTCACTCATTCCTAGAGGTTTAACAATGCAACCTACTGACAACTTAAATGAGACTGGAACAGGATTTTAGGAATTTTTTGGAAAAACTAGAAGTCCAAATGTTTTTTTTTTTTTGCTTTGACAAGTGTATGGAAATTAGAGGTGGCAAGTGTAGCAATGTTTTTGGGAAAACCAAGAATCCCAATTTATTCTTCTTTTCACAAACACAGCAAAGGAGTCTGACTTGAATGTGAAACAAAGCATTGTGACTCTTTTTGTGCTTGAACAATTAGAATAAAGATGTCTGAAATCCAAATTGGGTTTTAAAGAGTCACTTTATTTTCTTAGCTTAGCACTGATTGGAATCTACAAAGCAGAAGCTAAAGTTAGCGCTGTTATCCGCTGACGGTCACCATTCACAATATTCTCACGGTGCTTACAATCATTGTGTATTTTCAGTTCAGTTTATTTATATAGTGGCAATTCACAACATGCCATCTCAAGGCACTTTACAATATAAGTCATTTCAATTCAATCATACATACACTCTAATTGATCCTTCAGTATATTATTCCAATCAGTTTAAAAGTTTTCTATCTAATCAGGTCGGTGCCTCTGTCAGTGTTACTTATTTGTTACCCAGATACCTAAAATGGTGCCAGATAAAACATTTACAAGGGAAAGAGGCTTCTTCGATGCTTTTGCAACATTGTTGTAAAATTTGTAACAAAGAATTGTTGGCTAACCCACTGAAAAGCCGATTTGTTCATTGTCAACACAACAAAGCGACTTGAGAACCTTTCTTTCTTTCTTTCTTTCTTTCTTTCTTTCTTTCTTTCTTTCTTTCTTTCTTTCTTTCTTTCTTTCTTTCTTTCTTTCTTTCTCTTTCTTTCTTTCTTTCTTTCTTTCTTTCTTTCTTTCTTTCTTTCTTTCAGAAAATGAGTCTTCAAAGTAGACACAACAGGCTATGAAACCTACAGGACTTACCATCACATGTGGGGTCATAATAATAACTTTCACTTACTTCATAAGACAAGGTCACATCCCAACAATACTTTGATAAAGCTTTGCACAAGCAAGTTCAATTACACAACAGATATCCTGGTTTATTATGTCATATAGTAAGATTTTTTGCCACTTTAAGTTTCATCTTCTATCAGAAAGATGTATATTTAAAAACTGTGACCATGCTTTTAAATCTGTGGGGGAGGGAAGGGAAGGTGGTTTTATGTGGGGTCATTTTAATCTGTAAAGCACTTTGTGATGCAACTTCTTGTATGAAAAGCGCTTTATAAATAAAGTTTGATTTGATTTGATTTAAATAATAACAAAATTAATTCTGTCAAGCCTAGCATTCAGCTGCCTGTGAACAACTGGACTGCATGCCAAACAGGTGTGAATTCACAGCAAACAGTCATTTAAATTTTTTAAAAATAAAACTGGACTATTTTACGCTTTTTTAAAATCTCTTAAACAAGAATTTTAGGTCTTTATGGCTGCAGTGCTTCCTTGATGATTCTTAGGGTGATGTCATTTCCAAACATGTGCTGGGAAGGTGAGGTTGCTGGAGAATTTTGCTGAAAGATGTTTGGTGACAGATGGTTTGGCAATAGAGAGGCCTTCCACCCAACTGTTTGATAGCGGATCTGCTTGTTGGAAAACTGGGGGGATGCAGGCGGTGGCGCTTTCAGACAGTGTCTGTCATCGACTTGTTTTGTCACTGTGCCAGACAGCTCCTTTAATTCTTAGCTTTGCCTAGCCTAGCTTTGCTGTCGATTGAGGTCACGGCCATCCCCTGATCAACGCTTAAACCCTTATAAAGCCTTTAACAATAGTTGGGGGTGGGGGGAGAGAGAGGCAAAGGAGGGGGGGGCAGGTGTCTTACTTTTGGTCACGGGAATTAAGTCGGGCAGTACTTGTTGGTTAATGTTGTTGGGGTTTTGACAAGGAAGGTATTGAGGTACCCCTTCCTGTCTGTGGGGGTCAGGGGCAGGTGATGCGCACCCGGGAGCACGATGGCTTGTCAGGAATGGCATGTGTGCATGGAATCCCAAGGGTTCAAGGCAACTTGGCTGTAACTCTAAACCAGAAAAGACGTTTACCCTTTGAGCGCCTGGAGGGGAGGATGAGCGGTGAACGAATAAACACCAAGGTGGCCAGTGATGTTTTGCAGAGGCTCAGAGCATGTTAGAGTTCTCGCACACCTGTCTCCATATTGGAGACAGAGAAAATTAGATGTTTGTGTATCCTTTGCACTCTTTTGTTCATCCCGTCCTTGATTTACTCCCATCGTGTCTCTTTGTCTCAGGCAGTTCTCTTTGTCCTTATGAGAAACCTCTTCTGTCTGTCACTGTGTCTGTTGGTTGCTCCGTCTCTCAGTTCACCCCCAGCTGCTCTCTGAGTTCAACCTGACAGCCTTGTGACAAATCCAGATTTATGACTTGAGAAAAAGACAAGACCTGAACCGCGCTTGGCCTGCTTTGCCCCCATTGCCCTCAAACAGCCACGTCGGGCCTTCCTTTACAGTCTACACAGCCCATGGAGTTCTTACTCTTATCGCCATCCCATCCCGGCGGTCAACAGCTCAAGTCATTCAGGCAACCACAATCAATGCAAAGCCTCTTTAGAGGTCTTTATTGTTGTTAATGTTGTTAAAGTGCTGATGGGTAGTATTAAATCAGGTGGCCAAATCAAATACCCGCTAGGGATATCTTGAAAGGCATACATGAAATTGCTAAAAGATGACATGGTGGTTTTAGAAATGTCATTGAGTTTTCTTGTGGATTCGTAGACAAAACAAAACAAACCATGTGTCTGTCGACGGAGAGTGGCATACTCTGAATTTAAGGCTAAATTCCAACATTAGATGTGAATGCCGTTTCTTGCTAAACTATATAATTGGTGAATTTCAAACCAGCCAAAACCAAGAACTATATTTAGCTCACATTATGCTTTGGAAAATTTGGGCTAAATTGAATTCTTTAGTCCCTATTCAAAGTGAACGCACCACATTTTCACTCAAAATACTCTGCATTTTGTCACCCTGATAACCATTACTCAACAGACCTTTTTGCTCACTTATTAGGGAGGGTGTGATGGATATTGTGGCACTTATGTGGACCAGCAATAATTCGACATGCATCTGCCAAGAAAAACATTTCCTGCCTTGTGCCGCTCCCAGCCAGAGAGATGCGTTGTAGTGAAAGGGCTTCATGCTACAATGGTGGAGGAAAAGTCCCAAACTTGTACCCATGTGTTGACAGCTCCCTGCAGAAGAATGCAGCCCTGGAAATATAATTATCTTCTCTATTTATTTGCTGTCATATATCTGCCAGTTTGATTTGTGAGTCACTTTTGCAATTGCAATTATTTTATTTTATGTCTGTTTAATTTGTTTTTTGATTTGGCTGTATTTACTCTTGCCTCACAGCATTTTTTCTTTTTGTGCAGCTGTTTGGTTTTGTCACACTGGATTTCCAAACATCTGTATGACAAATGTTTTTCTCACATTTCAATGTATCTGACTTCCTAGAGGGAGGAAAAAAGAGTGACAGTGTTAGAAGAGTATGAGCTCCAGTTTGAAAGAGAAATATGAAATGTTTTTATTGCCGACATAATGAATCATTCTCTCACTGAGGTTTGGTTGGGAAACACTTCATCCTGTTGACGACTTTAGTCTAGAAAAGCAAATATGCTTTTCTCTCAAGCCAGCCTTATTAGGATTATGATGAAAAGGTCAGCGGAAAGCAACAATGAGTCGTCACTCAGGTTCAAAGTTTGGCAGTAAATTGAGAGATTCACCAGTCACTTTGACCAGCTGACCTATGAAGCTTCTAGCCCTGATTGGACAAAGACACATGTGTGAACGAGAGCTGCTTATCTAGAAGTCATTCAGTAACGCGTGTTTTCACTCACACGTATTGACGGAGGCATTTTCCTTTTATACTTCTCCATTGGTATGTCAGTGTTACGAAGCAATTCCCCACCAGGACAGCAGGGGATGTAGACCTTTTCTGGTGGGTCTGCTTACCATTGCAGTGATGTCGCTGCTCGATGACAGTTTATTTACTTCAGCTTGTAAATGCACATCCACTCAAGCAGCGATTGCCTGATAGAGAGTGAGTTTTGATTGAGCTGGAAAAGCTTTTTACTAGAAGTGCAGCTCAAAGAATACTCTACAAACATATGCAAACAAACAAACACAGCAGTCTGTTTTGTTGTTCTCTACACCTCCTGGTGTTCAAAATCACCAAAAGACCATATTAGACAAACTGGCCTTCTATTATATCTAGTGCCCAAAAGCTGCATTAACTACTAATTACATCGAATATTGAGCATTATTCTGGTGAAATGATATGGGGCTGATGTTGGGCTGACCAATCACAGACGTGCGCTCTCCATTGTGTTCGATGGATAGTCAAAAAATTGGGCTCCACTCCATCCGTCTTTGCATGCCTGTCGGAGTGGATCCGATATGTAAAAAAAAAAAAAAAAGACAAACATCATCTTATTCTAATATTAATGCAGATAATGTATTTTTAATGTTTTCTATCTAGTTGTTTTAACTGCAATATTTTAAAGAAGACCCCAAACATTCCTTACTCCCGTTTTTCCAACTGATATTAAATGAGAGCAGGAATACATCCTAAAAAGATATTGAATCTTTCAGAAGCCATACACAGACACAGTCACATTCACATTGATGTATCTCTTGACAGTTAAAATCACAATGTACAGCAATGTACAGGCCTTTGGACTCCGGAGATAATACCATCCTATTACAGGGAGAACATACAAACTGCAGTCGAAATCCCATTAGATTTCTAATCAGGTTTTACAAGTTATTTCCTTTTGTTTCTCACCTATGGGCCATCAGTTACTGGCACCACCATTTCATTGTTTGCAGCTGATTTTGGCAAGGTTTGCACTATCTGTCAATAGTATTAATATGACTACATTTACTGCACCATATCATAATTAGATAATGATAATGTTTTTCCCCCTAAAATGCTAACCTGCAAAAACTTAACTCTTCTTTCAGTCCCTACAAGATCATATGAACAGTTTCTTATCAATTACATTTTTTAATAGGACTAGAGTTAGGACCAAAATGCTTTGGATTAATTTTTCGGTAAACATTTTCAATGTTACAAGTTAAAGAATATAAATCCCCTCAGGTTATGCTGGACTAATATATTTGACATGTTGTTGGAATCATAGCTTTAGATAGAACTTTATATAGAGTTCTTAATAGCCGCTAGACTTTATTGCAGAACAAATAACAACCGCCATAGATTCCTCATGCCTACATTTGACCTGGGTTTTCTTGAGATGAAACAGTCGGACATTGATGATGGAAAACATTAAGTTGGCTGGTATTCACAGAGAATTATAGCTACTATTAAGCTTTATTTCATTAACGATTTTTTAAAATCATATTGCCCATTGCTTTTCTGTTGTGCAGACATGTACTCCCACAAAAAAAAGAAAGAAAAACAGGTTAATGTTATAGCAGCAGATGCAGGAGCCAAGGTGAGCTAGCCAGTAAACTGGAATGCCAGGAATGCCTTGAACGAGGCAGAAACTCTAAGTCTGAGGAAGAGAAATCAGATCAGGTCAGCGATGGTCAGAGCCTGACTGACGAAGGGGCAGATTTATGAGCAGCCATGCCCAGAGACAGACTTTGGAAAGGACTCTTGAGGCCTCCTTCACTAACCCTGTACACCTCTGCCTGACCTCTACCAACAAGGTTGAGGAGAGGGAGACAGTCTGGCTAACAAATCTTTCAAATGCTTCAATGGCTCATTTCTTTGGAAGAAAATGCTTGGTTTTTCCTTAAAAGATCCGTTTTTGAGATTAGGTTGGGTTGTCCAGTGTCTGGAATATCAAAACAACCATCAGTTATACACTGTGGTTGAATGAACCAAGAGACCAGATGCCAAATTAGTGTCAACAGGATGATAATTTCGCTTTAAGTACATACTAAATGAATGAATGATACCTTCATTAGTCCCACAATGTGGAAAATCAGTTTCTAGGACGAAGGACTAAAATTTGTTAAACTTTTCATTTGTTTTGCAACAATCATAAACATTGTTTTATTGTGATTTTTTATAAGATAGACTACAGCAAAATAGAACACAACTGTGTAGAGGATGGACAATTATATGTGGTTATCAAGATTTGTATTCTAAATAAAACATGCATGTGTATACCACACCCCAGATTCACTTGTGACAAACCTTCAACAAACCTTCCTATGGCTTTGTTTTAACAGTGGCTTTCTTCTTGTCACTCTTCCAAGGAGACCAGATTCATGGAGTGTGCAGCTAGTTATTGTTCTGTCGACAGATTCTCCCATCTGAGGTGAAGATCTTTGCAGCTCCTCCAGAGTTAGCCAACTGGTTCTGAGTCTAATGCTCTCCTTGTCCAGGATGTCATAGAATTATGTTTTGAACAGTGCTCTGTGAGATGTGCAAAGCTTGGAATATTGTTTTAGAACCTAACTCTGCTTTAACGGGACACCTGTTTGAAGTGTTTCTTGGTGATCATGGTTTATTAACTCATGATCTCCAACAAACTTTGAAGCCTTCACAGAATTATATTTAGGAGTATCAGATTAAAGGGGTTGAATGCACTCCAAATGCCTCAGTTTAAACCATTTCTCTCTGTTACTGTCTAGTAGATTACAATTGTTTTTTAGAGTAAGACTGCAGCATCAAACTTTATCTAAGCAGTAATGGCATTGTGAACCATGCTTTAGTGAGACAGTGGTTCTACCTTCACAGGAGTTCTTTTTGTATCATCTCCTGATGAGATGAATAAAAATGTCCAATTTATTAACTCTTCTCAGTCAAAAGGATGAAAAGAGAGCCCTGAACTCTGGAAAACCTGGACTTTTCAGGCCCCTAAGAAATGTTCTCAGAATCAAATTCCCCACCAGGAATTCCTGTGACTGTCGGCGGCGCGATAAACAACATCAAAGTGCAGAGCACTTTGTAATGGTATAATGTATAACTTTCCTACAGCCTTGGTGGGAGCAACTTCTGTGTCTGCTACTCGATTTGGAAATCATGATCTCATCGTTGTGTGACTGAGTCGCCTCTCTGATCTCATGGGTGTGTTGGAGGGTATTTTTGACGAGCCAAGCACTCACGCTAGGAGTGGTAAGGCATCTGATACGAGCGCATCAGGCAAAGCGTCTTTGACTCCCCAAGTTGTTTAATGCTTGAAATGTGAACCTGACCACTTTGGAAAGGCATACTGTCACACTGATGAAAGCAGTTTGTCCTTTACTCAGTTTGTGGTGGAATATATTTTCTTTAAATCATTCATTCTAAGGTATTAAAAAGGTTCTAGCTTTGGTCTCTTATACTAATGTGTAATACATTTTTGCAGGTTAATCAAGTGGAACACAAAACAAGTTAGGAGGTTTTAGAAAAAAACATTATTCACCAGCAGACACTTGGGGCTCCTGTATCTGCTGCTTTGAAAATCCCTGTTGGATAGACATTGTGCTTTTTACTTGACAAAGTGAACATTATTGCATAACATTAATTTAAGGTCAAGGACTGTGAGCGTTTCTGATGAATGTTCTCTTCAGCTGTTCAATAATTTGATTGCCAGGAAATGTGGAACGCTTTTTAATCCATGAGGAATTAAAGAAATGTGTATTTAGGGGCTCAAACAATCATTTGAGAAAAGTTCACCTCCTGATAAAACACTGAACGGTTGAAAAGTTAAATCCCTGAAAGAAAATAAGATTAGGAAAGAAAGAATACAGCAACTGGGGCAGAAATGTGTCGGAAACTGTCTATATGTATGTGTGTTACTGTTTTTCTCAGGCATTCAGGCAAAGGGGCAAACCAGACTATTATAGTCAAGACCAAGGAGTTCAAAGATGCCTACACCAATGCTTAAATATCAACAAGTCACCAGAGTATTGTGCAATAAAAAGATGCCTGAATACCTCAAGGCCATAATCGTAGCACTCTATGGTGCGTAGTGACAACGAAAGAAGATGTGGCAAAGGGGGTCGCAGAAGACAAAGCTGTCAAGGGCTGCCACCAGATTCCTGAGGAGGCAGTTGGTCAAAAACCCTTGACTGAATGTAAAAGACCTGCATAAGGCACTGAGGTTTCAGTTAACACAGTAAGGCACATACAAAACATTGTAGGACTCCGTGCCTAAACACCAAGTTCAGTTGGCTCCTATGTGCTTACAACTGTCCAAAAAAGTAGATTTGTTAATTCTGTTTGGTGAAGCAGTGAATAAAAACTGAAACTTTCCAGGCCTATAGGTCAGTTGGATCTTTAGAACTGTACTGAAAAGAACAGTGAAGCATGGTTTTAGTCTTAGTAATGCTCTGGGACCGGCTTGCCTTCTCTGGCACTGCAAACCTGCAGCGCTCACAGATAATTAACATTTGTTTCAGTCAAGTATCATGAATTCCTGGCAGAAGGTGTCATGTCTGTCTGTGAGGAAGCTAAAGACTGAGCTTCATTGGACCTTTAAAAATGCCAAGGAGACCAAGCATACCTCAAAGCCCCTCCAGGCATGTTTTCAATAGAAATAGTTGTCAAAAATATTAGAGTGCCTGTTGGTGTCGCCTGACTTGAGCTTTATTGAAAATCTCTGATGGGATTTAAAATTGCAATTGCAGCACACAGAATCAGGAACATTAGTGAACTGGAGGCCTTTGACCAAGATAAGTGGGATATGATTCCTCAGAAGCTGGTGTCTAGCTATGAATCAGCAGAAAGGTGCTCTACTATGTACTAGACGTGCTTGTCTTGAAGGGGTTGAATAATTTTGAGGCTGCAGTAGTCATTAAAAGAGGCATTTTGTGCTGATTCGGGAGAAACCAGTTGTAATATCACTTGTGTTGAGCTTTTTAAATTGTTATTGTTAGCTGCTAGTTTGTGTCTTTTACAGCAAACCTAATTTGCAGATAACATTGAAAAGATTTAGTTCCAAGGGTAATTCACAAAGGCTTTAAAAAAAGAGTTTCACATCAAACCAAAAAAAAAGCCTACCAAAATCGCACCTATCATTTATCCTGCCTTTGTTCCTCCGCATTTACTTTCAATTCCTTTATATCTTGTTTGTAACTGCTTATTTTTTCTACAGAACAGAGTTCATCTGCCAGTCTGACAAGCAGTCACTATAAGTTGATTGTGTCATATAAGAGAACAAAAACTTAGGAACTACTTCCTTTTTTCAATGTAAGAGTCTCAAAAATAGAGTGTCAAGCCTAAAGCAATGACCTTCAGATCTGGAGCTTATAATAACAGCATAGATAGATGCAGTGGCTTGATAGTGCTTCGCGAGACAGACCTCAGTTTGACATGAAATATTGTGGCATTTTAATATCACAAGATCAAGGCCGGGTTCGGGTTCCCTTGTCTATGATTATGTTTTATTCCAACAGACAAGCTGTGGCTAATAATCATCACTGAATGTAGTTAATTACAAATACCATTTTCTCATTGTGCATAGAGGTTTGGGCACAGTGAAGGTTGTGATCAGGAGCAGCAAAGGAGAGGAAACTTCCAACTTTGACTTAGTAAATAATATTTCCCTGTCTCTACTGTCATTGTTTGAATTGATCAGTTTGTGACCGAATCTCATTTTTAGATTTTCTGCTGAGCTTGTTTGAGCTGGCAAATAATTACTGCTGTTTGCTTTGTGAACGAGAGGCTGCTACGGATATGACTGCAATAAGACGGAGCAGGATATTCTTTGTGAACTAGGGTCTCTGTGTGTGTTTCATGGGAATGGAGTTTTATTTTGTCTTCTCAGTGCGGAGCACAATACAATTGCCAGTTTTCTTCAGTGACCTATAAACACACAACTGTTAAGTTCTATGTGGAACTTTGTTCCAGATAAAACGGGGAGTTGTTTGAGTTCACATGAGCTCCAGAAAGAAATGTCACTTTTGCATTCCGCCCAAAATCCGATCACTTTTATTGGTTGACAAAATGCCTGACGGGGTCTAGGGCAAGTGTCTGGTTTCTTCCTATTAATGTGCGGGAGGTGGAGTGTTGTAAGGTCTGGCCAAAGCGTCAGTATGTAAGAGAAAATGTGATAAGTTTTTACCAAAGTGCGGGACATGACTGTCCAATGTGTTAATTCATTGGCGATGTGGTGCCAAGCGAAAAATGGATGTGTTTAGGAGTTGACCCAAACCCTTGCACAGCTTCATGTGCGGGTCCTTGGGAGAGCTTTTCTGCATTTGAGTTGATTCACTCAATCAGGCGTTGTTTAATTATTGTCATTATGAATTAATGTCTTTAATAGGTTTTGGGCAGGCTTATGATTATGACTACAGTAAAAGGGGATATTCCATAAACAAAGAAACACAAACCAGTTGCTTCACCAGATTGGGCCTCCCGTCCCTGGCCTGCGTCCTGTCTGCCCTGAGTCCCGTCTGAGGATCGCATGGCCTCAGCCTCCACCTGCTCTGCCAGTGTGACCTGTCTGTCAGCAGCGCACAGACACACACTCGCTGCAGAGATATGAGCTGAGTGAATGCTCCAGGGGCCACTCTGAGACTGATGCAAGCCCTCACACAGACAAGACTGTATACTTAGTGATAAACTAACATGATACACTTACACTTAAAGCGTTCAGTGCTGACACACTCGACAGGCAAGACGCGTTTCTGCATGTGTGTTTGTACACTGATCCATACATATATAGTACCTTGCAAAAGTATTCATACCCCTTGAATTTTTTTTCGTCAACCAAAAGTTAAAATAATTTTCTAGGATTTTATGTGATACACTAATATAAAGCATAACACAATTGGCAAATGCGTGAGAAAATGGTACATAGTTTTCAAATAAATTTTTAAATACAAATCTGAAAAGTGTGCTTTTGATTGGTATTCCAATAAACTCTCCCTGCTCATCCCCTTTTTGAAACATGGTAGTGGCGCTTCATGCTGTGCGGTTGTTTTTCTGCAGCAGTGATAGCAAAGATGTAGAAAGCTCATGGTAAGGTGGATAGGGCTAAAAACAGTAGGAAAACCTGACTTGATACAGAGGAGGAGGTTAACCTTCCAACGGGACAACAACACTTAACATACAGCCAGAGCTACAACTGAATGGTTACGGTCAAAACATATTAATGTTTAAGAATGGTCTAAGGCAAAGTCCAGATATCGATCCAAATGAGAATATGTCCATATGTGCAAAGTTGGTAGAGATGAGACAAAAGACTTGCAGCTGTGATTGCAGCAATATATGATTCTACAAAGTATTAACTCAGTGTTTCTCAAACTATGGGGCGCGCCCCACTAGTGGGGCGCAGAGGTATTGCAGCTGGGGCGTGACATCAACGGGATTTAAATTCTCCCTAGATTCTATTGTTGTGAATGTTTCACTGCACTGTAAATTAAATCAACCAACTCCCCCCTCTCACAAAATTAAACACACTCAAATAAATTAGCAATTGTGATCATCATTGTAAACAGAACCGGGACCTGGAACATCGGGCTGGGAGTTTGACGTTGGAATATATCGCAGCAGAACAAAATAAGCTGCAGTAGCCGCATTATCAGAGATTCCATCTACAAAATGGACAAATATCTAAAAAGATCAGGGAACGTTTCAGAGTCAGAGAAGTCACACGCTCAACCACGGAGGAAATACAGAGATTAGTCTCTTGCTCTTTATTTATTTTATTTTGTATTTGTGAAAGCTTTGTATTTGTGATAAAACTTCAACTTGTATTTTCTCCAACTGTGAGCTGAAGTTCTACATGAGGCAACTACTGACAGCATATATTTCTGAGCCGGTTTTATAACAGTACGCAACCCCTTTTTCCAACTAATTTATACCCTTAAAACTTGTAGACTAACTCGGCTATTTGAATAAATAAAATACTTTAAAAATCAGGCTTTGTCACCATTCCGTTGGGGCGATAAAAGCAGGGGGGGGCTTGTGTATGCTCCTTTGTCCAAAGTGGGGAATGATAAAAAAAAGTTTGAGAAACACTGTATTAACTCAACGGGGCGGAATACATATGCAGACAATAATAATTTAAATGCTTTACGAAAAAAATGAAAAGCCATGTATCCTTTTCTGTTCACTTTACAGTTATGTGCTACTATGTGTTGGTCTATCACATAAAATGTCAATACGTGTAAAAGTCCAATAGCTGTGAATACTTTTTGCAAGGCCCTGTATAACTTTACTTGGGGAAACACTGTCTTAATTATAGCCATTCATAAGTGTGCTTAGGTATGCATTTAGCTTATTCTATTGCACTATTTCTATAAATATGTGCACAGAAATAAACCGCACATGCTGGACATTTCCTCATGTGTTCACATCAGATTTTGTGAGAGACTGTTTGCCCTCTTATGATGAATTAGGAGACTTTTGCACCATGTTGTTGTTTATTGAGTCTTTTTCACTTTATTTCTTATGGGTTTTTTAAAATGTATTATTATTATTTATTTTTTTTCAATTTTAAGTTTTATGGTTTAAAGTATTGTTTTAAAGAAAGGAGGAAGATGATTCCATGACTGAAATATTGTATTTGTTTAAGAAAAACCCTTCTTTTTTTGGCAGGACGGAACGAGTTGATAGCGAGGTACATCAAACTTCGCACGGGGAAGACACGGACCAGGAAGCAGGTGAGTTCCGTCTAAGTGCCATTTGCTGCAGCCTGCTATTTTTGAACCGCTGCAGAAAATCCTGTTGAGTGATGCACCAACACCCCGAGGAACCCCCTCCTGCTTGGAGAGCCAGAGATGATTGATTGATTTAGGGCCGGGGCCCAATGCACATATGCTATAGGATCATGTGTCGGTGTTGTTTCTTCAGCACCTCGTGGATCTGGTGCTTGTTAGAGGGGGGGAAGAAGCTGGGGAACTCCATGATTAAAGTGAAGTGAAGCAGGGATGGCAAAGAATTTGGAATGTTATCTTACTTTCTACATCAATGATATGAAAGAACTGATATTTGGGACAGTGATTGATGTATAGAAAATGGGCGTTTACTGAGTCATCTGGCCGCGTTATACTGGGAATGAAAACAGATGAGAGAGAAAGGAGGGTCAGTAAAGTATTCAAGCCAAATAGTCAAACCAGTTGAAGGTATAAAGGGACACCTACTGGTTTATAGCCAGTAGAATGTCTTACTGGTGGGTTTTAATAGAGCTATATTTTTGCGGGTTTACTGCCAAATATAAAATAATTCGAATAATAATTTAATTTTCATTCTTCAATGACGTTTTGTTACTAAATGTATTCCCCTGGACCACATAGTTGCACTACTGATTTTAATCCACTTTGATTTTAAAAACCAGTGTTTTTTTTTCTCGGTTTGAGACTTGTTTATGGGCAATGTTTTCATTATGTGTGTATTTTAGGGAATGAGCTGAGAAAGTGTGAGATATCTTTTTTTGAGTGAGTTCAGATCTTAATTCTGTTGCAACGTTCTTACGTGTTCCAAACAAAAGCAACAGTTAAAACCAAAGTCATGGCATTCATGATTTTGTGGCCCATTTCTGATTTATGAACTGTGAAATATGAGAAAAACCTTCTAAATATTTTTCAGCCTTCCTGCCGTAAATTGTCATTAATTATTTATATTAGGAGAGGGGACTTCACACTGTCTTAGAGAAGAAATGCCATTAAAGAGTCTCTTACTATTATTTTAAAACAAAGACAAAATGATTACAGAGTTGACACTATAACACTGGCCTTAGCATAATAGCAATTAGTCCAGTTAGTACAGCTTATCTGCCCTAATCTCTTCAAGTGTATTTTCTAGAGAATATAGATCCTCACCTTAACTCGGCTGTGCTAACATTTCTAAATCTAGTACATTTCAATACAAAGGCTAAAAGCTCAAAGTGATAAAACTAAGGCTCTTTGTTGCACTCTGTTCAGCCTTCCTGTTACCCAGCATGAAGCTACTTATTGTAGAAAGTGTTTTGTTATACCCTAAATTATAAATAAACTGACTACTATATCATTTGAGAATTTGTAAAATGAAAAAAACACAAGCTGAAATCCAGGAAAATAGAGATTCATGTGATCTGCATGAGAAACAAGACAGAGTTTTGGCCCATTCCTTCTGGCGAATGTCTAATATTTTAGTGTAAAGGCAGAAATATTTGCTTTATTTGCTTGGGACATGACTGAGTATTTTATGATAGATTTCATTTCAGAAAAATTATTTGGGAAAGAAAAAAGGAAAGCAGTCTTTCTCTGAGTGTGTGGTAATCTGGGCTTTCCTGTCCTGTGTCTTATAACTTGAGCATTTTTTTATTCTAACTTCCTCACACAGTAATGAACAATAAAAATAAAGAGAGATTCATATTTACTAGCATTTTATTCCACTTCAGGTTATTTAGCTCTGCTGTATATGCTCACTGTGGCTTCCAAAATCCAGTCTTTATTGTAAATGTCATTTTTACTGGACATTTAAGAAACAAAATCCAAAAAAAGATGATTTCTGCTGGTGCTTTTTAACTATTTTGATCAGACATGCAACAAATAAAGATTTGTGACCAATTTCTAATCTCTGGTATTTATAATGCATTTAGCTGGCAATCATAGTTTAGCAATTTCTGATTTCTCCTGAAAAACTATAATAAACAGCTTTCAAAATATTTATCTGTCTATTATTTTCTGCCCCTCTTGCAAAACGTTGTTATATGTAGAAGCAGGGGTGACACCACAATGTGAACGTAAGAGAGCAGTGCAGAAAATCAGCTGATAAATATTTAAACACTTTTTAGCTTCATATATTAGCAATTAGCTTGATTAGGAGAGTTAGCATCTCGAAAATTGAACATCAATGTCCAAGGGTGTTCCCTAGAGAATGTGGACGACTTTTCCCTTAACTCTGAGATTTCCAAAAGGCTGCCAGCATTTCTAAATCCAACAGGTTCCCTAACAAACACGGGTTAGCTCGAAACAAGAAAAAAAAGCAACTTTCGCATTGCTCCTTTGGCAGTTTGGCAAAACACCTGAAAGAGGATACACACTGACATCTCATAACAGATGTCTTCTTGGTTTACCCAAAAAAGTCTTGTAACAAAAGACCAAAAAGGCGAAGGAAATAAAAGACTAACACTAGTCAAAATCTAGCTCTTTGTTGTAAAAGCCTGAATGAATCAGAAAGAAGCATCAATAAAAAAAATACAGTTTATGTTTAGATAGTTTCTAACATCTTAGTACTTCCTGAAACCTTATTCTGGAAACACTGCACCAATAAGGAAAGTAGCTCACTTTAAATCTTTTTCACAGAGTGACAACTTCCACACCAAAGAGTGTTGTGGTAGCATTTTGTTCAAGTCTGTTCACTGATTAGAAAAAGATTGCATTTTTTTATTTTATTTTTATTCTGACTGGCTGGTCACCAATATAAAGATGAAGTGCCAAACTGAAAATCATCAAATTCTGGTCACCAGACAATTTCTCTATGCATCTTTAATTTAATTTAAGTCATTACCCTTTCTGTGGTTTGGAGTGCGAAGGTCCTGCTTAACTTTGTGCTATCTGTTGTCTTTGTCTTCCAGGTATCCAGTCATATCCAGGTTCTTGCCCGACGGAAGGCCAGGGAGATCCAGGTGAAGCTCAAGGTACGCTACGTGAGTCAATTTTTACTTGTTTTTTAAATCTATTTCTTTACTTTATTAGGAAGATTAAAGCTGAAGTAAAGTGCACTGTCAGTCAAATTTGAATATAAATCTGACTGAGATGAATTTGGTGTCTCTTCTTATATACTGTATAGGATATAACTTTTGTTGAACAGATTTTAGCACTGATATTTTTGTTAGTTACTCGTGTTTCATTACAAATTGCGCTTTTTTACTAGAAAAGGGATTCTAAGACAATGTGAGGAAAATGTAAACATATGTACTCATAACACCTAGGGGTTTTTTTTCCCCTAAAGATGCCTAATCAGTTTTTGGAAAACACCTTTTCCCTCCAGGGTTTACCTTTGGTAATAAAAGTTTTCCTCTATGGTTTACCGAGAGCTCACACATCCCTGTCTCTTCAGTACTTTCTCAGTTTGCATTACTCATCCGCATACGCTTACATGCTCACAGTCACTAGCAGGCAACGTATCTCTCCTTCACCTTTGGATGGCAGCCACGAGGGTTCAGCTGGCAGAGCTCTGCGCCAGTCACAGGGTTGGCCCCTGTGGCCGGCCTTTTTAAATACGCCTTTAGTGTAACTGAGATCCCTGCCACATGTAACCCCCATATTTCAGCTATGTCCTTGTGTTCGCCAGTTCTGAGGAGAAGAATGCACCGTGTGGCCTTGCCCATTTGGGCAGGGTGGCAAGTGCTTGTAGCCCTCTGTAGTTTGGAAGCTGCTGAAGGAGGAGATTTGAAAACTGGAGGAGATTTCTACCTCTCCCATTTTTAAATGTTTTGAAGAACATGAGTATTTTATGGTTTTAATGCCAGTATAAAACTGTATCGACATCTTGATGCCTGCCTTGACTTCTAGTATGACCTCTAACAGAAGCTAGTTGTCATCACTGGCTTGCCCCTGCCAAAGCAATAAACTTAACTCTTGACCCAAAGGCCCTCGACGGTAATATTACCTTCTCTCCTCCTCTCTTTGGCTGGCAGGGATTCACCGATGATGCAAGGTGGCCTCAGTCTCTCATTTCCCCTTTTAGGGCTGTGCCTATGTTAGAAAGAGGGCTGATGTTTACTCAAAGTTAGGCTGGTGAGAGCTGTTCTTTAGTCAGTTTATCTGACGCTGAACTGTCTGTCCGTCTTTATAGGATCAGGCTGCCAAAGACAAGGCTCTCCAGAGTATGGCCACCATGTCCTCTGCTCAGATCATCTCACCTTCAGCCTTCCAGAACAAGATGGCTCTTCAGGGTCTCTCAAGACCAGCTTACCCTACTGCTGGTGGAGTAGGTCTTACACTTAATCACATAGAGAAATTGGACCTTTTTGGAGAGCAAATTAATTAATTTTTATCACTAGTTATCTGACATTTTTTTTGAATAAATGTATTCATCTAGATTACAGTTTTTATGTAGAGAGATTTGCAGAAACAAACTTTCTATACAAACATGCTTTAGTAGAAATGAATGCGGATCATCCTTTAGGATTTATTATCAGTGCTTTGCAAAGCTGTGCATCCTTTGGAAATGTTAACATTTTGTCACATTACAACCACAGTCTACAATATATTTTATTGGGGCTTTATTTATACAGACAGACCAACGCATAGACCTTATAGCTGGCAAGTGGGACTACATGGTTCAAAATCCTTAAAAATGAAAATCAAAAAGGTGTGCTGTGCATTTGCATCCAGAACTTTGTACTCTGGAACCCCTGAATAAAATCCAGTGCAACTAACTGCCTTCTGAAGTTTTCTAATTAGTAAAAACTCCACCTATGTATAATTTATTCTCTCTAAGGAAACCCTTACACACCATCCCCACTGTGAAACATTGTGTTGGCAGCATCATGCAGTGGGTATACATTTGTGTTTAACCCCATTTACTCAAGCTGTCTAGATACAACACATTATTTGTGGTGGAAAATCAAAATCAGAATGAATACACCATCGCCAACATGAAACATGGTGTTGGCAGCAACATGCTATGGAATTTTTGAAAATATCGATACATTGATATATCGCAACAATTTATTTCCCGATACTGTATTTTATTTTATTTTTATTTGGGGGGGGGATTCATTATTCATGACAGTCATTTGTAAATATAAAAGTATGACTGGTAGTTTGTGGCTGTTTTTACCTTCTTCGTTCCAGTGGACCAACTAGATCTAGTGATAAAACTGGATGTGTTAAAGTATGAAACAGGCTGAAGCCTTTAGAATGCCGTGACAGTTTTTCTACAGTTGAATTCAGTTTTAAAAAATCACAATATATCATCTTACTCATAGTATCGCGATATATCATATCCTCTCCCCTGTATCGTATCGCTGGATTTTGAGACACTTCTGTCAAAGTTATGAAATCAGGGAAAAATTTCCTTTATTGAAGTGACCAGAATTCGGCCAGACTCTTTGAACAAGGGCTTTTTCTGATTGCTTCAGCTGGAGGAAATTCTGCACTATGTGGTCCCTGTGCATCAGGGGTGAAGCTAAGTGATCTGTCACCGCCGGGCTGTTTACGGTGCAGTCACAGAAGCGCTCCATGTCTCCGTAACTGTTCAACGCGCTGTCAGCTCCTGGACAGCGAGATGTATTAGGGACGGTGTCCAGGTCTGAGATGAGGCTCAGATGTTCTCATGGGAATCTTTTTTTTTATTGATTCAATTACCTGAATTACCTGAAGTTTAAATTGTCTGCGTTTCTGCACCAAGTGGTCGGCGATTGTGAATTGCAAACTGTCAACGGACAGCCTTCCGATTTTTCCCTTATTGTGTTTCTATCACATTACCCAGCAGATTAAGCACAATGCCGTTAACTAATCACTTTCAACGTTTTCCATTTATCTTGCTCCCCTCCTTTTTTTTCTAGTTCTGGCATGGGACAATACCAGCTCAGACAGGAGGCCATGAGGAGTAAGTAACTATCCTGCCCTCTTTTTTCCCCCAACCATTAGTGATTTATCATGTTATCAACTTATTAGTCATCAGATAAATTTCAGTAAGGAAAAGAATTTCTGAGCAAATCAGAACGTGCAATTAGAAAGAGAAGTCCTCAGCTGTCTGGCAATCAGTGTACAAGGCTGCTCCTTGCGGTCACACAGTCCAATTAGTACATGAGATGGGGTCGCGGGGCCGAGATGGAGCATAACATGCCTCTCCCTCTCTTGTCTGTCTCTCCTTCCCAGCATTAAGCCCTTCTCCCAGCAGAGTTATGCCATGCAGGCGTCAGGCCCGACCCCGATAACAGGTGGGTGCTCTTTCTCTCCTCTGCTGTGTTGAAGGATGCCAGTCATGTCACCAAGAAATAGGACAGCTTGGCTCACCACACACAGTTTGTGTAAAGCTCAGAAAAATACTTCCAATTTCTTTATGTCTTAACAAATTTTAACTGCATCCCACTCAAGCAGCACATTTGCACGCTCACTGCTTTGCAGGTTATGAAAGCACAGCAGGACTGTCCATGTCTCCCGGCGCCCCCCTTTGGCAAGGCAGAAGTATTGCCAGTTCCAAGCTGCGGATGCTGGAGTTTTCCGCCTTTCTGGAGCAACCTCAGGACTCAGAGACTGTGAGTTCAGCTGCCTTTATCCATCTGGGACTTTATGGAGAGTATAATTCTCAGGTGTTTTAAGTCAAAAATATGACTAATATAATAAAAGAAAAACTGCAGAAGTTGAGTTGTTATTTTTATCTGTGAACTTGGGCTATTGCAATACTTGATGTATGTTTTTTAATCCTATGCACACATCTAAACCAAGTATGACAATAGGTGTGGCAAGTGGGGTATCTACAAAACATTTTCACAGTATTTCCGTTGATGAACAAATTTCATCTAACTGCCTGAGCGGTGTATCAGGTATCAGGTCAAGAAACCTTAAGGAAGGAGATGAGATAAGAGAATAGACATGGCTTCCTTTACAGTAGACACAATATATGAAAGTCCCAGAAAATTAACAAGTGAGAATATGACTGAAAACTGGGAGTTTACCAATTCTGGATTGTTGTCCTATAGTATCTTTCTTGTCTCTGCAGTTCAACAAGCACCTGTTTGTACACATCGGACAGTCCAACCCGACCTACAGTGACCCCTACCTGGAGTCCGTGGACATCCGGCAGATCTACGACAAGTTCCCTGAGAAGAAAGGGGGCCTGAAAGAGCTGTTTGACAAAGGGCCACACAATGCTTTCTTTCTCGTCAAATTCTGGGTAAAACACTCTTTGATGCTTGTTTAACTACTTTGTTGGTGTTTGTTTTACTCATCATGTAGAACCTGGAGTTGAACATTTCCTGCATCACCATCTAATCCCCCCCAAGTCATGGGGGTAAAGCGAGCATACTCTTGTTAATGTTTTGTAGCATCTGTTGGCTGTTAATGGCCTTGTGGTGTTAACTGCGTTGAGACAGCTTAAGCATTGGAGTTAAAGGCTCTTAAGTTCGATTTCGGGGCCGAAAAAAGAATGGAAAGTCACTGCTCTCTTGACTTTATCTGTGGTTTATCTGCCATCAGAGTGAGCGACTGTATTTGTATTTGTCTATGATGTGCGTGTGCGTGTGTGTTACAGCAGCCTTGGGGAGAGTGGCAGGCCTGATCTTTCAGCAGAAGAAATGTGATCCCAGACACCTGTCTCTGCACTATTAGCCTGAGTCCAATGCTCGTGACACCCCCCACCCCCCCCTCGATCCTTATTTATAGATACCCCCTTACACTCACATGCACACACAATCATGCACAGATGTCCATGCAACGCTCTTAAATCACAGTCAGAGACAGTGACACTTTGAACGTGTTAAGAGAGTAAAGCATGCTGACAATATAAGGGATACAGAGAGATGGCAGAAGCATGCAGAAAAGTGTAGGTAAATCCAGCAAGAGAAGGTATACACATTTTCCAACTCTCATGTCCACTATATGGTTTTACCTCTATAAAGGTGTATTTCAAACAGCAAATAAAAAATGAAAAATTCATTCACATCTTCCTTAATTCCCATAAAATCAAATTCCTGTGCTGATTTGTCCATATGTTTCAAACCCTTTTCCAGCTCAGTGCTAATAATGATCAATGATCCGTTTTCTGGTTGAGTCCACTGGATTTTTATTTAACATCTCCTTGTGAATCAAAGAGTTCATAACGCTATGGACTCTAACAAGGTTCCCAGGGACTTTGTAAGAGAAATAGGCCCGCAGCATCACAGGGCCTCCATTTTCCTAAACACTCAACATGACGTTCTTTTTCGCACATTCAGTCATTATTTATGTTTTGTTTCAATGTTCCCAAATTATATACAGAGATAGGTTCAGCTTGGCAGCATAATTAGAGGAACAACTCTTAATTTGCTCCTGGTAGTAAATATAATACTATGACACACTGAACAAATTTACAAATACGTGTTTTCTTTCGAGAATATGAAGGGACAACCTGATGGTTTATTCTGGTTTATTAGGATTTCTGTGTAGGCCAGAGCATTAGTGGGCTTCCCTGAAGTGCAAAATGTTTTTTAAGCACAGAAGAAGTGCAGTGTGTGTGTGCAGCGTCACAGATTAATGAGAGACTCGGGACACTGTCTTAGGTGAGTCAACATGCTTATCATTCCCTGTGTCTAAAAAAAATTACCCAAAGGCCTGATGTTGCTTTCTAGGGTGGTCACAGTGGTCCATGTCTCTTTGCAGTGCCTCAGTGAACAAGTTAGCCTCTCCAGTCACAACAGAGTCAAAATCTGACACAGCGTTGGGAAAGCCGCTTTTGTTTTTGCTGATGGGAAATATATGGGACTAATTTTCAATCTCTGCTTTTTGTACAGCTTTGAGTTGCAGATATCAGTTTTAGCTGATGCCTGTTTCTGTAGAGAGAGGAGCTGTAATACTAAAGTTATTAATACCTGTCGTATGAAAATGCAATTGCAATAAAAATGGCTTGATCATTAATGTAGAATAAAGATAATATGGAGGAGTTGGAGTTTTATGTAGGAGGTGACATTAAAATGTCTTCACTATCTTAGATTAGAAAATAGTGTGATTAGCACATGTAGCTATCATTACTTAAACACTGGTCTCTGTGTATATTCTTTACAGAAAACAGATTGCGTGACAGACAGAGGTTGAAAGCTCAAAAGGATAAAAAAAAAACTTTGCTGTTCTCAGTTAGGCCTTTCTGTTATCTGCAAAAGATTCACTCTCTCTCACAGCCTGAATTAACCATTGAAATCTCTTGGAATGTCAAAGAAATGTTTTTTTCATTTTAAATAGCTTGTCTGTGCTTCCCCTGACTTTTTAAACCCCTCACTGATCCTGATAGTAGCTAACCTCAAGTCTTCCAAGTCCAGTCAAGCTGACTATTGGCTAATTTTGATCACTAGTAGATCTCCAGAAAAAACTCAGTCTCTTCGTTTGCATCTCAATTGTTGGAGGTCCCGAGTGATTAGCGGTAGAAACAACAATGTAAAAATTATAGTTTGAGGCTTGCTTGTTTTAAACTGGAGCCGCATTACTAGCTTAAAAAATACATAGAACTGCTAGTAGGTGGGGCGCAGGACACTTAGAAGGTCAAGTTCAAAGTGCCGCCTTGCTTTTCATTCCAGCAGATAGGATTGTATTTGTGGCATTACCCTTCTTGCATGCTTGACATCCACATTATTTATTGTAAAGAGATAAAAGACATTGGTGAGTGGCACTGTGTTTGGATCGGCCTTCTCCATTCCTTGGAAAGAGCAGCTGGTGGATCCATGGCATTTAATTCGGGAGGAAGGGGATGACTAACCATGCCATATATCATAAAGCAAAGTAGAGCAAGACAGCAATAAAGAAGAGATACAAACAGGGATGCAGACAGCGCAAACAAGAGTCAGGGATCGCTGCTGAAATTCTGGGTGGCGTGTAACCAACAAGACATCCGTCCATGAAATATTACTCTCTTGGTTTATGTCATAGCGTGGTAGAGTCAACGGTTGTGACATCTGCAGCTCGGTGCGAGTGGAAAACAAGCTTATAACACTTTGTGCCTTCAGTTTGTTCGGCATAGCATATCCCAGGGTGATCATCCAGTCCTCAAGGCATCCATGAGAAAAACGCACGGATACAACAAAATAGCTGTGGGGGGGGGTTCAGAAATGCTTGTCTTAAAGAAATCCATGACACGCTCAAAAATGGGATTTGAAAAAACAAACATTACAAAAGATGTGCAAACCTTTTTCATTATTCTGCTGCCAGGAGCCAGGTCATGACTGTGGGGTGGGGATGGGGGGTTGCTGAGGCGCAGGTTGGCATGGGGACAGTGACAGGACTGACCCACCTCCAAAGCTATGGTATTCTAGATTGAATTTCCTGCAAACCCTCCTGTCGGCCACTGGCTGGCCAGCTCCTCTCCCCTCCAGCGCCCGTGGCCCTGTCCTAACGGATTGTCTCACGCCTCTGAAGTGCAGGGGGAATCTGATTTAAACCGGCTCAGCTAAATTGTTACACAGCCAGCCAGCCCACCGTGATCTAATCAGCCAATTGCACGCTGATGATTGTAATTGGATGAATTCCCTCGCTGGCTGTTAGGGAAGGAGAGAACGGCAGTTTGGGCAGGGCCACTGGGCCCTAGGGATGAAGACAAATAGAGAAATTACATGAGCTAGGGATGAAGACAAACAGGGTGATGAAGAGATGAGGGGAGGCTGAGCGGTGTCTCAATGGGCCATTAGAGGACAAGAGCCCGTCAGGGGGAAAAGGTAAAACAGCCCAGCTGTCTGACAGAGGAGATGGCACCTCAGTCTGATCTGTAATCGGATTATACCTGCCTCATTTCAAAGCTGAACCACTGGGCAAATTTGCTTCGACCCGAGTATCAAGGAACATGACTATCATCTTCCTTTGAGTTCAACTTAAGGGAACATTTTGTCCAAGAAGATCATGAATTGTAAACACAAAAGGAGCAACATAGTGCAATATTTACTAAAAAATAAAACAAGTACTGTTACAGTTATATCCGATGCTACAGGCTGGGCCTTTTTCTGCACAGCAGTGGCATTTCTAAACAAGATATTGGTGTAGTAAAAGCAGGGCCGGTGCTAGCCATTTGGGTGCCCTAAGCACAAATGTTTAGTGGTGTGTCCCCAGCGCAAAAGCCTTTGTGCTGCATCTACCAAACGGGCAGATGTAGAGGTGAAAGTGTCTCACGCAGGACATTGTTGAAACGTGTAGGACAACATACTCTATGGGGTAAGGAAACTGTCAAAATAAAAGCGTATTCACAGGTTAAAATGTGTGCATATTGGTCAATAGTTGTGCATAACTACAAATTTGTAAACTATTGAATGAAGCAAACCACACATAAAACAGAAGTGTATATTTTCCCTGGGAGAATGCAGTTTTAAAAGTTACATCTGAAATAAATCACAAATGCAAATTACACATTTACATTCGTGGTTTTCTCATTATGAACACGAGGAGCGATGAGCTTGAGAATACACATTTCTTCTTTGAGAATACGAATCTGCAACTGGGCCCATGTTCACGTGATCAAGGGTTTATCAATGGAGCTTAGATAAGTCGATGAACACTGCACCGGTCCAGACTCCACGGGACGGTAGTGAACCTCAAGCTGTTTGTCAAGTGTTTGTAAAAAGCAAGAAGAATTCGAAGTTTGCACTTGACGGTTGTTCATCTTCATATCGCCAAAATGACAGACTAAGAAGCAGGTTCACTACCGCCCCCTGGAGTCTGTGTTCATAATGAGGAAACCACAAATGCAGATATGGGTGGAGCTTTGGCATTGAGTAAAAGCACACAGTATGTATTCTTCAGATTATCTATCTATTTTTAACAGTCTATTCTAACATGGAGGCATTATAATGAGGAAAAGCTGCAAAGTTTACTATAAACCACATTGACAATTTTTCTGATAAGATCATTTATCAGTTCCTTTTTTTTTTAAACAAACACCAGCTGAGTGTAATGATCAAGCATTAGGTCACAGTACAAACTCCTGGCTTGTCCCTTCATCCCAATCCAAGCATTTATTACCTGAAACTGAGCCACCTTGGCAAAGAAAAATCAGAAAAGTGCCTATTTCTATTGAAAACCTGTTTATTTGTGTCATGTTCTTTCTTTTTACAGTTATGCGCTACTTTGCATTGGCTGATTACGTTTTCCCAACAAAACACAAGGAAGTTTGCGGTGTTATTGTGACAAGATATACATAAGTTACAAGGCACTTTATTATAGGGCTGCACGATTAACCTTTATCGCATCGATATTGAGGTTTTAACTCCTGCGATAACCTAACCTCAGGAGGCTGAGGTTTTTTTTTCCGCCTCTTTTGAGTGACAAACCCATTCACCAATCAAAATGGTTGAGTCTCGCATTCCTGGCTTGCTGGCCAATCAGAAACGGTGATGGGAAACAGATGATGTGGAAACTGCAGAAGATTTTGTTTTCTAATTGTAAATCTAAATCTAATAAGAGTTCATTTTCTATTTTTCAATGGCAAAGATCGGTCAATAAAAAAAAAAAAAAAATAAGCTACCTGTTTAAGTTAATTTCCATTATGTCTTATTATTCTTTGGTTTTTAGGTTCAGGTATTTAATAATTACGAAGCATTGAACAATCTCATTACCTCAATCACTATGTAGTTTATTTTAGAGATTTTTCAGGTTCGAGAGCAGACAAAAGCCAGAAGAGGGCCCTGGCCACATAAATATTTTTTAGGTTATTGTATATTGTTCGCATGTGTGTCAAATTGTACAAGACTGTGTTGTAAAAGTAACAATATATTTCATTCATAATTTTAGTTTTATGCACTTAAAAGTATCAAAAGTAAAAATCGAAAATCGCATCTCAATCGCAATATTTGTCAGAAAAAACGCAATTAGGTTTTTTGTCAAAATCGTGCACCCCTGCTTTATTATTTCTTTTTAGGTTGTTCTAAATTGTCTGGCCATATTTAGCTTTAAAAGCTCAGCCAATTCAGCTGGCATGCATATAACTTTTCTTTGTCATTTATTACTCATCATAGCAGATGTTTATATGTGCTACAGCAAACACTAAAATAGCACAGCATCCAGACCAGCAAGGGAAACCTTAAAAATTAGCATTTTAAGAGAGAAAAATCTCAATGCAATAAATATTATATGATTTTTTTATAAACAAAGCAATGGCTGGTTACCATGAGTGCATTTAAATATAATTTAAGATATAGAAATCTGAGCTGTGGGCATGTTAAATTTATTACATAGTAGACTTTGAATTCATTTTGTTAAGGGTGTTTTTTGTGTTCCTTTCCTCAAGGCGGACCTCAGTGTAAACCTACAAGATGACAGTAGCTTCTTCTACGGTGTGTCCAGCCAGTATGAGAGCTCTGAGAACATGATTATCACCTCATCCACCAAGGTCTGCTCTTTTGGCAAACAGGTGGTGGAGAAAGTGGAGGTAAGACAGTGGGAAAACATGAAGAATCTCTTTCAATTTCAACGTTAAAGGGACATGACCGCACGGTAACCCACAGTCCTCTTCCCTGAGTGAATAACTGCTGCTTGTTCAGATGGATTCCAGTCAGTTACCTCTGATCTGTGGTCTGGAAACTGACTCATAAAATCTCCCCAATCTGACTAAGTTCTATATATTTCCAGTTAGCCATACAGAGTCGCCACTCAGCCCCCACAAAGTGCTGATGGATTGCACAATATTAACGCAAACACACACACATACCTCATTTCTGCTGGTTGAGCCATCTGCCTCAGCAGGCCACATGATTATGTTTAATGGTTTCATTATTTGATTACAGTTGTCACAAGAAATGTGTTTAATGTCAAATCTGGCATGCCATATGCTGCATTACATATATTGCATTACCCACATTACAGCTTATCCCATAGATCCACTGTATTCATTTAAGTGCCCATGAAGCATAGATCCTTGTGATTTATTTATTTTTTTATTTCATTGGTGAAACATTTTTAACTCTTTCCTGGGTTTTAACTTCTCTTTCAGAATATAAGATGAAATTGCACGTTTGCCTGTTCCTTTTCACAGACGGAGTATGCACGCTTTGAGAACGGGCGATACGTGTTTCGGATTCACCGATCCCCGTTATGTGAATATATGATCAATTTCATCCACAAGCTCAAACACCTCCCCGAGAAGTACATGATGAACAGCGTACTAGAAAACTTCACTATCCTACAGGTACATGTGAAAATGTGTGGTTTGCCTTGATAATTGGCAGTAATATGATAGACTTACAGTGGTCTCCATGCATGTTGCTAACATTTGAATGGATATTTTGAAAATATTACTTATTTTGTTTGTGTGACTTCATTGTGCAGCTTTTTGTGTTTTTTTATACAAGGCCCACACTAAAGTTTTATCATCTCTGTTTCTGAACTAGAAATAGTTATAAACGTATTCACACCCAACCACAATCTTCAATATATGTCATTTGGATCTTATGTGAAGAAGTATGGCATACATTTGTATTCATCCTATTTTACTGTGATACCCCTAAAACAATCCAGTGCAACTAGTTACATTTAGAAGTCACCTAATTAGTAAATAGAGTTCCAATGTATGTTATTTAATCTCAATATAAATCCGGATGTTCTGTAAAGGCCTCAGAGGTTTGTTAGAGCAGTGGTTCCCAAAGTTGAGGTTGTTACCCCCCTCGGGGTCACAGATATGTAAGTGTGGGGTCTTGAGATCCTCCTCGTGATGAGAAAGCAAATGCATTTTCTAAATAGTGTAAAAGATAAACAGGACTTGAATAAATAAAAGCAACATATTGGCCAAATGACTGACTCTTGATGCTGATTGTTTTGCCACTGTACCACTTTTTAACTGACTCAGTATAATTACTTCCGAGCTCAATCAGGAGTCCGGGTCACGACCCTCTTTACATTTCTATTTTTTGGGCTCAGAAGCTGGAAAGTTTGGGAACCACTGCATTCGAGGACATTAGTGAACAAACAGCATCCTGAAGACCAAGGAACACAGCAAACAGGTCAGGGAGAAAGTTGTGTAGAAGTTTAAAGCAGGGCTAAATTATATAAATAATATCCCACGATTTGGAAATCTCACACTCCATTAAAAAACAGACAAGTTCTAAATAAATATTTTTACTTTTTTACACAACTCAACATGACTTTAATAGCTTTATTCACTTCTCAGTGGCCAGACTAGATCCTTTTCTCGCAGTTCATTTCCATGTGAAGTTAGCTCCATTCTCCTGAATGAGCCGCTGTGCTCCTCAGACAACGGACACTGAGGGGAAAGTGCGTCGAGTGGAGCGTATCACCAGGACAAGAGTCATTATCAGCAGCAACAATGTTCAAAGAATTTGGTGTTCCTACTGTTGACGGCTGCATTCCTGAAAAATGAGCCTGGGGACAATAACCACATTGAGCCTACGCTGACGACCACATGGCAGCATGTCATTATGCATCTCAATGGGCTGATTTAGTTCAGATTAACCAACAGCTCATAGTCACATAAAGACAACAGATATATGGAGATGTATTGTTGCAGTGCAACGGATAGTGCTTCTTGTGACAAGTGTTGCATTCACAAGTCAACAAAAAACGAGTTGCTAAAGCTGTGTGCTCGTGTTGTGCTTGTAGAATTGCCATGGCATTGTCATGGTACTCTGCAACGTTAAAGGTAAATATCAACACTACACACACACATATATATATATATATATATATATATTAAAACACAGGATTCATGTGCATTATTAAAAAGTCTATAAAGTGTGTTATTTGATTATCATTATTTTTCAGGTTGAAATGCACCAACCACAGTTTTGCGGCTGATTTTTGTTCTACAGGTCCTTCTCAAAAAATTAGCATATTGTGATAAAGTTCATTCTTTTCCATAATGTAATGATAAAAATTAAACTTTCATATATTTTAGATTCATTGCACACCAACTGAAATATTTCAGGTCTTTTATGGTTTTAAAACTGATGATTTTGGCATACAGCTCATGAAAACCCAAAATTCCTATCTCAAAAATTAGCATATCATGAAAAGGTTCTCTAAACGAGCTATTAACCTAATCATCTGAATCAACTAATTAACTCTAAACACCTGCAAAAGATTCCTGAGGGTTTTAAAAACTCCCAGCCTGGTTCATTACTCAAAACCGCAATCATGGGTAAGACTGCCGACCTGACTGCTGCCCAGAAGGCCATCATTGACACCCTCAAGCAAGAGGGTAAGACACAGAAAGAAATTTCTGAACGAATATGTTGTTCCTAGAGTGCTGTATCAAGGCACCTCAGTGGGAAGTCGGTGGGAAGGAAAAAGTGTGGCAGAAAACGGTGCACAACGAGAATAGGTGACCGGACCCTGAGGAAGATTGTGGAGAAGGACCAATTCCAGACCTTGGGGGACCTGCGGAAGCAGTGGACTGTCTGGAGTAGAAACATCCAGAGCCACCGTGCACAGGCGTGTGCAGGAAATGGGCTACAGGTGCCGCATTCCCCAGGTCAAGCCACTTTTGAACCAGAAACCGCGGCAGAAGCGCCTGACCTGGGATACAGAGAAGCAGCACTGGACTGCTGCTCAGTGGTCCAAAGTACTTTTTTCGGATGAAAGCAAATTTTGCATGTTATGCGGAAATCAAGGTGCCAGAGTCTGGAGGAAGACTGGGGAGAAGGAAATGCCAAAATGCCTGAAGTCCAGTGTCAAGTACCCACAGTCAGTGATGGTCTGGGGTGCCATGTCAGCTGCTGATGTTGGTCCACTGTGTTTTATCAAGGGCAGGGTCAATGCAGCTCACTATCAGGAGATTTTGGAGCACTTCATGCTTCCATCTGCTGATAAGCTTTATGGAGATGAAGATTTCATTTTTCAGCACGACCTGGCACCTGCTCACAGTGCCAAAACCACTGGTAAATGGTTTACTGACCATGGTATTACTGTGCTCAATTGGCCTGCCAACTCTCCTGACCTGAACCCCATAGAGAATCTGTGGGATATTGTGAAGAGGAAGTTGAGAGACGCAAGACCCAACACTCTGGATGAGCTTAAGGCCGCTATCGAAGCATCCTGGGCCTCCATAACACCTCAGCAGTGCCACAGGCTGATTGCCTCCATGCCATGCCGCATTGAAGCAGTCATTTCTGCAAAAGGATTCCCGACCAAGTATTGAGTGCATAACTGAACATAATTATTTGAAGGTTGACTTTTTTTGTATTAAAAACACTTTTCCTTTATTGGTCGGATGAAACATGCTAATTTTTTGAGATAGGAATTTGGGGTTTTCACGAGCTGTATGCCAAAATCTTCAGTTTTAAAACAATAAAAGACCTGAAATATTTCAGTTGGTGTGCAATGAATCTAAAATATATGAAAGTTTAATTTGTATCATTACATTATGGAAAAGAATGAACTTTATCACAATATGCTAATTTTTTGAGAAGGACCTGTATTTTTGTAAAGCTTTGACCTGCTAAGATTGTTTAGGAGTAGTCAAATCTTTCCGGAAGAACTGCTGTATGATATAAGAAGCCATGAGAACAGGATACTTTTAATGAGTGGTCATTATCTATTTATGTTTGGAGCAGTGGTGACGTGTTAGAAATCATTCACAGAAGATAAAATGAACACAGAGTTCTCATTTTAAACAGTGTTTAGCATCTCATATTAGTGATTAGTGCAGGCCGTGCTGCTAGCATTACCGAAATAGCTATTTTTGTGCATATTCCCTTGAGAATTTAGATTCTCCACTAACTCTGGTATTTCCAAAAGGCTAACCCTTTTTAAATCTTGCCTGTTTTATAATAGGGGCCGAAAGACAGATAAAACAGAAAATTAATTTAAAAAAACAGGGCAGCATTGCTTTGCTCCATTCAGGCTTCCTGTTATCTCCTGAACGTCTTGCTCTCTCGCAGCCTGAATGAACAGCATGATGAGTCTGGACATGTCATTGAAAACAGTTTCATTTTAACTAGGTACTTGCATCTCAGTTTCCTCTTGTTTTAAACTCCTCAATTTTTATACAAAACAGCAAAGCTTGGGTATTCTTCCCTCAGTAGCAGCTCTATCTCAAAGAGTGTTGTTAAAACACATGACCTGGCGGTACTCCGCATTCAAAGACTGGAAAATAAATTGGATTGTTTACTGGCCGCTTGGTGTATTGCTATACTTAAAAGATAGACATCTAAATTGCTGAAAAGGAATATTTTTTTAATACATGGATTATCATTTTAATATTCTCTTTAAATATAAATTTCCACTTGACAATGTATAACTTTTCACATGTAAAGGTAATTTATAAGCAGAAATTAAGGAATTAAAATGTGATTTTATCGATGGAGATGCAGAAAGCTTTACATCTGAAATTCCCAACCATGCCAGATAAATCCATAAATAGCTGGACTTGTTTGTGTTTGTGTTTCCCAGGTGGTGACTAACAGGGACACACTGGAGACCCTGCTGTGCATAGCTTACGTCTTTGAAGTGTCTACCAGCGAGCATGGCGCGCAACATCATATTTACAGGCTTGTCAAAGACTGACAGTCGCACTGTTGGAACTTGCCAGCTATTAGACCCTTTTGTAGCTTGAGTTAAGCAGCAACAACACAACCAAACAAAAGCCTACATACGACGCGGAGCTTAAAGCTGGAATCTGACAAGTCGGTTAAGAACTCGGGGGGAAAAACACTGGCTGCGTCAGCGTGCGCAGGAACACTACTACTGCTGAAGAAGAAGAAGAAGAAGATGATGAACCGCGGAAGCTGAAAGACTGAAAAAGTGTGAAGAAGGACCATCCTACACTGTGGTCTCTGTACCAAAGGAGCCAAACACGGCCAACAGAAGCTGCATGTTTAACTAGAGCTTGTTTTAAATGTAGATTCTTTTACAGACATCCATGTGCAGGGGGATTGTCAGGTTGGGACTGCCTCAGGGTGCCATCTAGTGACTTGAATTAGAATTACAGTGAGAAAATGAGATTCAAGATCCCTCTTTTGCACATCCACTGATCATAACTGATGGTGGCAACATTTTGTGTTATCACAGCATTTCAGCGATCATGTACAGAATCACATTCATCTCTTTCTGAACAAAGTTAGGATGAGCAGCTGAACTTACCTGTTGTATTCACTTTGTTTGGCGTTGATTGTCGAATGTGTCTCGTATCATCTTGTATTTGATTGACAACAGTCTGACTCCAACTGAAGGCACATTGTAACACTGCTAACCTGAACCAAATGGGATCTGGGAGCTAAAGTTGTCTGCATATGTAAGTTGGCCTGTGTTGGATAGAAAAACACATGTTTCACACACAACTCCTTCTGTTGCTGTGTTTTTTGTAAAGTGTGGTATGACCCTAATGGCATATATAATTGAAGGTAGGATATCTCCCTATAAACCTACAATTAAATGAGTACATGTGGGAACAAAGCTGCTTTGCAAAAGTATACATACCCTTTGAACTATGTGTTGTCATTTTACAACAGCAACCTTTAGTGTATTTTGCTGGGAAAACAACCATTATGTAGGGCATAATTGCAAAGTGGAAGTAAAAGGATGTATTCAACCCCCTTTAGTCTGATACTCAGTGCAACCACTTGCCTTCAGAGGTCAATTAATTTGTAAATGGAGTCAACCTGTGTAAAGGTGTTCTGTGAAGGCCTCAGAGGTTACAGAACACTAGTGACAAACAGCATCAGGTGAAGGAGCTTTAAACATCTCATGCCGCTTTCAAAAAATCAACTGCAGTCCATACAAGACATCTTCGTCCAACTAAACCGGCCTACAGTAACTCTGATGGAGCTCCAGAGATCTACTGCTCGTGAGGGCAAATGTGTTACACGACAATTATTAGTTTTGTCCTTCAGAAATCTGGCCCTCACTGAACAGTGGTAAGAAGGATTACATTAGAAGTCTTGCACCATATAGCAAATGCTGATATAATGCTGAAGAAGGTACTCTGGTCAGATGAAACTAAAACTGGAATTTTTTTTTGACTACATGCAAAATAAAATGGTTGAACATACCATTGATATAATTAAGCATGGTGGTGGCAGCATAATGAGTAGAAACTTTTCTTTAGGGTAGCAGGTCAAAGCTAATGAGAGGATGGATGGAGCTAAACACAGGACAATACTTGAGGAAAACCTGTTAGAGGCTGAAAAAATACTTAAGACGAAGGTTTCCCTTCCAAAAGGAAAGGCAAAGTCACAATAAAAGATGTCTGTCATCAAAGTATATGTGTTGGAATGGTCTTGTCAGGGAAACTTTCTCATCAAACCAACCACAGTAAGATGGAGCTATGTTGCATTAAAGTATGGAAAACAATCACAGGCAAAAAGGTGGTTCTAGAAATTATTGACTCAGATGGGCTTAATATAAATAGACAGCATGATTCAATACAAGAAAAAAACATGGTATTGTGACAATGTATTGTTCATTACACCAAAAAGTAAGAGACAACCTAAAAATATTGTTTAATTTACCCTAAGATGAGTGATTAATTCCTTTTACTCCACAATTTCCAGGAGGATGTTATTATAGAAATAATCTTTCCCCCCCCCCCCTTCTTTTTAGTCTAATCAGATTGCTGTCTGATATTAACTCCAATTAGTATGCATTGTTGCATTTAATGTTTTGATGTTGCCTTAAAAAATAATTTGTCACAAAGGTGATGTCACACCCAATCTTCTGCAGATGGAAACTGTTGCCATCTGTCAGTGTAAATATGTCATCACATTTGCTTCTAGCGAATCTACTCTGTCTGGCGATGGATGGATGGATGGATGGATGGATGGATGGATGGATGGATGGATGGATGGATGGATGGATGGATGGATGGATGGATGGATAGATAGATAGATAGATAGATAGATAGATAGATAGATAGATAGATAGATAGATAGATAGATAGATAGATAGATAGATAGATAGATAGATAGATAGATAGATAGATAGATAGATAGAGTAAGCTTTTCTCAAGCAGTCATCGGACGAGAGGCGGGATACACCCTGGACGCCAGTCTATTGCAGGGCAACACGGAGACACACAGGACAAACAACCATGCACACTCATACTAACCATACATACAATTTGAGAACAATTAACCAAACAATTATATATAGATATATATATATATATACATATATACTCAGCAAAAAAAGAAACGCCCCTTTTTCAGGACTGTGTATTTCAACAATAATGTTGTAAAAATCCAAATAACTTTACAGATCTTCATTGTAAAGGGTTTAAACAATGTTTTCCATGCATGTTCAACTAACCATAATCAATTAATTACCTTGGACCTGTGGAATGGTCGTTAAGACCTTAACCGCTTACAGAAAGTAGGCATTTAAGGTCACAGTTCTAAAAACGCAGGACACTAAAGAGACTTGTCTACCGACTGTGAAAAACACCCAAAGAAAGATGCCCAGGGTCCCTGCTCATCTGTGTGAACGTGCATTAGGCATGCTGCAGGGAGGCATGAGGACTGCTGATGTGGCTAATGTCCGCACTGTGAGACGCCTAAGACAGCGCTACAGGGAGACAGGAAGGACAGCTGATCATCCTCGCAGTGGAAGACCACGTGTAACAACACCTGCACAAGATCGGTACATCCGAAAATCACACCTGCGTGACAGGTACAGGATGGCGACAACAACTGTCCGAGTCACACCAGCAACACACAATCCCTCCATCAGTGCTCAGACTGTCCGCAATAAGCTGAGAGAGGCTGGACTGAGGGCTTGTAGGCCTGTTGTAAGGCAGGTCCTTACCAGACATCACCAGCAACAACGCCGCCTATGGGCACAAACCCACCTTTGCTGGACCAGACAGGAGTGGCAAAAAGTGCTCTTCACTGATGAGTCACGGTTCTGTCTCACCAGGGGTGATGGATGGATTCATGTTTGAGCGTTACACCGAGGCCTGTACCCTGGAGCGGGATCGATTTGGAGGTGGGGGGTCCGTCATGGTCTGGGGCGGTATATCACATCACCATCGGACTGAGCTTGTTGTCATTGCAGGCAATCTCAATGCCTTGCGGTACTCCCTCATGTGGTACCCTTTATGCATGCTCGTCCGGACATGATCCTCCAGCAGGACAATGCCACCAGCCATACTGCTCGTTCTGTGCGTGAGTTTCTGCATGACAGCAATGTCAGTGTTCTGCCATGACCAGCGAAGAGCCCGGATCTCAATCCCATTGAGCACGTCTGGGACCTGTTGGATCGCAGGGTGAGGGCTAGGGCCATTCCCCCCAGAAATGTCCAGGAACTTGCAAGTTCCTTGGTGGAAGAGTGGGGTAACATCTCACAGCAAGAACTGACAACTCTGGTCCAGTCCATGAGGAGGAGATGCACTGCAGTACTTCAAGCAGCTGGTGGCCACACCAGATACTGACTGGTACTTTTGATTTTGAGCCTCCCTTCATTCAAGGACACATTATTCTATTTCTGTTGGTCACATGTCTGTGAAACATTTTTAGTTTATGTCTTATGGTGTTGACTCTTTTAGTGTTCATACAAATATTTACACACATTAAGTTTACTGAAAGTAAAAACAGTTGAAAGTCAGAGGATGTTTCTTTTTTTGCTGAGTTTATATACACATATAACATTTTTGCTTATTCATTTTTATCACGTTACTCACATAGATTCATTAGTGAATTATTCCAAGCCTTTCTTTATTGTATTTTTTATTGTAGTGACTTCCAGAAAATGAAAAAACAAAATTTTGATCATAGAATAAGATCTAGGGATCAATAAAAACTGTATTTTAAATAAAAACAGTGATGCAGAAAAAACTGAATCATCATCATAAAGCTTGTCAGTAACAAGAAACATTAAGTGCTCTAAAACCTACTGGTAAATGGCTGCGTTGACTGTGGATTAAAGAAAACACAGTGTGGACATACACCAGCAGATGTCGTGGGACCACTGTGGAAACTTCACACTGGACTTCTGGCAACATGTATTCTGTCTCTCCACTCTTTCTCTAGACTATGACTTTCCGAATGAAATGCTACATGTTTTCCTCCTAAGACTTTGGACTACCAAGCAACAGTCTAGTTCTTTTTCTCCTTAGCCCAGGTACTGTGTTTCTGATGATGTCTTTGTTTCAGGAGTGGCTTGACATGAGGAATGCAACATTTGTTGCCCGCATGTTGGATTTCTTCAGTGCACAGTGGCTCTTGATGTGGTACCTCCAGCCTCAGTCCACTCCTTGTGAAGCTTCCCCAAATTCTTAAATGGATTTTGCTTGTCAATCCTCTCAAGGCAGCAGTTATCCCTGTTGCTGGAGCACCTTTTCTCTACCACACTTTTTTCTTCCACTCAATTTTCTGTTAATTCAAATTCAAAAATACTTTATTGATCCCAGAGGTAAATTAAGTGTTGTTGTAGCTAATATAATTAATTCTTTAAGGAGTTGTGGATCATGATGACTGTGGGCAGGAAGGATTTCCACTAGCAGTCTGAGTTGCAGTGAAAGAAGAATCCTTCTTTGCATCCTCATCCACAGTGGTTCCACAGTAGTGCCAAGAACAGAACCAGCCTTTATTATCAGATTGTTGAGCCTTTTTAAGTCCCTGGCTCTGATGCTGCTACCCCAACAGATGATGGTCGATGAAATTACACTCTCCACAACAGACTTGTAGAAGATTTGTAGCATCTTGCTGCAAACCTTGAAGGACCTAAGCTTCCTCAAGAAGTACAGTCTGCTCTGTCCCTTATTGTAGATGGCTTCACTGTTCAGGCTCCAGTCCAAAGTCCAAATATCCTTGGTTACAGCACTCTGAGAACATCCAGCTTCCTTAGCGATGACCTTTAGTGGCATACCTGTCTGAGTGTCTTCTG
Source organism: Valencia hispanica (assembly GCA_963556495.2). Taxonomy (NCBI): domain Eukaryota; kingdom Metazoa; phylum Chordata; class Actinopteri; order Cyprinodontiformes; family Valenciidae; genus Valencia; species Valencia hispanica. The sequence goes on from OY747706.1 coordinate 39,508,552, forward strand.
GACGTCTGTCAAGTCAGCAGTCTTCTCCAGAATTGTATAACCTACTGATTCAGACTGAGAGACATATTAGAGGCTCAGAAAACCTTTGCAGGTGTTTTTAATTGATTAGATGATTAGGACGTAACACCATCAATTTCAAATATGTAACTTTTTAACAATATCCTAATTTTGCAAGACATTGAATTTTGCTTTTTCACTATCTGTAAGACAAAACCATCAAAACCATGAGAAAAAAGGCTCGCAATATTTCCCTTAATATGTAATAAATCTATATTATACATCTTTTTCAATTTCTGAAATGAGTGCCAAAAATATTGAACTTTATTCACGATATTTAAATTTTCTTAGATGCATCTGTACATTATATACAGTAAGATGCCTGAATCTTTACAGTAGCAAGCTATTACCAACTTGTCTAATGTTCAGAAACAGCAGCCTATTTCACAGAGGTATATGCATGATTTGGAATATGATACTTTTTTTTTTTTCTTGAGTTGCCAGCTACACCACCCAGTAAACCTTTATAATTCCTAAGTCCCAGCACTGTTGCTGCAATCATTAAGCTCTATCTTCCTTGAGGGAAACTGAGAATGTAGCAGCGTGATGGAGAAACAAGGTCACAACAGTAAAGTGAAAGGAAGCAAAACAAATCCTAAACTGGGGCTCATAAGGCTAATGTAGATAATCTGGTGTGGGAGAATGTTACAATTATATCCCTGGTCTGGCTTCTTTCCCGTATACACGGGCAGTTTTTGATATGGGCAACGTGGCTGTCTGCCCAGGGCGGCATGGCATTTGCACAAATGAAAGTTATGTTAGTTTCTTTTGAAAGCATCTAACCCAATTAAGATTTGTGAAACTATTCTTAATTTTGTCAAAACACTATATATATATATATATATATATATATATATATATATATATATATATATATATATATATATATATATATGTGTGTGTGTGTGTATATATATATATATATATATATTCCTTCTGTTTATTTTTGGTGTTTTTTGCCATTTTATCACTTTAGTTTGAAACAAACACAAAAAGCCTAGTGCACAATTAGGGCAGCAATAAAATAATGGTTGTTTATGTCTTAGATCAAGATCTTTTTAGTTGTTAATGGTTTTGATTAGTAATACGATAAGAGATACAAATGTTCTTTCTTCGCTTAGGGGTGCTGATGGGATGAGTGGGTGTGATTTTGGTCAAGTGTGTGAACCGAAGGAGGGGGCTCCCTGGGCGGCCGCTATGGAATAACCGCCACTGCCTGTGTAAAAAAACAAAACACTTCAATAGAACCTGAATATTTAAATTCACAAAGCGTAAAATATGAGTTAGACATAGTAGTACGGCGAAAAAGCTTGAGAGTTAAAACGCATGAACGCAGCACTGCCCTCCTCCTCTGGGGTTCACCTGGAGACGGACTGCCACCTGTAAAAGCAAAGCTCGGGGCCACGCCCCTCGGCTCCCAGCCTCCTGGATATGTGCGCCCTTCCTTTGTCCAGGCCGGGACTGTAACATGCTTTGACCGACACTATGCGCGATGGATTCCACTTGGGGTCTCCTGACGGTCTTGATTCTGGCGTGCCACACTGAGTCGATGTGCTCACCGACCACCTACTACAAGAACTGCTGGATCCGGCGGTTCCCCGGGATCTACGTCGACATCGCGGAGTCTCAGAGAAGAGGAGCGCAACTTCTGAGGTCCTACCCGGAGGAGACGGCGGTGAAATGCAGCCGCAGCTGCTGCCTCACCAGAAACTGTGAGTTGCGCTCCTGTCGTCTCTTTTTAGGTTTGCCGGGGACTTCACATGTCTTCACCCCTGCTGATCCGTTTCTTCTCTTCCTAAAGTTTCCTGCAATCTGGCCATTTTCAACTTTGACACGACACAAGAGAATGTCAACTGCGTCCACCTGCACTGTCCAACCCTGGAGAGCTGCATACTGGGTCACAGGGAGAACGTCGTCCTCTACAACATCACAAAGGGTAAGCCTGGCCAAGGCCCCTCAGAGAAACTCAAACTTTGACACTTTGACGTAAAAAATACATGATTTCTGCTCTCAGTGGGTCAAGATCTTAAGCTTCTGAAAGCTAGTGTTATTTGTGCCCTTTGAACTTTTTCTAGACTTTGTGAAATTAAAACCCACACTTCAGTGTATTTTTTGGGGGGGGTGTCATGTTAGAGACACACACAATGTAGTGCATGGTTGGAAAGTGACCTGAGAATGATACATGATTTTCAGGAGTTTATGATTCAAGATCTGAATCTGGTGCACCCAGAGATAAAAAAAAAACTAACAAAATTCTTTCTTCTAAATCTTTTGTGTGTGTGTGTGTTCCAACCAAAAACATGAACGTGTTTCATTTTTAATGTGACAGACAAAGCAGCGCATAATTGTGAAGTGGATGAAAAAATTGGTTTTAAAGATGGTTTACCTGGGTGGAGAGCCAAAAACCTCAAGCTAAAAGTACTCGTTGTCCACAATACTAATGTTATTACATTTAATAGATGTATCGATTAAAAAAAAAAAATGTTTGTTGTGGAATTAACTTTAAAGCGAAACATCACTATTGAAAGACAAATACCTTTCAGTTTGAAAAAAATTTTTAGTCAGTGTAAATCTCACCCTTAAAAGATTGAAAAAGGGTCCATGGATTGAAGTCTGGGCTTTAACTAGGCCATTCTACACCATATGCTTCATTCAACACTGTTTCACTGTATATTCAGGCTCATTGTCCTGCTGAGTGGTGAACCTCCGGCCCAGTCTCAAGGCTTTTCCAGCCGCTTCCATCCTTCCCTAACCCCTAATGCTCTCCTTGCCTATCCTGCGTGCAAACCTTCCCATATGTGGGAGGTTGTCTTTCCAATTTCAGGTCTATCTACATTAAAATCCATTGAACTCTGAGGTTGTAACGGAACGAAAAGTGAAAGTTCAAAGGGTAGGAATACTTTCACAAGGCCCCGGATAGATTGCTAATTGTATATTTTAAAACTGCAGGCCAGAAAATATTTGTATTCAGTTTTAGGGGCAAAAGTACCTAAAAGGTAATGAAGAGAGAATCCCTATTTTTTCTGTTCCAGGTGTGGATCCTGATCTGTTAGTGTTTGGAAAACACTTTACGTCCAATGTCCGTGTGCTACCCCACCACTACAGCCGAGTGAACGCCTCAGATCTGCTGCCCTCAGACAAGCGGCAGTTCATCCATCCGCCTCCTCATCCTGTGCGGCCTCCCACCTCTGCAACCTCTGCAAAACCTTTGGTTCCACCCACTGAAGCAGACACCACCACAGCACAGCGGGGCATCCGTCGGATCGCAACCGATTCTCCTACTAAAACCGCCTTCTGCTGCACCGAACAAACCTCCCCGTCCTCGGAAAAGCCAGCGCCAACGACAGTCCTGACGAGTGCTGCGACCTCTACCGAGCCCAGCATCACTGCATCAAATTCCATTACCTCTGTGACCTCCGTCGATCTGGAGACGCCTCCAGGGTTATCTGCGACGACTGCCGAACCCTTCACATCCATCCCAACCACCACCGTCCATGAGCTGGCCAGCAACAGCAGCATGGATGGCACCGCTGGGGGGAACCGCACCGCCGGCGGCGATGAAGGTCAGGGAGTCGACGAGGAGGACACCGCAGAAGAGCTAGGGCCTGGGTGGCACGTGGCCGCCCACACTCTACTGGTTGCTGTGGCCATCTGTGTCACGCTCCTGCTGAGCTGCTGTTGCTCTGTTCTGCTGGTGGTGAGCTGGAGGGGCCAGAGGAAGAGGATGGGCCGCTATCGCACATCTTGGAGAGGGAAAAGAGGCTCCATGCGTCTGATTAAGTACGTGCTGGTCAAGGAGAACTCTTGAAAAAGACGGAACTTGGACCTCCTCTAATTGGTTTGTAGGAAGAAACGAGGTGATGCTTAATCACGCACGGCTAGTCATGGGGCGGTTACCCGTATCAGAGTATACCAGAGTTCTTAGAAGTTACGGTTTTAAAACCGCTACAGTGTTTCCATCATAGGGTTCCTACAATTTAATGAGATGCCAGAGGAAGAACCAGGGAGACGAGAGCTTTCTCTAGTGTCATCGGTTACCAACCTGCTCCAACATGTTGCTGTGCTCTGCTAGACAATTAGCTGAAAGAGGGTTGCTATGTTTTATCTCTCGCTTTCAGGAAAAACTAATTTGCTTATTGGGAAACATGTGGTTTAGAAAGTAAAGACGCAGCACCTCTTATTAACCAGCAAAAATCAGCTTGTTATACGTGGATTACTTCCGAAACAGCAGAGCAGCAAACAGGTATATTGTTCTATGTCATACAACTGCTACCAAGTTGGTTTGTGATTTTTCTTTGTTTTGCTGAGGTCTAACGCATCAGAAACTAAATATTATGTACTTGATATAACAGGATCACATGTTCCAGTAACACAAATTGCATCTCAGCTAATGACATGGCAGCAACAGAACACATTTAGGCTTGTAGACTTATCGAAGACGACTAGCTGAAATTCGAACAGAGCATCACAAGAAGGGATTGAAGTGGTGCCGACAGGCTGGTCTGAGCATGTCAGAGGCTACAGTTCACCAAATTTAATTTTTAATTAGATTGGACAAATGTCACCTTAACCGTCAAGCCTTGATTTCAGCTGCAACATTTAGGTGGTAGGGTCAGTATTTAAATAACACAAAGAGTCACCCCTCCTGCCGAGTAGTAACAGTGCAGGGTGTTGGCGGTGGTGTTATGGTGTGGGGGATATTTTTTCTGGCACACTTTGGGCCTCTTAATGCATCACTTAAAACACCATAACCTACCTGAGAATTGTTGCTAACCGCCATCCTTTATGACCTCAGTGTACTCCTCTTGAGATGACTACTTCAAACTCAAACCATCTCTTAATGGTTTCTTCAACATTACAATGAGCTTTTTCCTTCGGTGGCCTCCCAGGTCTCAGTCCAACAAAGAACGGGAGAATAATATCAGCTACTAAATCTGCAGTAACTGAGTGATGTCATCATGTCAATATGGACTACATTTATCAGAATTGATCAGATGCAAGGCAGTTCTGAAGGCAAAATGAGGTCCAACCAGGTACTACCAAGTTGCAGGTGAGCATAGAAAACATCACAGCAGCTGTACACTGTATTTAATTTAGTAGCAGTAGGAATAATTGTTGCCTGTTTTAAAAAAAGTGATTAGATCGTGTTCAAATATTTGTATACTTTTGAACTGTGGCATGTTTATCCAAGGCTATCTATTATACTTGAGAATCTCCTACCTGCACACAATTTTATACACTTCCCCCCCACATCAGCACTGATTCTTAAGTATTGTTTGATCAAAAATGCATCAGCTTTGTATTCTATAGTTGATACACAGGAACAAAAGGCTGAAGATTTTTAAAGCTGCCATCTTCCATAGTTCAAAGTGATGTCACCCCACCCAAGGTCTTACATCTTTTTACAGCACGTAAACATTTGGACTTTGAATTCAGGTCAACTCCAAGAAGGGGTGATTGAAATAAAGACGGTTTAAAAAAAATTCTTTAGTCGTTTGCAAATTTCTTTTCAAGAATAGAAAGGGGAGAAAATTTTTTTAAAATCAAAAATATTATTTGGCATGAAATAAAGCAAATATCTTATTTTTAATCCATATTGCCCAGCCCTTCTTTATTTTTTCTGAAACAGTTGTATAACATCTGATGACATGTTCAATTTTTGAAAATAAATCTTTAAATCAAAAATAACCTGATATCTTTAAATAGTACCAGGGAATGTTAGACAAAAAGTTGTTTTATATTGTGATATACATTGATAAACTGGTATGAAAAATATGGCGCTAGAAATTTTTTTGCATGTTACCCAGCCGTAGTGGAAAGTTTGTGATGAAATTTTGCTGTACCTCCCCATTTATTAGTTAAGAGACATTTACTCAGTTTATTGGGGACCCTCTGACCCTTAAAGTTACAGGTGACACAGAGAATGTCTTCCAAGAGGGAGGAACTGTTAAACAACCTGCTGCAGAAAGCATCCTTACCTGACGAGGAGGATGGAAAATGAAGCTGATCCTGGGTCTGTCTGAATGGAGCTTTTATCATCTCAAATCTTTCCAGATTTAAATAGAAAACTCAAACGGCTTCTTATATCAAATTTTATTTCTGTATTACAAACAGCTCAAAGTGGATATTACAGCAAATCTATTTTAGAAAATAAATACTGCTGACATGCTTGGATATTTGAGATCATCATGGAAATTCAACAAGGCAACCCAGATTCTTATGCTGTTTTTAGTCCTTGTTGCTCTTGGTCACCATCTTCCTGTTAAATATGTTTATTTACACCTTTGAAGGTTTCACACATTGAGAACCTTCCTAACCGCCTCCTTGTACTGCAGCATGCTGCTCTCGTTCGCTCCTTCATTCTTTAGCCTCACAACAGAGTCCTTATAATTCTGCACCTCCCCTCTTTCCAGCAGCTGCTTTCTCACTTCTGTTTCCTCTCCCTCTCCGGCCACTTTCATGCGCAGCAGCGTGTCCAGGATGTTCTTTTGGGACGGACTGTCCTCCCAGATGTACTCCTCCATGTCAGCAGGGGTCTTCTCAGCCTCCCAGGGCTCGACTTTCTGAAAAACAGAACATCCAGAACTACAGCTTCTCGATATCAGGAAAATATGACGTTGCAATGCAGTAATCTGTAAACGTCAATCATTGAGTCTTAGATTTGGTCTGAACGTTGATCTAAAACCATTCCACTGTAGCTGCGACTGCATGTTTAAGCTTGTTGTCCTGCTGGAAGGTCAACCATTGCACCAGTCTCAAGTCTTTTGCAGCAACCAACTGATATTCTACCAGTAGTCTCCTGTATTCAGCTCTATTCATCATTCCATGAACTCTGACCAGCTTCCCTGCCCCTGCTAAGCTAAAGCCTCCCCACAGCACAATGCTGCCACCGCCATGTTTCATGGTGAGGATGGTGTGTTCAGGGTGATTTGCACCATAAAAGAGAGTGAAGGAATCTGAAAACAAATTCACACCACACTTTTCAGATGTTTTTATGTAGAAATCCTTTTAAACCATATATAATCGTTTCCTCCCCATTACGCTTTTACACCACTTTTTGTTGGTTTGTCTCATAAAACCCCAAGAAAATACACTGAAATGTGCAGTTACAATGTAACAAAATGAAAATTTCAAGGCATGAGTACAATAGACAGACTTATAATATAGCCACCGCATTTCACTTACTGAGTGAAAAGAGATCAATTAAACTGATATAACTTTTTGCTGTTCCCTTTTGGCAACACATGCTAAATATTTTATGTCCCATCTTTGATGCTCCTCTAACAAAGTATTTCTCCTTCTCTGTGCGCTGGCTGGTGAGCCGTCATCAGGTTCCCTGGACAATAATAAGAACCATTATGCAGCAGCTTCAAGCAAAGCAGTAACCGGGCATCGCTGGTACTTTGATCCAGGTGTTTGGGGTTAATGACCATCATTTACTGAGATACCCATCTGATCCTTATTAAATCCTCGCTGGATCAGATTCAGGCAAAGACTGATCAGCACCAGATATCGCCTAGATCAGCGACCTTAGAATACCACAGACAGCAAATTAATGTCAAAACATTCAGCTATTTAACACAAAAAGAGGTACAATGTACTCTTTTCTCCTGGAAATGCACTTAAAAGAAGCAAATTTAGGAGTTTACAAAGGTTTAAATGTCCATCAATGAGTAGATTGTTCAACAAGCATACAGCTTACTTTCCAGGCCTTTTGCAGACAAAAGGCCACCTGTCTTCCCGATTGCATTTGTGTACTTTCAAACAAATCCATTTGGGAAGACGACAGGTGTTGGGCACAGGGGCAAGTCTCCCCTCATGGTACTGAAAGGTTTCTTGCAGTCAGCTCCAGAGCTGATTTGGATTAGCACACGTTGGAATTAGCAGGCGAGGTCTTCCTCTCCAAGGGAGGAGATATTATCACCTCAGTGGCTGCTAACAATCAGCTCCTTTGTCGGCTAACGTTACAACCCGATCACTGCTCCACTCTAAAGTCTTCCAAAAGCCCGCTGGACAAGCACTGTGCCTTCCATTGTGTCCAAAAGGGCAGCGGACAACGTTCTGCCTCCTGACTCAAACACCTTTTCTCAACTGGGAGATTTCCCCCCCCTCTCTAATGTGGCCAAGCCATGACAGGAAGAGCTCCTGAAAGCAGAGGTTGGACAACAAATGGAGTCATTTTCTTTTATGTGCCTGGCTCCAACCTCGTAGGGACAGTGCTGAGGCTAATGACCTGGTCTGATGTGGTGTGGCTCGCTCAGTGAGAATTAGGGTCAACACCTGGTAGGGGAGTCTGTTTTTCACTCATCAGTGAGGAAATGTCAACCGGACAATGCTGCTGTTTGCCATGCTCCAGGAACTCACCATACATTTCGAACATTCCTTCAATATACCACAGGTGTGCGATGCAGCGCAGTACAGACAAGTTTCTACCTTTCTGCATGTTGTGAAGGGTTCTGAAAATTTGAGAGGGGAGCTTGCAAAGGAATTAGAAAAGACGCACTAATGAGCGTACCGGGACTCTGTGAGAACGTTCTCAGCGCTCGAAGAAGTGGTGGAACTCTAAAGAGCTATTTTTAGAAGCGGTGGTACTGAGTACTGTTGGGTACAGGCCCACCTAAAGCAGTGCTAACCAGCGGCTCCTCTTCAACACTCTTCCTCGTGCCTTTGTCTGTCTCCATGCTGCTGTGACTTCTGGAATGAATGCAGCAGTGGGGATGCGGTGAGAGTCAGGTTCAGGGAGGTGTAGCAAGGTGAAGTAATGCAGGAGACAGACGGAGGGGCAGAAAACTGGTCTATTTATATCGATATGAACGATATTGGGTCATTCTTGTATCGTATATGAAAAACTGGCAATATTTAAAAAGAAAACTCGAGATATCGTCCAGCCCTACACTGGATACTTAACAGCATTGCATAAAAAACAAACAAATATTAAAATTGTTGTTAAATTGCTGAATCGCTAATACTAATATTTACAGAGGAAGGTGAAGCTTAAAAAGCTTTAAGTTTTGTTCTGGGTTGTTTTGTGACTTCCTTGATAAGTCGATGGCCTCTTGGGAGTAATTTCGGTAATCCGATCACTCCGATCAAGGTTTCATCTTTTCTTCATTTGTAGATAATGGCTCACACTGGTTTACTAAAGTCCTAAAGCTTTAGAAATTACCTTTATTCCTCATTTGTCTTCACACTGGGACATGGTGTGTTATTTGTAAGATATTCTAACCGTTTAGTTGTCAGAGAGGTTTTATTTAAGTTATCAGGCCTGGGTTTGGCTGGTGAAAATGAACCAAAAAATGTGGCTAATCAAGGATTTAGCCAAATGCATTTACACATATGGCCAGGCTGGTTTGAATAGTTTTTCCCTTAAAAATGAAATCGTCATTAGAACACCACTTTTTGTATTTACTCAGAATATCAATCTCTAGTGTTAAAATACCTTTGATGATGTGAAACATTTAAGTGTGACAGAAATCTGTAAGTTAAAAGATATATTAAAGACCAAGCATATATAATACAGATTGCGAGACGCATTGTGTCCGCGGTAAACGCTGCGTGAAGAAAGTTTTCAGAAACATCTAATTTCAAGAAACACTAAGAGCAAACTAAAAGTGACAGTGGGCCTTTAAGTGAACGGCTGGCCTTTAAGTGAACAGATGATAGTTGAAAAAAAACAAAAAGGTCAGTAAAGAAAAGGTCAGACACTAACGGGGTTTCTGAAGAGCCGCAAACAATTTTGGCAAACACCCAAAAACCTCGGAGTGACTGACTGACAACAGAATGAAAAAAAACCAAAAAAAAAAAAAACCTGCTCAACTTACCCAGGATTCGTGGTACAGAACAGTCAGCAGGTACATGGCATAGTCATAGTTCTGCTGTCTCAGAGGGCAGCTGAAAGAAAAAGGTGAAATATTTAAGGGGTATGTTTGATTTCCATTAGCATTCTGTGTTTTTAGAGGGAGCGGTGTTTACCTGTCTGTTTTGATGGTTAGGGTGTCGGAGTCTTCGCAGTATCTCTCCCCAACAAGTTTGAGCATCTTCTTGCGGGCATGGTCATCCAGGTTCAAACTGGACAACTTCACCTTGAGGGCATGAGAATTTACATAAAGCCTTTTGATGTAAAACAATTACAAACATAAAGTTGTCCTGCAACCATTAATGCTTCAGCTTTGAATAATGTCTGAAGCCCTTATAAAATGATGACATTTTAATGGCTCTTTTTTTTATCAGTTTAGAAACAGAACCCTTCAGCTTAATCTCTGAACAAGAACATCATGCAAAAGTGGATTTATTTCAGCGATTTTACTCAAAAAGTGAAACTCATCTTATTTTCCTTCAAATGCAATAAAGGATGTTATCGGGGTTTTTTTTTTCTGGTTCTGATCCGTTCATAGACCGAACAGACAGCGGGCGGCTGCTGCTGTTTTTTAGAAGATGTCAAAACACAGGTGAGCTTTACGGAGAAACAGCATAAGAATTTTCCTTCTTCATTCATACCGCCCCGATTGCGACAAATGTGTGGCAGAGTGCACGCGCACGCACATACATACACACATAATTTCTTTTTGGGAAAGGAAAAGCAGAACTAAAAGACCGATTTAATTCAGAAATTTGGTTTGAAAAAAAATCTTTGAAATCTTTTACTTTGAAGACATATTGCCCAGCCTCCTCTGATGTCACAAGGCACCAGGTATGGAAACATACACAGATATATTGAAATATATGCAGCCTGAACCGCCAACTCGTCCATTATTGCAAGAGAATAAAGAAAATACATGTTTCACTTGGACTAGGTTGGTTTCTTTTTAAATGAAAGCATTTGTTGTAGATTTGTGATTTCACTTTCAGAGATTTGCTCTCCGATCTATTCTGGGGCCTAATCCACCTGGATTAATTTCTAATACCTACCTTGCTGGTGTAATCGAAAGCAATGTGTCAGGAGACCAGATGGTTGGTGATTAATGGCAAATATAACACTTCTGCCAGGGAAAATTACTATTGTGTCAGTAACTTTACTGCTTTCAGTATATAGCTATTGTATGACAGTTAGTCTCTGTTATTTTTATCTTGTTTTACAAATGTTGCCAGTGCCACCTTGCTTAACAGTTAATTGTGGTGCATTTTTGACTACATTTTACTAGAGCAAAACAAACTATTTTCTCAACTCTGTCATTAAATTAATGTATAAATAAATAAAATGATTTCTTTCATCAGTGTGTTTACATTTGGTTCATGTAATTTGTTATAGTTTATACAATTTGGTTTAAGTGATCATATTTTTGATGTTTTGATGTAATGCAGTAATTAATCGTGTTTTTTTTTTTATATAGATCCTTGCTGAATTTTGCATGTATTTACATGTATGGCTCCAGTCTGAAAGAAGGATTGCATATAGATGGATTAGTGGTACTGCGAGGATTAAATGGAATATTAAAATGTCTCCGAAAATATGTCGATGGCAAAATGTTTGACTTTTTCCCCCAGTGAGGTTGTTGGGGAGCAAAAAAATAAATAAATAGACAATACCAACTAAGTCCAAAGCAAATCTCTCAATTTCATAATGCAAAATCTTTAGTTTGTGAATGAACGGCTGTGTCACAGAGAGATTATTTCAACTGGTCGGTGTGTAAATCTGTAATTTTGAAGCACAATTCAAGTTCAGCTCAGTGACCAGTCAGCATCATCATGTAAAAACAGGAGTTGGGACTTTTTCAGAGCAATCGTGGAAACTCACTTTGAGATGAACGATGCGAGCTGAAGGATTCCTGACAGAGGGGCCAGCAAACACATAGTCTGTGCTCTCGATTTTAATTGGAAAGTGCTCGTCACATTTGCCGTCGGTGTCCAAGGCTGAGGGCCACTCTGTGCAGAAAGCTGGAAGTAGAAATTTTTATTATCATATTAACACATTAAAAAAAAACAAAAGAAAAACCAACAACCTTTAAACAAGACAATGAATATTATTCTGCCTGCCTGTTGGCAACCAAACGGAGTGCTTACGTTTCAGAGCTTCACAGTGTTTTTTGATGGCTGCTGGTGTCAAATGCAGAAAGTTTGGTATCTGAAACATAATCAAAAGATCATGTAAAGATTTTGAAACCTGAGGATATTTAATCATGTTCCACCAAAACCAACCTTTACCCTCCTCCAGTCAACAGCTAGATGGTAAAAACATAGAAACTATAGTTGTTTGTTTTCCATCAAGACAATGGTTGCAAACACACATAAAACTGGTTTGGGATTTATATAGTTACCATTAACATTAAGATCTGCAAAGCCGTTCCCTATGCTAAACTGAACATTTGTGGATGTAAAAGTCTGATTGAAGTCAGGAAAGTCTAAAAGAGCCCTTCCAATTCTGCCGGAAAAAAAGTAAAAAAAAAGTAGTCGAATATCCAGACAAAGTTTTTCCAGAAGCTTATTAATGGCTACCAAAAACCATGTGGTTGAGGTGTGACTTTCAAGGACGTTCAGGACATTGATCCACGTAACGGGTTGTATTTTTAGATTTAAATCTCTATGTACAATTTTTAACTTGTGTAATAATGAAAAGATACAATAAATTTAAATGTGAGCACCCACTTCCTAAATTCACTACAACTGTATGTTGTTTTATTTCACCATTAAAAAATATCAAGGGGTCAAATGAGTCTTAAATGAATTTGACATTCGTAACCCGGACGTAGTTGCAGCTGGCACATTAGCAACATTAAACATGTGGATTCATTATAAAGCTTCGTAACATCAGGACAAAGAGCAAATGACATTCACTGAACAAACGAATATAAGCAGATTATATCAAAAGTGGAATCTCTTAATGGCCCTTTAATGTAGTGATAGATATAATAATGCTCTCTAGCCTTTACCCTCCATGTTTTAATCTGCTCACTAGCCTTTCACGTGTTTGTTAGTAATAGATACACAGACTTACACAGGAATATATATATATATATATATATATATATATATATATATATAGAGTCCCTTACAATATAAAAATCAAAGTGCCTTAAGAAACAGAGAAACCGAGACAAAATTAAACAAAATCAGATTTAAAAGGATCATATTTTAGCTGGCCTTTGAAGGAGACCAGTGAGTCTGCTGATCTGAGAGGAAGGTCCAGAAGAGTAAGCTATGTCTCCATTAGCTGTCAGTTGTATATAGGGGACCATCAGCAGGTCTTTAACACAGTACATCAGAGCTCTGATGGGGGGATATAGTCCAGATATGTAGACTGGTGGCTGTCTACGCAGAGCTCTCCAAGTCAAAATCAGGATAACAACACAGCAGGAGCCAATGAAGTTGCATAAGCGGTGGCGCCACATCACAAAATTGTGAAGATTTACTCAGGAGCAGCATTTTCTACAGCCTGCAAGATGTCTAGGGAGGTTTTGGTTAGACATGTGCAAAGTGCACTGCAATAACCCAGATGAGACCAAAAAACTGCACAAATTAAGATTTCCATCTCAGAAATACAGAAAACATGGAAATGGTAGTTTGGAAATCTTTCGCAAATGGTAGAAACAGGATTGAACAAGAAATTTGACGTGATTTTCAAGTGTAAAACCTGGGTCAAAGGTTATCCCAAGGTTTCTAACGGAAGAGATAGCCAAATAACCAAGAGGACCAAGGATCTCCTTTACCCTTCAGTATTTTTTTTCTGGTGCAAAGAGGATTACTTCGATTTTTTTTTCTCAACTAAACTGAAAAAAAACTTTCAGTCATTCAGCTTTTAATTGAATCCAGGCTTTTTTTTGTAAAATGTGCAGTCTCAAAACTTCATCTAGAAGAAAAGAAACACACACCTGGATATCATCTGCATAGCAATGATAGGAGATATCCCTTAAAACATGACAGTATGAGACCAAGAGGGAGCAGAATAAAACAATAAAATAGATTGCTTAACCATAAAAGAGATCTTTTATTATTATTATTGCTTTCTATATTTATCTGCTGAAAATTCTTCTCTAGTTGTTACAAAAAATCATTATTGAGGTTTAAGATGAATTCTATGGTGGGAGGAATTAGAAGTTGAAGCTGCCAATTGCATTAGTAAGGGTTAAATAACAGCCTTTTGCCTTCTACAGAATTTTCCATCAATGTGAAACCAAAATGTATTTCTCACTGTTCTCAGCGGGAACCTGACTGCAGATCTCTGTCTGTCTCTCTCCGCTGCCGCGCTCAGTCAGGTTACCACGTCTTATCTCGCAGAAGGCTGGATAAGGTCTTGTTTTTAATTGTTATTGTCATTTATTTTTAAATGTGTGCAATATTACACTTTCATGTTTAGTAAATGGCAGTGGACTGCAGAAGATTTTGTTTTCTAATTGTAAATCTAAATTTAATAAGAGTTCACTTTCTATTTTTCAATGGCAAAGATTCGTCAATAAAAAAAAATTATAATAATTAGGCTACCTGTTTAAGTTAATTTCCATTATGTCTTATTATTCTTTGGTATTTTGGTTCAGGTATTTAATAATCACAAAGCATTGAACAATCTCATTACCTCAATCACTATGTAGTTTATATTAGAGATTTTTCAGGTTCAACAGCACACAAAAGCCAGAAGAGGGCCCTGGCCACAAATATTTTTTAGGTTATTGTATATTGCTCGCATGTGTGTCAAGTTGTACAAGACTGTGTTGTAAAAGTAACAATATATTTCATTCATAATTTTAGTTTTATGCACTTAAAAGTATCGAAAGTAAAAATCGTAAATCGCATCGCAATATTTGTCAGAAAAACCGCAATTAGGTTTTTTGTCAAAATCGTGCACCCCTAGCTGTAAGCCATATTCATTCAAACTAACAGAAATAATGGCCTAAAAAATATAACACTTGGAGTTATTGCTCTGTAATGTAAGGGTTTATGTTGTCGGAATGAGTTACAGAGATAAACTCTTCAATGACGTTTTAATTTATCAAAATGCGTCAAAGTGGCACCTGTTTTTACCAGAGAATAAACTTGTGTGAATAAGTGCTCACATATAATGCTGAACAAGACTAAGAATACACTGGTTTTTATAAAGGAATGATGGACAAAGTGGAAAAACAAAATCCCTCTGATCCTTTGAGTAAAGATTGTTATATAAGGTAAACAATTACATAAAATATCCTGATCTAGCATCCAAATTAGCACAGATTATAATGCCACCACATTAGACCAATGTTCTTCTATGATCTTTAAGGTGTGATGTTTCAAGCACTCTAGTCGAGAAAGTAATGAACAGCAATTTGGTTTCTCCAGGCAGAATGACATCAATAATGTTAGGCCACCCGGCTGAGTTCCAGCTGTGACAAGTAGTGAATCTGCAAGTGGCTTGAGTCCAGATGGGGGCTGTTTGGATACCGCAGCTCAGTAATCCGTCTACAGAGACACAGCCATGAGGGGTGAGCAATAGAGCAAAAGGAGCTCCACTAGCACAGCAACAGCACCGATTGGCTTCCACTGACTTAGCTAGTCAAAAGAAATAAAGCTTGCATTTCAGAGAAAAGTGTCATTCAAAAGGCTACAGCTGCTGATTTTGTTTTGCTTTGGTAGTTCATGGGTCATTAATTTCTGACCTTTATTAACTCCAAGTTGCCCTTCTTCTCTGGAGGAACACCTCCCTTCAGAGGGTAGCCCATCCGCAATGGAAGGGGGACAGCATTTGACCTGAAGGGGGCTGCTGCTGGATAAACGGAGGTCCAGTCCTGATCCAGCGGCATCTTCTCAGTCCTGGGCTCCCCAGACTAATGTGCCAAAAAGCAGAGAGCAAAAACAATTTTGAAAGTTGCAAAAGGATTTTGCTTGTAGGTTTTCGTCTTATTTTTTTATGAGCATGACAAAAAAAAAGTGTTAACTTACTTCTCGCTTTGGTCTTCTGCCAAAGGATCCTCTACCACCTCTTTCTGGAAGATGAAACATTAACCGGAGTTCAAATTTGATCAAATATATACATAATCATTTCTATATATACGAAAAGGATAAAAGTGCAGCAGTATGATCATTCACATGAAGCTTTGCACATCTAAAGACTGACATTTTTTTAATAAATTCAAGTTCAGTGAGATTCACTGGAGTGTCTGTGAAGAACAATTTTTTTTAGTTTCGCCATTGAATCTCAATTAAATTTAGTTTAAACCTTGACTAGGCCTTTCACATAACACATAAAAACACTTTGATCTTCACCATTTCCTTGTCACTTTGGCTGTATAGACATCGCCCTGGCAAAAGGTTAACCCCAATCTCTGTCCCCTTCAGGTCAAATGCTGTCCCCCGGGATTGTTCATGTGTTTAGCTCTTTCCACCTTCCTATCAACTCTGACCATCTGCCCTGTCCCTGTTGAAGAAGAACAACAAAAAAAGCCTCTCTATTTAGGTCTCATCTGACCTTTATCAATTAGATACATTATTAAGGCAACTGCTTGCACTTATTTAAAGTTATCAGAGTGAAGATGTCTGAATACAAAATAACGCTGCAGTTTTCATGTTTTTGCGTGCAAAAAATGATTGAAACGATGCATGGTGCGACACAATAATACTTTATCGTCACAGCAATCTTTGTTTACAGTGATACATACACAAAGAGAATTGAATATAAGATGAGAAGACAATGGGGGTTCCGGGCTGGGTAATATCCTATGCTTAGTTAAGATTGACTGAATATGAAAAAAGTTCAAGTATTGCTGGATTTGAATCTCTGAAGCTCAACTGAAGCGATCATGCAAATCAAAAGACTGGACACACCTACCCATTTATTCTGCATTGCTACAAATCACATGGACACATAAATACATTGCAGATGTGCTACAATCGGTATGAAAAGATAAATAAGATGGTTTATAGTGCTTACATCCATTTTCATTTCCGTAAGCACGTTGAGTCCTGTATGAATTCATCTAAATTGATCATATAAAAGAAAGAGTTAACTGACAACCGGAAATTTCTAGAAATACTAGTTTCACAGACCCACTCACGTTTCGGTGAAGAATACAATGCATTTTTAAAAGCACCAAATCCCTCAAAACTGTACAGCCTCAAGAAATAAAGGCACTTGACTTCGTTCACATGATTTCAAACGGTTAGCTTAGCCTGCATCAGTAGCTCTTTATTTCTTTCAGCATGCGCAACATTTTCAGCGAAAGACTCACCTTTATTACCAAAGGAAGAGTTTTTGAAAAAAGCCGTGGCATATGTGGCTCTGTTTATTCCTTTATTTAATGCCAAAACAGAAATATTGGTTCGACCTAGGCACAGAAACACTTTGCAACCGAGAGACGCCATGTTTTTTCACCCCCCTCGTTGACTACGGACAACGACGAGAGACAATGTATTGTGACCGCGAAACATCCAAGCTGACTCGTTGAGAGCGTTTCAGCGCCTCCTGCAGGTGAAAAGCGATTTGCAAAGGCGGCAACTCTTTCGCACAGTAGCTCAGGTAGAGATTTTGATAGAAGTAATACGTGGTATCCTCGCTTTATTTATCTTCTTAGTTATTTTATTCATGAACACGCGTGACCAGCTGTCGGCTCTCCCTCTATCAGCTGATTCTTTACAAGCATCTGTTGCGTTCGTGACCACCCGTAAAGTAGCCATATATAATAAATGTTTCACCAATACTAGATCCGCCTTGTTTATTTACAGGCGCCCACACTTCCTCCACTTAAAGGGGGAAATGACGCACGGCATTTCAGTAATGTGAGATAGAAATTTATAGTTATGAGATTGGGTGAACAATTTTCAAAGCCATGAGATGCAAATAAATTCTCAATCTTTACTCATAGTTATTGCATACAAACTCGCAGCTAAGGGGATAGAGGATAACGATTTGAACTTTCAGGATCATTATTTCAGTTTTACAAATCCTAATAATAATACAAAGGTATAACTATGAGATGCTAAGTCATCATTTCCATTTTCAAAGACATAATCATGAGATACAGATAATAATTTTCTTAATTCTGAGTTTGAAAGTCGAAATCATGACTTAGTTTTTCGTCCAAATGACCTTCATACTTTAAAGGTCAAATTATGACTTTGTTTTTCATAATGTGTTCTTTTGTTGTAAAGTTAAATTATGCCTTTCAAATTCAAAGCTATGACTTTAAAACGTATTATTAATATCACATGTTATATATATATATATATATATATATATATATATATATATATATTTTAGGTAGGCCTAGTGGAAATGTACTTATGTACACTTCCTTAGGCAGGTAGAGAAGGTTTTATTTTTGACTCCAACTGATTTGAACACACCTAAAATTAGATTTTAAAGTCCAATTCACATTAGGCTATTTTACATTTTTATTAACAGAGAGATATTAATGGAACAAGTTTTCAAAATATTATTTGGTTAAGTGCAAAGCAAATAAACATAAGACACGGTGTCAATGTGAGAAGAAAGCAATGACAACGTTCATGATAAATATGTGAAGAAAATATTAGCCTAAGTATTCATAGTCTAAAAATAGACTTATTCAACTTGTGTTTATTTGCAATTTTCCACTCTGCAAAACTAATACGGTTTTGAAAAACTGTTTATGGTACCTCCTTAATGCAAATTGTTTCACCTTATCAAACAAAAAAGGATTCGCCTGCAACTTCAGTTCTGTTTGCTTGGATAGTCTGCGATTATTGCATTTACGTTGACCATCGGTATTGCAATTTCCAATGACATTTGAATGCAGCATACAGCCAGGCGCAGCTGCGATGCACTTCAAGGAGACAGGTCCTGCAGGCAGCAACCGATTGAAGACTGGTGGTTCGATTGCATTCGCAATATTACCTTTGTTTCTAAACGCTGCTGGACGATTTATTGATCATGCGCAATGCATGAATAAAACAGAAGTATTTTCTGCTTGTTTCAGTTGGAACTTACATCATTTGCAGATTACAACTTCATCTTGGAGTTTAAGGTAAATCCGATTTCTTTTTGTTGTTGTCTGCTGCAGAGAGTAGTTCGTGGCATTAATCACTGGGAATATTGACATCTAACCTTTAGTTCATTCATATACTTCCCCCCAGCTGTTTTTAATTCAACAGATTGACAGCGACTACGAATGCTTTTATGGGAATGAAAGAGTTTCTTTTCTATACTCATCGTCTTGTTTAATTTGCTTCCTGAAGCGGGGGCTCAGTTTAACGGAAAGTTAGACGAAAGTACTCGGTAATTGGAGTCCTGTCTGACAGCTCATTGTGTGTGGCATGATGATTACAGTTTTTAACCCATATGCCGCCCTGTCATCGGCTCATCTATAGTAGAGGGTAGCTGCTTCCAGTTGCCCCAGGAGACTTTTTCCGATCATTTAGAATGGGCATGTCATCACCTGGTCCAGTTACGCTCTGATGAATGAAAGATGGAAAGTGTTTTTTTTTTTATTGTCAGCCTGCCCTTACTTTGTTACAAGTAATTTTTCATTTTAGTGCTTTATGGTTTTAAATATCTTTCAAAATGAAAAAAACCTGCTCCAATATAATGAAATTCTCTCCATCCACTTTGATTGAAATTGATCTATACAATTACAATCCAGAGCAATTTTTTTTCTTTATGGTCCAGCTAAATAAAACTTGCTTAGAGCAGCAAATGTCAGTTGACCCGTTAAAACAAGACAACTTATAGTTTTTGATAAACATCTACAATAAGAAATTTGTTTTCATTTTCTATTTCTTAGGTTTTTAAAAACAAAAAACAAAGACAAACACCAAACCTTTCATAAAAAGTGTTCAACCTAATGAAAAGAATAACAGATCTAAATACATATTGCTGATACCTAAACAGCTTAAGCCTGAATTTGTTGTTATACGTATAAAACTGTAAGAAAAAATATATATAGCCTATATATTTTTTAGCCAAAAATTTAAGCGCCATTGGGGAAGGTCTAAAGCAGAGGTACCCAACCCCCTGGCCCCAGACTGGTATTGGGCCGAACAGAAAGAATAAATAACACAATATTTCCGTTTCTGAGTTTGAACAGTGTTTTATTTTGAAAACTGACCAGATTTTCTCCGTTACAGCCGGCTATAAGTCCCTCTTGACACATGTCAAGAAGCTTGCATTGGTCACATGATATCTCACAGCTAAAAACAAACCCACTAGCTAGCAAAATCATTAAAAACAGAGGTTTCAAAAAGTTTCTTTTCGAAACGGAAAATGTCTAGTGAAGAGACAGAAGAGCGCACAACTTCAAAGAAAAAGAAAGCTTCATTTAACAGACAATACCAGGAGTCCTACTTAAAATATGGATTTATCGCGATAAGCAATTTCCATGCAGTGAGCCCCCAATCTGCTTAACATGTGACAACCGGCTTTCTAATGAGGCAATAGAATCTTTAAAACTGCTCCATATGGGATTGTCTCATTACAGAGAAACAGCCCACTGATTTAGCTTTGTGGTAAGTTGTATTTTTCATGTGCTTTGTATTTGTTATAACTCCTGCAATACTCATTTACCTTTTTTATCTAAGGTTTTAGAAAAAAATGTGCTTGCTCAGTTGCTCCCTTTCTTGGAAAAAAAACATATCTTTCAGAAATTTCTGTCAGGATTTAGAACCTGCCATAGCACTGAATCTGCTCTCTTGAAAGTTCAGAATGATATACTCCTGTCCCTACAGCCTACAAGACCAGTGCTGCCGGTGATGCTAGACCTCACTGCTGCATTTTACATGTGCAAAACGTCTTTAATTGGATAATAGTTCGGATTAGAATTTGACTGTGTACATGGGCTCCGAAAAATGAATCTAATTATAACAAGTGTTTACATCCGCCACAGGTTCGATCGGAATAAATCGTTTTTTTCCGCTGTAAACAAACATGGCTGCGAGTGTTTAAAATGGAGCTGTACGATGTTCTCAAGAGCGTGTTTTTGTTTTTTTCTGGTCACGGTTTTACATCTACAAGCCTTTATTGTTGTGTACACAGTCAAATTCTAATCCGTATCTCTTTATTGTTTTACACCGAGGTAATGTACTTCTACACATGACATAAGAGACATGCGCAGTAATGACCGACATTGAGAATAAGTGTTTACAGAACAGTGATCAGATTAAAAATCAGCATAACCCAGCCGTCTCAATCAGAAAGAAATCCTGATCCGAATGAGTGTGATCGGATTAGAGTATTCCGAATGCCGTGTTTACATTAAGCATTTTTTTCCCGATCAGGGTTTTAATACGATTACTTGTGTCCATGTAAACGCAGCTACTGTTGATCATTCTGGCTCCGGCTGGAACAACAGGTGGGCCTGCAGGGTCCTGTGATAGAGGGTTTCCGTTCCTATCTCAGTAATATTACTTTCCGTTATGATCAGCGATCTCTCTTCCAACTTAGCCCCTCTGACTTCTTCAGGTGTACCTCAGGGTTCCGTCTTGGGCCTTATTTTGTTTTCATTGTACATGTGATGACTGGGATCTGTAGTCCATCACCATAATGTTTCTTTTCATCTGTATGCAGATGAATTGCAAATCTATCTGCCTGTTCTTACTAATTCCATAAATGCGCTAGAATCCACGAATAGGTGATTAAATGACAATAAACTTTGGCTGTCCTCCAATTTCCTCTGCCTAAACGAGAACAAAACAGAATGTATTTTGTTTTCTCCTTTCCCATCATCCAATCATCACTTAACGGTCCTAGATTCTCATCCTTCAGTCCCTCACTTTAATCATGTCATCAGAAACCTTGGTGTGATTTTCGACAACAATCTTAAATTTGACAAAAAGGTTTGTTCTATCATCAGAGCAAGCTTCTGCCAGCTCCGACTTCTGTCTAGAGTCAAACCTTTCTTGAGCTGGGGAGATCTGGAGAAGGCTATTCATGTCTTTATTAGTTCGCGGCACGACTATTGCAACGCCCTATATTTTGATATGAACAAACATTATTACATCGCCTACAGCTTGTTCAGAATGCCACTGCTCGTCTGTTGCCAAACTCCCGGAAGTATCACCACATTACACCTGTCCTGTATTCTCTAAACTTTTATCAACCCAGCAGGGCATTGTGCTCTGCTGGACGTGCTCTGCTGGACAGCACCTGCTGCTGGTCCCATGGAAGAAGTTAACTGAATGGGGTGAACACTCCTGCGCAGTTGCAGGACCGAAACTGTGGAATTCACTTCCCTTGGAGCTCCGTAACATCTTAGAATTGGCTCTGTTCGAATCTAAACTTAAGACATATTTATTCCGGATGGCATTTGGCACCTAACGGAGATTAGACCTGTTTCACATTTCTTTTAACGTTTTTTTTAAGCCTTTTATCCTACTATGTATTTGAATTTGTTTTAATGTTCTAGTTTGCCATTTTAAAAGTTTCTGACAGTTTGTCTATTTTTACCACTGTGAAGCATTTTGGTCAACTTTGGTTTTGAGAAATGTTCTATACAATTAAAGATTGACTGATTTAAAAAAATTTTTTAAAGGCATGTTTTTAAAGGCCAGAAAGCTAGGGGATAGAGAGGAGGTTACTCAGGTTATGTTGTTTGGGCGATGTTACGGAAGCGCTAATAAAGTTACCCCCGTACTACTCGAATAAAAAAGCATGCCACATGTTTCAGATTTTTATTCTTAAACAATGATCTAACATTTTTCTTCAATTCCACAATTTGGTACTATATTTTGTGTTGGTCTATCATATAAAATCTCCATAAAACAAATATAGCTTTTTGGTTGCAGTGTTACAAAACATCAATGGCTTTCCAAGAGGGGTTTGCATAATGTGCTTCTGCTTAATTCTGTATCCACTATATTCAATCATTCCTATAAAGATAAAATGTTGAGTGTTAAAACTAATGAAAAAGAAGTCAGTAAACAGTAACGCAGATGACTATAGCCATCTTCTTCCTTTATCAGTCTAATTTTATTTATTCAACTGCACGTTGACGCAACATTTTTTGTTTAACCACACTGCAATAGGTCACATCCTGGACTTACACTTTGGTGTTGACAGCTGAATTATTTTCTCTAAATATATTTAGAGTGCATGTGGTGCATCTGTTTTGCCTTTCCAGATGTGAGAGGAGTGGGGCGGGGGGTGGTTTGACGTCCATCTAGGGCGATCCAGCAGGATGGCGATTTTGCAAAAAAAATCCTCAGAGAGAGACGGTGGAAATGAGCTAGTGTGTGTTGCATGGGAACGTTGCACAACATTACGTAAAAGCAAAACTTTATCTGCTAATGCTGTCTATTATTTTCAGAAAGGTCACAAGAATGTGACCTTTAACTTTAGCATTTGAATAAGACTACTTTTTTATGGATGAAAATTAATTCTCACTTTCTGCTTCACACACAGGTCAGTCATTTAAGCCTCGACAGTAAAAGACAACAGAACAGAAGGCTCTTACCAACATCTTGTGCACAGCATGTTTCTGATTCACATATGGCTGCAGTGTAAAAGTATGATGCTGTAGGGAACTTTATTTATTCTTGAGAGCTTCTAATCTATGACAATTTCTTTTAGATGAAGATTCTACAAAGCTTAAAAAGCACAAAGTATGAACATAATTTTTTAAGCATCAGAAAAAGTACAAAAGGGACCTTAATCCCACTTGGAAGTGTTTTGTCAAAGAGGCTGGAGTCTCTAATGACCTGGGGTCTCATTTATAAAGCTTTCTAATGCACAAAACGGGGTCTGAAAATGTGTAAGTCACTTTCTACGCCAAGTTTGGGATTTATATACAAAAACGTTGCGGAAAAATATGCGCAACTTTAAGCACACTAAGGACCTTGCTTACACCCTTTTTATACACGGAGGACTCTGGCAGCGTAGCCGGTGAGATGGCAAAACTGGGAATTTAAGCCACATTTACAGACTTGTAGAATTGTGTGAAGTACAGATATAAATAGTACAGTGACAATCCTGCATAATGCTGCACAGTGGATGCGCTGGTGCTCAATGAAGATCCCTGCAGATTCCCTAAAGCAGTCCTATTAGATCTATGTGCTGAACTGGGCTCAGTGTTAGATCTACCGACCCGCTGGAATGATCCAAAAACAAATTGCGAGCAGCTGTGCGTTCAAGTTTGATAGATCTGAAACTTACTAGGCGCAAGTACATGCGGCTTTAGTAAGGGTTCCACACAAAATTTTATAAATGAGGCACCTGTTATCTTGCAATGCTGAAGGAAGATGTGCAGTTTAGGGAAGTCTGGGGATGATGTTAGCAGAAAAATCACAATTCAAAAGAAGGCTATTTTAAACATGGCTAAAGCAGTGCTAGGCTAATGATTCTCTTAAAACAGTTGTAGCTGTTGAAAGCTTGAAAGAAGTTTGTTTTCCTCCTAGTCATTAAATATATATCCAGTCCATATGAACATATCAGCAGTTTTACATATGTCCACTTTGAAAAGCCTTTATAAAAATCTCAGTTTTTTCAAAAACTCGAATGGAGTAGAAAAGCTCTGTTTAGCAGAACAGCCATGTTAGTAAGTAGGGTCATGAGTTAAACCTTCGATTCTGTAGATCATTTGATGTTGTTCTGGACACTAACATTATTTGGCCTGCATGTCTTGATACAATAGTAGTGGGCGATATAAACGGTATAAGGTAGGAATTATACAAATTTAGCCAACGGCAGATATTTTGACTATACCGGCCTACCGCGATTGCACATTTTGATATTTACATCAAGCTGTGAAGATTTGAATACCTTTTGCACAATGAATGTTCTATAAATAGCATCCTATACTTTTTTTAAAGTTGTTCTGCTGTAACGTATCTGGAATGTGAGAATGTTCAAAATCAGTCATTTTGACATATATAAACAGAAGAAAGGAACATATTGCTAAATATTTTGTTACTGCACATCCTTCAGATAATATCGGAATATAAATCTGAGGCCATATCGCCCATCCCCATGATACGGCATATGGCAATTAATCTATCATTTAAAAACACTTTTGTTACAAAATCTATTTGACTAATTATCGGTAATTATCTTTAATTAACAGGAAAGGCAGAGAAATTGATTCTCTTTACCAGGTTCTGTTCTTGCAATCCTTGTTCTCAACATGTGATGAGGCAGATTTTTTTAAATCTCATATGCAGTAATTTTAGTGTGACTGGACAAAAATTTGAAGTTGGTTTGATTTATTTATTTATTTTTATTAGTGACATTTTGTTTTGGAAGGGGGCCCAATGACGACTCCCCCCCTTTAGTTTCCTCTGAGGTATAAAGTATGCTGGCCAGAAAGAACTCAGCTCTTGTTCCTGTCACCTTGAGTAAACAAGAGGGCTCTGTTCTTTCAGAGTATGTAAAGGCCTTTCATGGAGTTCCACAGGGCTCAGTTCTAGGCCTTATTTGAGTTACGCTTTATCTGTTTCCTTTATACCATGTTTTAAGCTTATTCGTCGGTATTTACTTCCCGTCTTTGCAGATGATATTTAGCGTTTTATTATATTTAAAAAAAAACAACGATTAAAATCTTTTATTGTCTTTTTATATGTGTATTTAATATTCAATAATTTCATCTCAACAACAGGGGTCTGTTGAAAAAGTTGGTTCTGAATGGTGTCAGTTGAAACGACTTATTTGTAGTTTCTTAATGACTTGACCACCTTAACATCGTTTTCCCTTGTATAACTTTTTATGCCACATTAAACAACAAGTGTGACTAAATGTATTACAGCCATAATAGAGCCTGGATGTTTGGTACTTAGATAATTATCTGACACTTTATGCAGTCCAGAGCTCTTCCTTGCAATATGCATATTTGCTTACACTGTTGTCGTGATAATCTTGTGATGTGCAGTCCTAATAATTGTTTTGTACTGTATTATATTGTATAAAACTAGCGGACAGTTTTAGATATACAGTATTAAACCTTGGCCATCTGACTTCCGAGTGAGCGCCCAAGATGGCGGCAGGCTGACTCCGTGGCTCTCTTGATAAAGTTCCATGCTGCTCCTTTCTCGACAAAACAACTAGACTTACTGATATGTAAAGAAACGTAAAGCGAAAGATATGTCCAAATCGAAAAGAAAGGGGGCTAGAAAAGTGTGGGAACGACTTCTAGTAAGCGAAGAAATGAACGAAGATGGCTCTGCTAGCTTGGCTAGCCACTCTAGCTTCTCGGACGCGGAGACTGGGCTAGCTGACGAGACTGCTAACGCTAGCCTTCAAGCCATTCTCCAAGAGTTAAGAGCATCGCGCAACGTAAACAACTTTAAAGAACTCAAGGAAGAAATGAAGAATATAACTGGACGAGTGATAGATGTGGAAAACCGTGTCACGGAGGTAGATGACAGAACCCAGTGGATAGAGGAGGCTACCATTGAGCTGATCAAAGTACAGGAGAAACTTCAAGCCAAAGTTACTGACCTGGAAGGAAGATCTAGGCGAGAGAACCTTCGCTTTCACGATATTGCGGAGGGCTCCAAAGATGGTGCCGTTTCAGCCGAAACCTTCATCGGGAACTTACTCAAGGAGAAACTTAACATTGCACCAACATTGGACTTGCGCGTTGAAAGAGCGCACCACTCGCTGGGCCCCAAGCCTCCGCCTGATGCAGCGCCTCGCTCCATAATAGCCAAGTTTTCTTCATTCAGAGCCAAAGAAGAGGTCTTAATACAGGTTTCGCAAATGAAAGGGTTAACATTAAATGGAAGAAGAGTGATAGTGGACCACGACTATGCTCCGGATGTTTTGAAACGACGCCGTGAGTACGCTGAAGTGAAGAAAATCTTGAGAGAAAAGAAAATCAAATTCCAAACCCCTTACCCTTCAAAGATGAAGGTATTCTATGACAAGGAAACCTGCCTCTATAACAGCGCCGCCGAAGCGACAGAAGACATGAAAAAACGAGGATTTGCAGTCACCATTATCAAACCCCAGACTACGTGGGCAGATAAGCTCAGGTGCGCTACATGGTGAAGAGCAGGAGGAGCGGACAACAGTAGGTCGATGGACGAAGAGAGCAGCGCAGGATTTAAGAATAAATTAGACGCCTTCAGGAGAGAATGAAAATAATACGAACACCTCACATCAGGAGAAAGGAGCGGAAGACATTTTTTACTTTTTTTCATGAGCAGACTGAGACCAAGGGGACAATACACTGACTATTAACCGCAAAAAGCAGGTAACGTCACCAGAGGGCTCAACACAACCACTTGGTTGTGCTGACTTCCCCTCAAAATTGCTCACCACTTACGTTGACATCTCCGAGGTCATCAAAAAGACCTCAAGAAAGGAAGTCAGATGTCGTGTGTTATTGATACTTACAAAGTTGAATTCTTTAAAATGTCATTTGTTATGTTCTGTTCGAGTAGCAACAGGTGTCATGTAGCAGTTGAACTCACAACTTATCCAAAAAACTAAAAAATGGCTTATCCAGCTCTAATACGTATTGGAACATATAATGTAAAAGGAGTACTAAACCCAATAAAAAGATCAAAAATATTGGGAAAGATGAAAAAAGACAAAATAGATATTTTTTTCCTCCAAGAAACTCACATGTCAGAAAAAGAACATAGCAAGTTGAAAAGACAAGGTATTGGTCAAGTATTCTCTGCTTCATATAATTTAGGGTGCAAAAGAGGTGTGGCAACAATAATATCCAACAAGGTTGTTTTCGAAAAAACCTCTGAATGCATAAACAAAGAAGGTAGATATAACATGGTTATGGGAAGACTTAACGGGCTAGATGTGACTTTTGTTAACGTGTATGCGCCTCCATGTTCACATTGGGCATTCCATAAGCATGTATTCGATATGATAATAACTAAAGCAGAGGGTACAATAATATGTGGAGGAGATTTTAATGTTAGACTAAATCCAGAGGACTCTTCAAAACAACTTTTGCATAATAACATAGGCAAGATAATAAGAAAACTTTTGAAAGATGTAGGATTAAGTGATGTGTGGAGAGAATTGAACCCCCATAAAAGAGATTATACATTTTACTCAGCAACTCACCATTCTTACTCAAGACTCGACTATTTTTTCATGTTTAACAAAGATATTGGCCGGGTGAAAGAATGTCAGTTTGGAACAATGGATTTATCAGATCATAGCCCAGTTTATATAAAAATTGATGTTGATAAAGTTGGAATGCCTTTTGTGTGGAGACACAATTCCAGTATACTGAAGGGGAAAATTAAAGAATAAGTCAAATTAGATATCAAAAGATACATAGAAGATAATGATAATGAAGCTGTCTCGCCTAATATACTTTGGGACGCCTGCAAAGCAGTTGTAAGAGGCAAATTAATAGCCAAAGCAACTCTTTTAAAAAGAACTAGACAAGAAAAACGTAAGAATCTGGAGAGTAAATTGATCGAACTGGAGAAGGAACACAAGAACAATGTAAAGGAAGAAACTTTACAGAAAATCAAAGAAACTAAAGAAGAAATAAACCAAGAGTTAAAGTCACAAATACAGAAAAAAATAATGTTTTTAAAGCGGATTTTTTACAAAGCAGGAAGCAAATCAACAAAACTTTTGGCATACAGACTGCGAAAACAACAAGCGGAAAGGACTGTATATAAAACCAGGGAGACGGGCTCTAACAAAATCACTTACAAAGAAGAAGAAATAAGAAAATGTTTTGCAAAATATTATCAAAAGTTATACGCCTTAAAAGAACAGAATGATGACGAACTCACTAACACTTTATTAGATAAACTGACAAGATAAACTGACATTACCAACTGTCTCAAACAAGCAAAACAAAGCCTTAACCGCAAAAATATAATCTCAGGAACTGGCAAAAGCAATTAAAAGGTTAAAACCAAACAAATTTCCAGGGTCGGATGGGTACAGTGGTGAGTGGTATAAAATATACCAAGAAGACCTTTCTCCTCTGCTCTTGAAAACATTCAATTGGGTTTTAAAGGGAGGTCAGATCCCACCCTCATGGAGAGATACAATAATTACAGTAATCCCAAAAGAGGGGAAGGACAAGTTAAACTGCTCAAACTATCGCCCAATTAGTTTATTAAATCAAGATCATAAAATTTTTACTTCTATACTTGCTAAAAGACTCGAGCTCGTCCTTCCAGACATAATAAATTTGGACCAAACCGGTTTTATCAAAAAAAAGGAAAACCAGAGATAATATTAGGCGAACACTCCATGTGATCAACCATATACAAAAAAAAAACAAATGCCAAGCAGTTATATTGGGTCTGGATGCCCAGAAGGCATTCGACACCGTGGACTGGGCATTCTTATATAAAGTACTCTCACGTTTCAACTTCTCTGTCATATTCATAAGAACTATACAAAGACTTTATGATAATCCCACCGTGAAAATTAAAATAAATGGAGGCTTATCAGACCCGTTAAAGATTGAACAGGGCTGTAGACAAGGCTGTAATCTTTCACCACTCCTCTTCAGTTTATTTATGAAACCTTTGGCTCAATTGGTCAGACAGAACTCTGGAATACATGGTATGCAGATAAATAATGTGGAACAGAAGATAGTCCTCTTTGCTGATGATGTCTTAGTCTACCTGACAAAGCCCCGTGACTCCCTCCTTGAACTTCACAAAACCTTAACAGAATTTGGAAAAGTCTCTGGCTATAGATTAAATTCACATAAATCTCAGGTTTTGACCTTCAGTTACGCACCTGACAAGTCTGTCAACGAACACTTCAAAATAAACTGGGGAATGAAATGAATTTCATACTTAGGGATAGACATCCCAAAAGATACAAAAAAACTAATTTCAGCCAATTATGACCCAATGATGACTAAAATTAAAAACGATTTAGACAGATGGAATTTGGTTCCCTTCTTAGGACTTATGCAAAGGGTAGATGCAATTAAGATGATTGTATTGCCTAAACTATTGTATTTATTCCAAACAATACCAGCTGAACCATCCAGCTCAATGTTTCAAAAAAATTGATAAACTATTTTCGAGATTCATTTGGCAAGGGAAGAAACCTTGAATTAAATATAAAACCTTGCAACTGGCCAAAAATTAAGGAGGTCTCTTACTCCCAAACATGAAAAACTACTATAGAGCAGCCCAAATAAACCCACTGATAGACCTTTGCAATCCATCTTATGTAGCTAAATGGAAAGAAATAGAAGGTCAAAACTATAATATTCCCACACAGGCTTTGATAGGAAATTTAGACCTGATCAAAACATCGATACACTCAATCCATGGACAGAGGCGGCTCTCAGTACCTGGTCAAAACTTGTTAAAGAATGCAATGAACCCTGCCTAAGGATCAGGTGGCTAGCATATGATGAAGATTTCATTCCATCGAGGAATGACAAAAAATTCAAGACATGGATTGCAAAGAGACTGGTGAAATTTTATGACCTATATCATAAAGGCTGCATGAGGAATTTCCAAGATATACAGACTTACCAATTGGATAACAAAGATTTCTATAGATTTTTACAAACTCGTCATTACCTAGACAAGTTGAACAAAACAGATGCTGACAGACCACTTGGTGGAATGATAGCCATTTTTCTCAAAGCTTATAAATCACTTCCAAATGATAAATTAATCTCAAAATTGTACACGGAATTGCAAAACATTAAGGGTGATAACACAATATATATTAAAGATAAGTGGGAAAAGGAAGGTGACTTTGAATTGCATATGGACAAATGGAATATAATACAAGAAAATTCATAGAAAAGTACTTCTTCACTCAGCTGGAGGGAATTTGCATGGAAAAGTGTGATTTGTTTTTTTAGAACACCAGCACAAAGAGGTTCAAATGCAGATAAATCATGTTGGAGGTTATGTGCAACAAAAAAAGCTCACCACCACCATGTTTTTTTAAATTGCCCCAAACTGTCTTGATTTTGGGTAAAAAATTAAGAATGGTTTTGACAAAGTACTAGGAATAAAAATTCCTTTAAATTTTGAGACCATGTTCCTAGGTAAGCGGCCCAATTGTATCAATAGTTTTAATAAATTGTATTTGTGGAACATTATGCTGGTTGCTAGCAGGAAAGTGATTACAAGGAAATGGATGACAGACAAACTACCCACACTAGAAGAATGGACAGATCTTGTTAAGGAAATTGCCCTGATGGAAAAACGTACATTTGCAGTGAGACAAGAACGTGAAAACGTTGAGGAACGCTGGAAACCATGGATGGACTTTTTGAACACTGAAAAACAAACAATACACTGACACCCACTGTCCTACCGCTACTCCTTTTTTTTTTCGTTTGTTTTTGTTCTTATTGGTTTTGTTAATTAAAAGAAAGAGGAAGAGAGAGGAAGAGAAAAAGAAAAAAAAGGGAAAAAAGGAAGTAAAAAATGAAAGCCTTGGAGACCACATGGAGCTAAATAATTTTAAAAGGGAACATTTCTATGTGACAATGTGAATAACTGTAACATGTGACTGTAAGTAAAAGTGACCTCTCCATTGCATAACCAAATAAACATTTGAATAAAAAAAAAAAAAAACCTTGGCCATCTGATTATTGTCTCCAGATGAATGAAGATCAAAAGCAGATGGTTTTTCATGCTCTTCATAGCCTCGTCCCACAGATTCTTTAAAGCCTACCTTAAGAAATTAATGGTTAACTTTTAAAGGTGACATTGGTTGGGGACTCTTAAAATTGATAATTTGAGTCACTTGTCTGTCTGTACTTTATGTTTTTATGAGTGACTAAACTGCATGAATATAAAATCCAGTTTGGAGATGGACATGACAATATTTATGCCTTTATTTACTGGTAAATTACTATGAGGTCTATATGTACATTATTAGATGAACATGCTCAATAAAACTACTCTGGAGTTTGTCATGACAACATGAAATCAACTGATTCCTACTACAGTTCTATTTAAAACGAATAATCAAAGTGAAAGTCAAAGGATAGAAGCTCAGTATACTATACAAGTGTTTAAAGATGTTAAATAAGAGGTAGCATGACACTGGAGGTCAAGGTTAATTCCAGTTCATACTGTACATCCTGATGACTCATGTCACCTTTTCCTTTTTAGGTATGGACTCACATGCAGCCCTACAAAGAGTGCACTTCTCCGCCGCAGGTAGCTAGTTCTCACCTCCTGCTGGGCTGCTCCCTCCTACCAAAACCTTGGTCAGAACCACCAGGATTTTAAAGTCCCCATTAGCCCCCCTCTGCCCCAGCTGGACCATCCTGAAGGGGCAAAATGGGGGAAAGGCGAGCACGCTCCTTTCACATGACCTGCCATGTGCAGCGGGACTACGGCAGCAGGATGAGGAGCTCCTTCATACGCTGCAGCCCCAATGGATGTGCCGGCACAAGCATCAGCCTCAGCCTGGACCAGGAGATGGACCTTGCCGCTTCCACTGGCTCCACCACCGGCTGTGGTGCCTTGCGGGTCCCCGCGCCTGAGCTCGGCCACTACTCCCCGGTTTCGCTGGAACTGGACCCCCCAGCAGTGAATAATGGATCAGGCTTTCCCTGCTTACCTCCAGCTGACACAAAGGATCCGGAGCTGCAGATTGCACACAGCCAGCCGTCTGTCACCCCTATCCCGCCACCTCTCCCTCGCTCCAGTTGGCTGCGCCACCATCAGAAGGAGTTCCAGAGTCCTTACATAAAGACTAGCATGCAGGGGGATGTTTACAACTTTCTAGAAAGACCTGCGGGGTGGAAATGCTTCCTCTACCACTTTCTAGTGTAAGTACATGCCTGCTTTTGTGTTTACCTATTTGGGTGAAAACTTAAAATGAACTTGACATTGAATTGCTCACAAACCCAATTACAAAGAGTCGAATACTAAGAAAAGGTCCTCTGTGCTCCCCCTGCCTAATAATTACATCTAAGGCTTCTTCCAGTATTAGGATCTTGTTCCCAGTAACAGAAGAAGACACCTCCAGCCCTTTGTCAACAAATCTGTAAACCCATTCTTAAAAGCATGGATTTCACAATTTAAAGTCTAGATTCAAGATGGGAACTTTGCACACGGTATATATTTAAAACTTTTCAAATATTCCAGAAAAGAAATTGTATATCGAGTTGGAAAATGGTTGATTTAACATTACAACATATTACATGCAGCATATGTGGGGCCTGTCATTGAAAAATACATGCTGGCTCAAAATAGTAGAAGTCAATAGTAAATTTTGATTCTTTTTCTCAACTTGCATGCATTTTTGCAGTTTGGGCATTAAAAAAATAAAATAAAACTACTACTATCAGAAATCCGAGAATGCCCTGGTAATATGTTATAGAAAGAGCTTCTATGATCTCATAAGTATTCCACAGTTTAGCCATCGTAAGCCTGAAGCATGAGGATTTGGGTCAGATTAGATCGAAAATATGAATAATATTCATCATAGAAGTTCAATTGAAATACCTCCGCTAAACACTATATTTACATTAATTTCTAAATATACAATGCCTTGCTTAACTATTCATATTCCTTCAACTGTGCTGCAGTTTGCCACCAACTTTAGTGTATGTTACTGGAAATGTATGTGACGGGTCAAAACAAAGTAGTGCATTAATTGTAAATTTGGAGATTAGTTTACAAAGATTTTTTTTAAACCAAAAGTGTTATGTGCATTGAAAATCAGCCTGCCTGAGTAAATACTTTGGACAGGTTTAGTTTAAAAAAAATAGTTTTTTATCCCAATCACATTTCTAGAATTTTGGATGGTTTCTGTTAACATCAATTTCCAAGTCCTGCTACAGATTTTCAGTTGGATTTAGTCTGAACTTTGACTAGTCCATTGTATCCTTTTATCTACTGAACATTTCTATTGCAGTTCTGGGAGTGTGTTTCAGTTGGTGTAGATTCTCAGTCATATAGGTCACGACAATCCTAAATTTCTTAAGTAGGTGCCAGCCGGACCGTTCTTGTTTCTTGAAAATGTTTCATCTCTCATTCAAATGGTGTCTTCAGTTCTGCTAGAATGTGCACCTCGACCACAGGCTCAAGCCTTTTGCAGCCGCTGATGGGGTTCCTTTCAATTATTCATTTTTATTTAGCTACATCCATCTTTGCATAAACTCTGATCAGATAATTCAATTCAGTTTATTTATATAACGCCAATTCACAACAGATGTCATCTCAAGGCACTTAACAAGAAGTCATTTCAATACATTTATACAAACATTCCAATCAGTTCAAAAGTTTCCTATTTAAGGAATCCCAGCAGATTGCGTCAGTCATTGGCGTGAGGTTGGGCCCCGTTGATGCAGACTTTCCAACCACAGCAATCCTTCAGCAATCCCTCATACTGAGCAATCATGTAGCGACGGTGGAGAGGAAAAACTCCCCTTTAACATGAAGAAACCTCCAACAGAACCAGGCTCAGTAGGAGCGGCCATCTGCCACGACCGTCTGGGGGTTTGAGAAGACAGAGCAGAAACACAGAAGGAACAGAAGATCTGATATAAGAGAACTTTCTATGTTACAGAAAGTAAAAAGTTGATAACAGGACACAGTGGATGTTCAGTTACTGGGAGGATCATCCCAGTCGATGCCCCCCGTCCAACAGCGCATTGCAGCCAAGCAGGATACCAGACCAGGTATATCTTCTATGGAGAGAAAAACACTGTGAGAAAACAAAGTTAACAGTCGAAATAACAGAATGTACTGTAATACAACTGGAGAGTCGTAGGAGAAAAGGAAGTAGCAGAGTGAAGAAAATTGGTAAGTCTGTCCTCCAGCAGTCTAAGAGATAGTCTAACTACAGAGATAGCTCAGGATGACCTTTGCCACTCTAACTATAAGCTTTATCAAAAAGGAAAGTTTTAAGCCTGGCCTTATAAGTAAACAGAGTGTCTGCCTCACGGACTAAAGCTGGGAGCTGGTTCCACAGGAGAGGAGCCTGATAACTAAAAGATCTGCCTCCCATTCTACTTTTAGAAATCCTAGGAACTACAAGTAAATCTGCAGTCTGAGAGCGAAGGGCTCTGTTAGGAACATATGGAACAATTAGATCTCTGATGTATGATGGAGCTTGATTATTAAGGGCTTTGTATGTAAGAAGGATCTTAAATTCTATTCTGGATTTAAGAGGGAGCCAATGAAGGGAAGCTAAAACAGGAGAAATGTGATCTCTCTTTTTAATATTCATCAGAACTCTCATCCATGTTTTTATGTCTTCCAGACATGCCTGTAATCTACCTAACTGACTGGGTTCATCAGGATTTATGGATAAATATAGTTGTGTATCATCTGCATAGCTGTGGAAATTTATCCCATGCTGTCTAATGATTCTACCAATTGGGAGCATATATATGGTGAACAGAATTGGTCCAAGCACAGAACCCTGTGGAACTCCACAAGTAACCCTTGAGGGTGAAGAAGATTTATCATTTAGATGAACAAACTGGAATCTATCAGACAAATATGATTTAAACCAGCCTAGTGCTGTTCCTTTGATCCCTGCAACATGTTCAAGCCTTTCTAGGAGAATATTATGATCGACTATGTCAAAAGCAGCACTGAGATCTAACAGACACAAGTCCATTATCTGAGGCCATGAGAATATCATTAGTAATCTTCACCAGTGCTGTTTCAGTGCTGTGAGGAGCTCTAAAACCTGACTGAAACTCTTCAAACAGCTCGTTACTGTTTAGATGCTCACAGACTTGATTAGCAACAATTTTCTCAAGGACTTTGGATAAGAAAGGAAGGTTAGATATAAGTCTGTAATTCACTAAGTCATCTTGATCAAGGGAAGGTTTCTTGAGTAAAGGTTTAATTACAGCTATTTTAAATTCCTGTGGTACGTATCCGTTTACTAAGGATAGATTCATCATATCCAAAATGGGGCCAGGAACCAAATGGAACACTTCTTTAAATAATTTGGTTGGAATTGGGTCCAACATACAAGTTGAAGGTTTAGATGAGGCTAATATTTTTGATAATTCCGAAAGCTCGACTGAATCAAAACAGCCTAAGCACAGAGGTTCTACAGTTCTTTCCGATACTGCCTCATTTACTGAGGAAGAAGTAATCATGTTTGGGAGGATGCCAATGATTTTATTTTTAATAGAATTAATTTTATTTATGAAGAATCCCATAAAATCATCACTGCTAAGAGCTGGGGGAATAGTTGGCTAAACAGAGCTATGACTCTGTGCAAGTTTGGCAACTGTACTAAAAAGAAACCTAGGATTGTTTTTATTCGCCTCTATTAATGATGAAAAATATGCTGTTCTAGCTTGTCAAAGGGTCTTTTTATACACCAGTAGACTGTTATTCCAGGATAAATAAGAATCCTCTAGGTGTGTAGAGCGCCATTTTCTCTCCAACTTCCTGGTATTCTGCTTTAAAGTACGCAACTCTGCGTTGAACCAAGGAGTCAGCCTCCTATGGCTAGCCACTTTCTTTTTTAAGGGGGCTACACTATCTAATGCCAAACGCAATGAGGACGTAACGCTGTGAACCAGACCATCAATTTCTGAAGGGTTAGAGATAGAATTGCTGCCATCCACTGTGTTACCCTGAGACACTAAGGAAAGTAAGAATGGAACAGATTCTTTAAAAATTGTTACAGCATTGTCTGATAAAGCTCTACTATAATGAAATTTTCTTTCAGATTTAAGATGGTCAGTTTATGTAAATCCAAACGTTATTAAGAAGTGGTCAGACAGGACCGGGTTATGTGGGTGGACTGTTATTTCCTCACACTCAATACCGTATGTCAGTACAAGGTCCAAAGTGTGTTTACCCGAGTGGGTCGATCCCTGTACTTTTTGAATAAAGCCAATTGAGTCTAAAATAGCATTAAAGGCTGCATTTAGGCTATCACTTTCAGTATCCACATGAATATTAAAGTCCCCCACTATAATAACCCTATCAGTATTTAATACTAAATCAGATAAAAAATGTGAGATCTGATCCAAGAATTGAGAGTAAGGGCCTGGTGGACGATACAAAACCACAAACAAAAAGGGTCTTAATGTTTTGCAACTTGGATGAGGAAAATTAAGGGTTAGATGTTCAAAAGAATTGTAGCAATCAATTGGTCTGGGACTAATTAGTAAATCAGAACGAAAAATGGTTGCAACTCTTCCTCCTCCTCGCCCAGTACTTCTAGGAATGTGAAAATTTAAATGACTGGAAGGAGTTGACTCATTTATACTGACATAATCCTCCTGCTGCAACCAGGTTTCTGTGAGACAAAGGAAATCAATGTGATTATCACAAATCAAGTCATTTACTAACAAAGTCTTTGAGGAGAGAGATCTTATTTTTAATAAACCACATTTAATAGATTTATTTTTCTGTTCAGTCAAAGTTGTATTTTTTTTAATGAGAATTCCATAATTTGCTTTTGTTGGCTTAACTTTTAATCCATTTAATTTTGGCCATGGGCAAGACACTGTTTCTATAGGGTAATGGGTGGGTAACAGTACAGAAGCAGCAGAGAGGTGGGTTAAACTACGACTCTGCTTCCTAGTCTGGACCCTGGGTTGTCAGTGTTTTGGAGGACTAATAAATTCGGCCATATTCCTAGAAAGAAGAGCTGCTCCATCCAAAGTGGGATGGATGCCGTCTCTCCGGATCAGACCAGGTTTTCCCCAAAATGTTCTCCAGTTATCAATGTAGCCCACATCGTTGGCAGGACACCACCCAGACAACCATTGATGGAATGACAGCATGCGGCTAAACATGTCGTCACTGGTCCGATCAGGCAGGGGACCAGAAAAGATTACAGAGTCGGACATTGTTTTGGCAAACTTACACACCGAAGCAACACTAATTTTATTGACCTCCGATTGGTGTAACCGGGTTTCATTACCGCCAGCGTGAATAACAATCTTACTGTATTTACGCTTATCTTTAGCCAGCAGTTTCAGGTAGGATTTGATGTTGCTCGTTCTGGCCCCTGGCAAGCATTTGACTATGGTCAATAGTGTCTCTAATGCCACGTTTCTGACTATGGAGCTGCCAATTACCAGGGTCGGCTTCTCAGCGGGTGTGTCGCTGAGCGGGGAAAATCTGTTAGAAACACGGACCGGTTGGTGGTGGTCTGAGGGCTGGGTCCTAGAACTATGCTTCCTACGTACAGTCACCCAGCCGGCCTGAGGTCCCGGCTGCGCAGGCTCTACTGGAGGACAGCTAGGGGGTTCTATAATCTATTCCCACACCATGATACTGCCACTACGTTTCACAGTGAATATTGTGTTCAGAGTGATGTTCAATGTTGTTTTCTGTCACAAAGTGACGGAGTACATTTTTTTAGACCAGATCTACTTCTTCCTTGTGTGTTTTATTCTCTATACGACTTGTGCCAAACTGCAAACGGGGCCTCTTTTGGCTTTCTTTCTTCAATAATTCTAGAATTGCGCTGCTCTGGGTGGCTGCACATTGGAGTGGCTCTGTTGGCTACATATTAAGTTTTGGTTTTTTGTACATTGGTTCCTCTTTTTTCTTAAAGAAGATTGCATTTTTTTGACCTGTATACTTTCTAGTCTTTGGTGCTGTGAAGCTGGAAGGATTTTTGCTGTAAATCTTTCCTTTTTGACATTTTGTTATGATGCGTAACCATGGCAACAATGTGGTTTATAGCCGGGAGCAGCTGATTAACATCGCAAAAGCTGAAATAATACCTCAACTGAAGCCACAAATCCCTAATGAGTTGATAAGGAGGAGACGTGGATGCAGAGCAGGAGTGAAAAGGAGACAGAGAAAGAGGAAGTTCAAGCCATCTCTTCCATCGATCATAATGGGCAATGTACGATCACTGGCTAACAAGATGGATGAACTCCAAGCCCTTACAAGGACTCAGCCAGAGTACCGGGAATGCAGTGTTATGTGTTTTACGGAGACGTGGCTGCTGGATCATATCCCCGACTCCAACGTCTGTCTGCCAGGCTTCCTGACTGTACGAGCAGACAGAGATCTGAAGACGAGCAGAAAAAGGAAAGGTGGTGGAGTAGCAGTGCTTGTAAACAACAGATGGTGTCATCCAGGACATGTTACTGTGAAGTGTCGTCTCTGCAGCCCAGATGTCGAACTCTTGGAGTGAGTTTTCGTCCATATTATTTATCAAGAGAGTTCACCAGTGTAATATTGGCAGTTGTTTACATTCCACCTTCAGCCGTTGCCGACAATGCATGTCATGTCATCAGTTCCATTGTTGCTAAGCTACAGACACAGCACCCCAATGCATTTGTGGCATTATCTGGTGATTTTAATCATGCCTCGCTCTCTACTACACTTCCAATATTTCAACAGTTTGTCAGCTGCACCACAAGAGAAAACAAGACCTTGGAATTGTTTTATGCAAATGTAAAGGATGCATACATGTCCAAACCAAGACCTCCTCTGGGACAATCGGATCACAATCTTGTTTTTCTCTGTTCAGAATATAAACCACTTGTTCAGAGGCAACCTGTGACAAAACGAACTGTGAGAAAATGGTCACAGGAAGCCCTGCAGGGTTGTTTTGCAACCACAGACTGGATGACATCGTCCCCACCAGAACAGTGAGATGCTTCCCTAATAACAAACCCTGGATCACCAGTGACCTGAAGGATATGATAAACAAGAAAAAATAGCCTTCAGGGAGGGAGACAGGGAATTACTGAGGAGTATACAGAAGCAACTTAAGGTCAAGATCAGAGACAGCAAGGAGGCATACAGGAAGAAGCTTGAGAACAAACTACAGAGTAACAATATCTGAGATGTCTGGTCAGGAATGAGAAAGATCACAGGTTTTAAGGACAGGAAGGATTGGATAGATGGAAGTCTGGACAGAGCCAATGAACTGAACATATTCTTCAACAGGTTCAGTTCAGGAACTAGCTCAGCATCCCCCTCTCCTGTTCCCAGCCAAACAAACTTCCCACTCTCCTCTTTCCTGTTACACCTCGGATGTTTTATCCTTCACCTCAGCCATGGACTCTTCTAATTCCACAAGTTTGACTTCAACCAAGTGAGGAAATGCTGCTACCCCCTTTGCCTCCCCCTCCCACTTGTCTGTCTCCAAAAGTCAGGAGAAGAGGCTGCTGGAGAAACTGAACCGGAACAAGGCTGCAGGTCCAGATGGTGTCAGCCCCAGAGTCCTGAAGGCCTGTGCTGAGCAGCTCTGTGGGATTCTGCAGCACATCTTCAACCTTAGCCTAACTCAGGAGAAGGTTCCAGTGTTGTGGAAGACATCCTGCCTTGTTCCAGTACCAAAGAGAACTCACCCATCAGTCATGAATGACTATAGACCTGTTGCCCTTGTTTATCGTATCAGGACCCACTGCAGTTTGCTTATCGCTGTGGAGTTGGAGTTGAAGATGCCATCATCCACCTACTTCAACCAACCCACTGTCATCTGGACAAAGCAGGCAGCCCTGTGAGGATCATGTTCTTGGATTTCTCCAGTGCATTTAACACAATTCAGCCTGATTTGCTTTGTCAGAAACTCCTGAAGACACAGGTGGAGGCTTCTTCAGTTTCGCTGCAATACAGACCGCTACAGGAAATCCTTCCTGCCCACAGCCATCATCATCTACAACAACTCCTTAAAGAATTAATTAAATGAGCTATACCAACACTTAATTCCCCTCTGGGATCATAAAGTATTTTTGAATTGAATTGAATTGAATAAGAGACCAGATTTTTGGAGTGCATTACCAAATGTCGTCCCGTTAACAGATTCTCCCACCTGAGCTGTGGATTTCTGACCCTCCTCAAATGTTACCCATGCTCCTCTTGGCTGCTTTTTAGCTTAAAGCTCTCTGTGCCTGGCATGTCTGTTTAGGTGGAAAACCAACGTTTTCCGTGACCTGTCCAGTGTGTTCTTTGGTTTACATAAAGCTGTTTGTTCTATTTCTACAGGACACATCAGAGTCCTTCACAGAACAGCCATAGTTACATTGTGATAAAATTAGACTGACAATTGAAGACTGGTTGCACTGGATTTATTTAGCGGTGTCCAAATAAAGGGCCTGACTATATATGACGGTCACACCTTTTAAGATTTTATTTTGTAAAAAAATATCGAAAAGCATCTATCTTTCTCATTCTGCTCTACTTGATGTTGTTCTATTACATAAAATCCTAATTGAAAAAATTCACTTGAGACGTTTAACAAAATGTTAAACGTTTCAAGAGGTGTAAATACGTTTGCAAGATTGCTGTATAAAGAATCAAACTATTTTTTAAGGGTGCTTATTTTGACCTATTTGTCAACAGTGTAGAAGCAATATAGTAATGCATTAAATCAGTTTTGTGGTGTAATACATGTTGACAGCCTCAATCAGGGGTTTTCTGTTTGCATTTCTTGGTGGTCAGGCTGACACGAGATTCAGAGGATAGCGAGGGACTCAGCTTTGTGGGTATAGGTTCTCTTATTTCAGATAACATAAGAGGGTAAAAGAGCATGTCATGAAAACTCCAAGACAGAAAGTCCAATTTGAAAGCTAATGTCTCTTTTTTTCTATTCAGCTTGTTCTATTGTTGGTATTTTTTTCTAATTTATATTAAGTAAAGCCAATCTTCAATCTATAGAACTACTGACACTTTTGTGAGCAATGTTTAAAGACCACAGTTTCATTCCATTTTTGTTTTTTCTAATTTTGAAATTAAAGCTGAAGGAATAAATGTTGTGGTTCAGTGTTGCCAGTGTTGTCATCTCCCAGCAAAAAGCTCCTTCACCCTTTTGTAACGTGAGGTTTATATGTTCTTCCTTTTGCGTGCATTTATTTCAATCAGATACTGTGATTATCCCACACAATCAGCAGACATGCAAGTAAGATTAACTAAGAAATCTAAACAGGAAGGAAGGAGGTGTAAGTGTGCATGCTTCTGTTTATTTCATTTTGAATGGATGGATGTGCAACATTATGTTTCGAAGAACTCACAATC
This sequence comes from Valencia hispanica, assembly GCA_963556495.2. Classification (NCBI taxonomy): domain Eukaryota; kingdom Metazoa; phylum Chordata; class Actinopteri; order Cyprinodontiformes; family Valenciidae; genus Valencia; species Valencia hispanica. Next base: position 39,550,327 of record OY747706.1, read on the forward strand.
TGTGAAAGTTGGAGAAAAAAATCTTAAAGGGGAATAGTGCATTAATGAATCCCTTAATCTTAATCCCTTAGTTTAAATTAAAATAAATGAGCAATATCTTTTATTCAAATTCTCACTACTGTAATCCATTTGTACACAGGGTACAAGTGAAAATGTATTGTGACATGTCATTAAGTTTCTATCAAGCAGACCAAATAAGCCCATTTTGTTTTTCACCAACCTTCTTTTTATGATTTCTTTGCCATAAAGTCGCTACTGTGGACTCTGCTTAGGTTGTTATTGGTCAGAGCTGATTAGATAATTATATCCCTCTCTGTATAGTTTAATTTTTGTCATCATTATGTAGATATTGTTAAGAAGTGGTGCATTTAAACTTTTAAGCCTAAATCTAATGTTTTTGTTTTTTTTATGTGACCTTTGAGCCTTCCGAAGATAAGTACATAGAAGATACAATAATCCTTCAGTGAATTAGAGACTCAGGATCGTCCCTTGTGTTGTGGATTTTCTGGGTTGTCAGGAAAAACACAAATTTCTTCAAATTATTTTTTCTTAATTGTTGTTTATACACTGTTAAAATGTTTTCAAAGCAGTTTTTCAGAGAGTGATGACATATTTTCTTTTTTTTGCACATTTATTGATGGCTACAGTATTCAGTGTACTTTCATTTTCAAAGCTTTTATTATAAAAACTAAGTTTAGATAGTCCCTTTACTGTTTGTACAATTTGAGCAGAGGTGGGTAGAATGGCCAAATATTGTACTGAAGTAAGAGTATCACTACTTGAACATATTTTTACTCAAGTAAAAAGTAGCCTTCAAAGAAATAACTCAAGTAAGAGTAAAAAAGTAGTTACTAAAAAGGCTACTTGAGTACTAAGTAACTGATCCGTTTTGGTGCAAACTTCTTGTTTTTTGTTATCTAATTCTAACCCTTGGTACTTTTCTAATAAAATGTACGTTAATGAGACACATGGCTGTGTTCGTGCTATTGCTGTGCTCTTCCAGCAGAAGGGAGAGAATCAGGCATGCGCAATTAATTTGCCTTGCATATGCTCCAACCGTTGTGGGGCTGCTGCGCGAGGGGAGCCGTTTGTGAGCTCTCTGAGACGGGAGAGGAGTGAAGGTTAGCGGCGCTGGTCGGTGGGTGCATACCCGCTTCATGTCAGATCAACTCCAAAATTTAACCAGTTGTTCCTGGTCCCAATGCAGACATTTCCTGAAAATTTCATCGAAATCCGTCCATAACCTTCCATAACCTTTTGAGTTATCTTGCCAACAGACAGACTGGGGCGGAAACATTACCTCCTGGCAGAGGTAATAGCATGATTACAAAATAAATTAAAGCAGAAGAAACCATTTCAAATACATTTTTTAGTTAAAGAACTTCCAGTGACAATCTATGCCATTTAATTGATCTACAAATGCTTCAACAGTCTCAGCAGATAGAAAAACAATAAAGCTTGTGTACGAACAGGAAGTGTCTCACCTTGACATGAACTGTAGGCATGTTTCATGCTTTTCGGGCTAAAATGTTTTTATTCTTCATTCAGGGAAGTTACTCACAGTGAGTAGAGGATCCAGACATTCTCAAGTCATGTGCAGGCTCTAACAGGTTTTCTGGCATTTATCTCCATGCATCCTCCTCCATGCATCAAGATGCTACGTCTGCCATGTTTTACCGTGAGGGTGGAGTGTTCATGATGATACGCTGTATCTTCTACATCACTTTGACTTTCTTTCAACAGAGAATTTCTTCTTTCCATTCATTTATAAAGGGCAGATTTGCTAAGTTCTCCACTTAAAAGCTGTTCTTTTGACAGATTCTACATCCTGAGTTGTGGATCTCCAAACTCTGCTTGAGACATTCCCCTCAATGTCCCTTCAGTTATATATTCAGTTACTGTATGTGCCTTGGTCTTCATTCTGCTTTTTGTTCTCTAGCATTCTGTAACAAACATCCAAGGCCTTCACATAACTGCTGGATTGCTGGTCTGTTTGCTAATTAAGTGACTTCTGAAGACAGCTGGTTGAATTGGATTCATTCAGGGGTATTGGAGTTAAGGGGGCTGAATACAAATGCCGCCATATTTTTCAGAGTTGTATTTGTAAATAATTGGGAAAATGCTTTCCTTCCCTTGCACAATTACACACTCCTTTGTGTTAGTCTGTCACCTAAAACCCAATAGAAGGGATTGAAGTGCGATTTTAATGCAACAAAGTGAGAATTTCTTTCTTTTCTTTTCTGAAATGAAAAAACCCCCCAAGAAACGACTATATCTGGCCTCCAAACAGTCTGAGTACAGAGGGTGGTCAGAAAGTGTTCTTTGAGCATCAGCTAATCTCTTCAGTGAAACTCGGTGTTGGGAGCATCATTCTGTGGGAGGTTTTTGTTTCAGAATAGAAATAGACCTTAATGTAAAGTATTCAGCAATTCATAGTTCTCAAGGAACATTTTACCAAGAAAAAAATAATTGTGTGTGTATCAAGAAAAAGAAAAACTCAGCATGAGTGTGGACCTTATTGTTGCTGGCCTAGTATAGTGCATTAGAGCCATATAGTGTTATATAAAAAAGTAAACCTTTTTGCTCTATCACTGTAGAGTACTTTACTCCACTTTTATGTCACATGATTTAGAAATTAGGTCTGTGGTCGTGGATAACCTGCACCCCAGTGCTCTGGCTGCTGTGTAATTATGTGCTTTCAACTTATAAAGGGCCCTGATATAGGTTGCTTTAGTTGCCTTCACTCTTCTTGATTGTTTAGACTCATTCAACCCAAACTTACAAAGAAAAGGTACACCTAAAACCATCCACCTTTTTTCTAATTTTGATCAGCCAATAAATTTGTTTAACCAAAGAGATCCTCTCTGCTTTACACACATGCTTCCTGTGCTCTGTCGCAGTGGCAATTCTTACCAGTAGTAACTGAAGCTCCAGTGTTCCTCCCTCATAAAGGAGCGGGAACTTGAGCCTCACCTTCATTTAAAATTAAACCCCTCTAACCATTCATCACTAACACTCCTTTAAGTAACTTTTAATTGTTAATGGTGATCGCTGGTGGCCATCCATTCTCCTGTCCTCTTTGGTGATCAGCGGTGGAGAAGAAAGGGATAAAGCGCTGCATGCAGCACTGATGACAGCCTTGATAGGGCGTCTCTAAAGGGGCTAGTTCTACATTAAGATGGCAGACAATAAATAACACACACAAACAGTTGGCCATTATAGCAGCGTTTACCTCACAAAACACCTTTTTTTTCTTGGATTTAGACTCAGACTTGCGTTTACCTAAATCTGGTTAAATGATAGACCCCATTGTACAATGTTTCCCCCAGACATTTTTAAACAAGGTTTGAGATTTATCCATCCATCCATCTTCTTCTGCTTATCCGGGGTCGGGTCGAGGGGGGAGCAGCTTAAGCAAAGAGACCCAGACTTCCCTCTCCCCAGCCCCTTGGGCCAGCTCCTCGGGAGGAATCCCAAGGCGTTCCCAGGCCAGCCGAGAAACATAGTTCCTCCAGTGTGTCCTGGGTCTTCCCCTGGGTCTCCTCCCACTGGGACGTGCCTGGAACACCTCAGCAGGTTTGAGATTTAGAAAACTTTAATTCCCCTCCAGAATTTAATTGTTTTTATGTCTTTTAGGACCACCATATAATTAGATGCGCATAAATACCAAAAAAATAAAATTTTGTTAAGTCTATTCATTTTGGTTGATCTTTTTAAAAATAAAATTTAAAATTGTGTAGACCTTTGTTTGTATATGAAGTGGACCTATCCTGCTCCACAAATATCTCCATCACTCATGTAAAAATCATGTTTGTTTGCCTTCATTTTAAAAATCTACGTGCTTGATTGGAGATAACCCATAAGGAGGAGCATTGTCCTATTCCGACTATTCATTTTTATTTTTTTCCAAAAGTCTACAGTCTTTTTAATACGTAGAAGAAGGCATCTGTTTCCCATTATACCTGTTGGGCTCAGCACTGCCCCCTCTTAGTGGGCCACAGAATTTTCTGCCTCACCCTGCGCTTTTTGGCTGCGCATATAAGGCCGATCAGAAAGACTATGTTGCACACATTTGTTAAATATATTAGACAGACTGTTGAACGTCAGCATGTGTTGTAGGTGTGTTATCAAACATGTATATTGGCGGGATAATGAGACACAGAAATGAGCATGTGCCAACTGCCTGCTTCATTCACTCTGTGACACAGTTCCACTCGAGTTGAGGAACAACCCAGCACTACCTCACCCCGCACTTCACCCTGTAGCCAATGCGTACATTCATTATTATCTAAATTCAGTGAGTTTGAACGTAAAAATGTTGAAATATAATAAAATACTGGTGTATAGAACAGATGAGCTGAAACATAGATTTTCTATGATAACTTTTAGTGCTGACTTTAGTTGACATTATACCTCCCCTAACCGCATGTCACTGGTGAGATTGCTGCAGAGGTTATTGTCATGAGGTTTTGGATTTTTGCCACAGACAGATGACTTCCCATAGGGGTTTCGATGTTCTAGAGGCTAAATCCGCGCTCAGCTACCACATCAGAGACTGTAATTACAAGTGATCAAAAGTCGGAAAATCGCTCTGAACCATCAGTTTCCTGCCCAGCAAGCTATTGCTTCAGTAGGAGGAACACCCACAGCATGCACCACTTCTGCACCGTTAGTTACCAAGACATCGAGCCCTGCGCTGTAGCCAGTCGCATCGGGTCACAGTTGCGTGCCAAAGCCTCAAAACTCTTTAACATGCTGTCAGATGTGTTGAGTACAGGGTTCAGGTCTGAGATGATGCTCTCATGGAAATCTTTTTCTTTTGATTGATTTAGTTACCTGTACCTCGTGCGTAAAGTTGAAAATGTCTGTGCATCAAGGGGTCGGGGGTGTGAATTTTTATTTGTCAAAATTACATATGGTCTTCAGATTTTTCCCTCATCGTTCTAAAAAAAACAACAGTCGAATACGGAAAATATTTGACCAAGACTTACAGCTGTAATTACAGTCAGAGGCAGCATATACTCGGAGGTGGCAAATACAAATGCACACCACAGTTTTCATAAATGTGTGTAAAAAAAACAAACAAAAATAAAACCTTGTATTGATTTCATTTCACGTCACAATATGCACTACATGGTGTTGATCTGTTTCAATAAAAGTGTGTGAATACATTTGCAAGGCACTTTAGAGATGAGTGTCTTTTGTCCATCAGTTATTACAGGTGTGGCAGTGTTTCCAGACACAAGACCCGTCTAGAAAAAAGAAAAGGACTCTGGATAATCATTTTGTACAAGTCTATTTGTATGTTAAGTGTTTCATGACTATTTAATGAAGTAATAATCGAAGCCTAACTAAAGTAAATAATTAAGGTGAATTTAAGAAGTGTTTCAGTTGCAGCTTAAAGCTCTTTTGTGGGCATGTTAATGAGATTGCTCTGGCTTCTTGTAGACAGACAGCAGGATCATTCATAATAGAACACATAATTGAACAAGTATTACTTTTTCTCCAACTATGTTGCATGCAGACTGCAATACAATAATACAGAAATACCATTGTATTGATGTCGGACTAAGTCAGACTCGGTAGAAAACCTTTGAACTTGGGACAGCATATGTGGCCATGTGTCCGAAAAGAGTTGTCAGGGTTTCCATAATAAAGAAGACTTGAGCCCCAGAAGGCGTTTAAGTATTTAATTCAAACATGTCTGGCCAGACAATGGAGGGGACAGAGTTACTCGTGCATCACCGTAACCAACCTTTCTAACTAACCGCTTAAATAGTATTCAGCAATCATTGTTTATCTCTGTAGACGTCTTCTCCAACCATCACGCCCCGCCTCCAGAGTAACCGCTTCATGCGAGTCATAGCAACGCATAAAGCAGCTCATCCGAAGGCCAGACTGTTACCTTACTGCCCCAGCGTCTGTCTCTCTGGTGACCTGACACATATATATCATAAACATTAAGTTGGAACAATAACCTTGTCATTTTACCCTAGATGCATTCACTAAACAGAGAATATACACTTAATTCCTAATTGCATAACAATTTTCCACCACAATTCCCTGCTTTTATTAACTTAATTAATAGCATAAATATAAAGGGAAAATTCCAAAGTGCTATCACAAATCTCCCTAAAAGGTTGGTAGGTTGATAAAAAAAAAAGACAATGTTCAAAACACAAATTACAATCAGACATGAGACATGCTTGGCCATGGAATTAGCTCACAGTGACAAATATTAGATCCTTCCAGATGACTTTGCTGAGACTCCTGTGGATTGAGACCGAAAACCCACGGGGTCTTTTTACGCCATTTTCTTGTGGGCAAAATGTCATCTCAACAGCATTGATGTTCAAACATAGTTGAGCCAATTCACAAAAGATGAATAGGATGATTATGACAAGTATAACCCACACCCTCGGAAAATGGTTTCAGATCAACCTGATGCAACTGTGTGCAAAAGCAATTCTAAACAACTCACAACCTGGTTAATGAGCCAAACCTCATCAACTGAAGCTAGATTATAATTAAGGTAAATATCTCCAAATCACTCTGTACTAAATCCATGCCAAGAAAAAGACAACCAACCATTCCAACTTGTGAGAGCAAAAAATCCCAAGAATCAACTACTCCCAGCAAGAAGTAAAGAAGGTTTTCAGATCAAATTAAAACTTTGTAAAGTTCCCAGACACAATATGTACTACAACTCTGAACCAGAACCGAAATGGAATATGAAGTCAGGCGTCAAGTCCAGGTAGTAAAAAAACCCATTAATTTATGACAGAGTTATGAATCACAAGAAACTCAATTAAACCTGCAAGTTACAATTCTCTTCATAATCCCTTAAAAATCTGTTCCAATTACTATCAAATCCAATTCCCCCCTTTTTTTTAAGGCATTGTCTTGCACATGCCTTAAAAAATCAAGAAACAAGGAAACAATAACTTCAACTGCTTCTCCAGTGTCGAGAAAAGAAACATAGTAGGTTAAAGGTCATGCATAAGGCATAACCTCAGAACCTGTGCATCCTGCTGCTGTCGCCGCTGAGGCAGCTTCAACCCCCAGATGATCATATCCCAATCATTTAGGTTCGCAATTAGGTTCTTATATTTGAATTACCTTGTTGTTGAAAGTGTGCTATACAAATAAAATTGCCTGGCCTTGCCTTGCAAAAACAAAACAAAATAATAGGTTCCCCACATAGTTACCTAATGTATTAAAGAATTTAGTCCTACTTGCATGAACTACAAAACACTTCATTTCCCTCTGTGATCAATAAAGTATTTTGAATTGAATCAGACAGCTTATTCAGACCCTGCTTTTCCAGAATCTAATTGATGTTACAGTAAGGATTATCTTTGCAACCACCTTAGTTAAAATTGTTTTACTCAGGACACAGTCTATTTACCTAATTAATATCTCTGCTGGTGTTATTTGCTCATCTGTTTCTTACAGTTTATTCTCTGTTAACTCCTTGAAAAATAATAATACATTTATTCTAAATGCACAATTTTAAAACCTGTACAACTGTAAAACATCTCTAATTCAATTTATCTAACTCAGTTGCACATTCAGATTTGAGTATGCCACTTCTATTTTAATACCAACGATGTCAAGTAACCTTTTTACCTGTACCTGATACTCTTGCTTAAGAAAGAAACTTTTCTTCTATGCAGTTTCTTTGTAGGACTTGAGTTATACTAATTGAGTAATTATCTATTTGCCAACTTTTTACCTCTACTCAGTATTTTAGACTGCTTATATTTTAAAATTAGCCTTGTTACTCCTGTTTCATTTAGTCTTTTATTAAAAGGAACACACAAAAAACCTTCAAACATCAAGAAGTGTTGCAACTGAATAGAATTTAACTGTGGTTTGATAGTAGGTCTCACATTTATTATTCTGACACCCTGTTTTTATGCGATCTATAGCATATAATGTGCACAGGTGTTAACTGAATATTTTCCACATTTGTCCCATCTTTAGAACAGTGACCGACATTCTGAATCTATTTTTAGTCATCATTTGTCTTAATGAAGTAAACTAAATTTTAAAAATAGAAACCAAGTAATTTTAAACCCCACTGTGTGTGTAGGTCACACCTGTTGGCTTAAAGATTGCACTAAATGCATAATTTTCACATAAGTAACTGAAAACTCAAGACTAAACTTTTCATCAAAAACAAGTCTTTAAGTTTAAGGAGAGCGCTATTAACGCTTCATCAGTGTCGGGATCTGTGATTGTTTACAACCAGAGAATCGCAGCACATCGGTCGTAAGAAAGAAGTTTGTGGCTCAATTAGCTGATTAGCTACAAGAGAATCATATTAAATCTGCAACGGACTTTATTTCAGATCATTTTTACAACATTGTAGTCAATAACTCGCTGGCTAAGATTAACCTTAGAGTGTTTACCCGCGTTGTTTCTGATTTGTTTTCTGTAAATTACTCAAAAGACTGAAATACTTTCATACTGCCACTCGGATTTGTATTAACTGGAATTGGTTTTCAATGTATCCGATTCTAACCGTGCGTTTTCCGTGTTATTTTTATTTACTACTGATCAGGCTACGTTTATCAAAAGTATTAGTTAAACATAGAAACCATCATTCATCTAGTTTATTGCTGAATGGCATCGTTTTACATAGGCTCTTAAAATAAAGTTTTCAAGCTAATGTTCCCGGGCCAACTCATGAACACAGAGTGTTATAGCTTTAGGTCGAACCAGTTTGAATCAGTTACAATAGTTCAAATTTTATATTACCATTTACCTTTGTGCATTATTTCCCCCCGAGGCTTTTATTGATTAGCACAAATCTAACAGCTGTAACTCACTGAGTACAGCACACCCATTTAATAGGCTATAAAATTAATATGGATTCAGGTTAGAAAATACTGCAATATTAGATTGATGAGGTAAATACAGTCAGATGTCATTTCCATCTCACATGAATTTGAAGGATTGCTTTGAAAAAACAGCATAATAAATCAAATAGACTAAGAATGTTTATTCATATTTGCACTTTGCAGAAAAATATCATTATTAATGATTGTTTCAAATGTGTTCCAGCAAATATGTTTTCAAAAATGATGTAGGAATGACCAGTAAATCACTGAGTCCCGTTTAGATAATTAATCATTATTATGTTATCACCATTAAAACTATAGCAAGTTTTCAAGATAATATCGTTTATTTTAAACATTAAATCTGACTCATATGCACCAATCTAGATCATAATAATCATCCATCATTCATTATGCTTTAAATTGGAATATTCTCTGTTTTATTTGATCTATTTTTATCTAAGATCACTTGATGTTAAGATTGCAGTTTTCTAGATCTGTTGAGTTTAGTTTTTCAGATAGAGCGATGACATATTTATAATCCTGAGATCCCGAGCAATCCACTGATACTAAATGCATGTCAAATGCATTAAAAGGCCTATTATGGAAATATTATTTAACAAGGATGAGAAAAGATAATGGAGTGGTTCCCACGTCCTTCAGTCAGCATACAGACACATCTCACAATTGGTGACCCAAGACACAGAGAGTATCCTTGAGCTCTCACATGTTGGTTCAACATAACAATACATATCTCAGTTAACACAGAGACTTAACCTTTAACATGATCAATATATTTTTTTCCACATTAAGCCATTATTACCCTAGATGCATTCACTAAACAGAGAATATACACTTAATTCCTAATTGCATAACAATTTTCCACCACAGAGTCTTACGCAATGACATCGAGCATTGCAGCGCACAGACAACCTGTGGCAGTTGATCAGCCCCACCTCCCCCCAACTACCCACACACCACACACTTTTGGACCACTCCCTCTGTCATTTACATAACCAAAGCGAATAAAGATGCTGCCCTCAATGACTCCTTCATGACCTTCCAGACTACAGTCAGATTACATCCACACCTAAATGCAATAATATAGCGAGGAAAGCATGTTTGAATTAAAAAGAAAAAGGTTTGAGATGACAATTCTCAAAGGAAGTCACATCAGCATAGCATAAAACCATGATCTTTACACTTAAACCCCCCCCAAAAATCCCCTTTACCGTCATGTGATAAATTCATGACGTTAACATTTTTTTTTCCGTCCTATTATTGCCTCACTGGTTTAGAGAGAATGAATGGCACCTGTTTTTCCTCGTGAAAATGCTACAGGGCAGACGCTGTCTGAAAGACTTGGATGTGTTTTTTACATCTGGACAGATTATTGAAATAACTACAGGGAATCCTCAATTCCCATTCCCCACCCCCACTGTTTGTGAAAAGTAAAACCTCTTGTTGAATTTTTGCTTACCATGAGATTACCGTCTTAATGAAGCAGACTGTATGGGTCACTTTCAGTTTACAGTAGTATGTGGATGATTGATAAATTTTGTGTATGGCCTCTTGTCTTCTGTACATCCGTCTGCCCTTCAAAGCTTCTACACAGGCTATAACGAGATATATATATATATATATATATATATATATATATATATATATATATATATATATATATATATATATAATGTATGAATCTTTCTCTTTTCTAATAAATGTTTTTCTTACATTTTGCATTGGTGTTTAGTTTTGCAGCTAAATCTACAGTTGAAGCCAATTATTTATATGCACTGTATAGCGAAACATGATTTTTTTGTTCCCCCACTGTCTGATAATTAATCAGACTAAGTGTCATAGTTCTTAGGTGTTTGTGTTTTTGTTAGTTTTCCTTATTTAGTTTTATTATCATGTTAGGTTATTCCTTGTCTTTATTAGTTATTTCTGGCACTTCCTTGTTTCCGTATTTCTTCTTGCTCTTAGATGTTTTTCACCCTTTTGCTTCTGTGTCCACCTTCTTATTTGTATTTCTCTTTAGATAGTTTCCTTATTTATTTCTTCCTTCTGTTCTCCAGTGTTTCATTAACTTCCCCTTAGATTCCTCCCTAGACATATTATCTTTAGTTTCTAGTTTCTTAAGAGTTTTCTGTCTCCCTTGCCATTTCTTCCCTGTCCTGTTGTGTTCTTCTTCTTCTTCTTCTTCTTGTTTATTGGCAGGTGGCATCTAACGTCTAGGTGCATATCCGCCACCTACTATTCTGGAGTGTGAGTCGGAGTAAGAGCGTAAAAAAAACAAAAAACTAAATTCGATTCAATAAACCGCTTTGTTTTAAATACTCAATCACCAATTTATATTTCCTTTCTTCACCATCTAACAAATTCTTTACATTTATCCGTCCACCTCCTATGTTTTTTAATTTGTCCCTGAGTTTTGTTCTACTTTCCTCATATTTTATACAAATTACATAAAACATGTTCCACTGTTTCTTTCTCTACGCCACATCCACACAAGCCTGTAGGGTGCTTCCCTATCAAATACATAGTGCTATTAAGCCCAGTATGTCCCATTCTTAGTAACTCTACTTTGCACTTTACTATTCATTCTTACATTTTTCCATTTTCCTACTTTCCCTTGGATTTGAAATAAATGTCTTCCTTTCTATTCTTTTTCCCACATGCTTTGCCACTCTTCCATTATGTATGTTTTAATAATAGATTTCATTTCAGCAACACTATATGCAATATTTGTTATTTCTCCCTCTCTTATTGCCTTTTTTGCATAATAATCTGCCATTTCATTTCCTTCTACTCCCCTATGTGCTGATACCCATAAAAGTTTAACTTCTGTTCCCAATTTCCTTAATCTAAAAATGGTTTCATAAATTTCATACAATATATCTATTCGACTTTTAGTAGACATTAATTTAATTGACACTAATACAGATAATGAATCAGTACATATAATTCCTTTTTTAATTCTATTTTGTTCCATCCATTGCAGACTAAATGATATGGCTAACATCTCCACTGTATAAACAGATAAATGATCTGAAGTTCTTTCCCTAACTACTAATCCTATTTGTGGTATTACAAATGCAAAACCCGTTTTCCCCCCTATTATGTCCTTTGATCCATCTGTAAATATACGCAAAAATGACTCATATATATTTAATCTATCTTCTGTAATTTTATCCCAGTTTCCTTTTCCTCTACTTCCTCTTATTTTTTCATAAATACTAAAATCAACACACACTTCTGGAAATATCCATTTTGGATTAACTGTATATAAAAACTTTTTAATTTGTACTTTATCTTGGATTTTACTCTCTTTTGCCCATTTTTGCACTTTCCAGCTACCATATTCCTTCTTTATTTTCTCATTTTCCCAACATGGACTCAGTGCCCTTTTTGCTATATGTTCATTGTCTTCACACCCTTGTGTACTTGCCCAATAATTTAAAGCTAGCTGTTTTATTCTAAGCTGAATTGGCATATCCCCCATTTCTACCTGTATTGCTACAATAGATGTAGTTTTTATCGCTCCACAACACACTCTTAATGCTTGGCTTTGTATGATTTCAATCCTTTTCATTATTGTTTTAGATGCTGAACTATAAACTATACTCCCATAATCTATCACTGATCTTATCATTGCACTGTACATATATTTTAATGCCTGAGCACTAGCCCCCCACTCATATCCTCTCACACATCTCATTATATTTATTACTTTTTTACATCTTTCCTCTATTTTATTTATATTATCTTTCCATACTAATTTTTTATCAAATATAACTCCTAAATATTTAAAATTATTTACTTGCTCCAAGTCTTTTCCGTATAATGTTAAGTTCTCCATTACTTTCTTGCTTTTTGTAAACACCATACTTTTAGTTTTTACCACTGAAAATTTGACACCCCATTCATATGACCAGTTTTCCAGTCCTGTTGTCTCCTTGCCACTCTGCTCTTTATCCAGTTTCACTCATTGCCCTCACCTGCATCTGCTTCCACTAATTGGTCGTTGGTCTTCTCTGTCACTTCCTCATTTCCTCCTCAGTATATATTCAGCTCTCATTCAGTCACTACTTGCTGGTTCGTCGTCATTTTTTCCCTGTCCAGTTCCTGCCTTCCCTGTCCAGTTCCTGTCTTTCACCATCGCTGCATTTGTTGGTTCTCCTGAGTTTTGTAAGTCATTGTTTCTTGTTTTTTTGTTGCAATTAAATCATTTGTGTTTTACTTGGTGCATTTGGGTCAATAATACCATAACATGACACTAAGCTTTTTCTGTTTTAGATCAGTTAGGATTACCCAAAAACTGTACATTTTCTAAATCACAAAATAAGAAGAGACATGTTTTTTATTACCTTCTTCAAATTCAGCAGTTTACATATACCAGGATTACTATGCCTTTTCAACAATTTAGGGAAGCCCCTATGATGATGATGTAATGGCTTTGTAAGCTTCTGATGACATCTGAGTTAGGCTAAATGAAGGCACGCCTGGATGCATTTTAAGGTAACACATCCTTGTTTGACATCCTTGAAACATAACAAAAATAAGTCAGGATATCAATAAGAGACTTGTGGACCTCCATATCTCTGGTTTATCCTTGGGTGTAGTTTCCAGATGCCTAAAGGTGCCACGTTCATCTGTTCTAACAAGTATATGCAAGGATAAAACGCATGAGAATACTCAACCATTATTTTGTTCTTGAATGAAACGGTTTTGGTGTGAAATCTGTGTATCAAGTCAAGAATAACTCAAGCAAAATACCTTGTAAAGATACTGACTGATGCAAATGGAAGGAAATCATTTGCCACAGTGAATCAAGTCCTATGTGACATGGGCTGAAAGGCCACTCAGAGAGAAAGAAACCATTTCTCCAAAAGCAAAAATTAGGCAATTGTCTGTAGTGTTCATGACATAATTTTTTCTATTTACATTTGAAGAAAAAAAGTGATGATCTCAAGCCTGAGAACACAAAGTGAAGCATGGGAGTGGCAGCTGTTGTGTTGTCATGTTGTGGGGTTGTTTTACTACAGGAAGGATTCAATTCAATTCAGTTTATTTATATAGCGCCAATTCACAACAGATGTCATCTCAAGGCACTTAACAAGACGTCATTTCAATACATTTATACAAACAGGAAGGACAGGTGCACTTTACAGAATAGATAACATTATGTGAAAAATACTGAAGTAACATCTCAAGACATCAGCCAGGAAGTAAAGATTAGATACAAATGGCTCTTCCAAATGAAGAGTGACGTGTCTTGTCCAAGGACACAACGACGAAGACGGACAGAACAGGGGTACGAACCGGCAACACACCGGTTACAGAACGAATTCCTCCTACCGCCCGAGCCAGTCTCCCTATGTGAGGCAGCATACAAACCAGACAGTTGCACCTGTTCAGTAAGGAGAAAACTCCAACAAACTGTGAGGCTTGTATAAGGACACTCCAAACACCCAAAACGTTTGAACCAGGTCATACGACATATAAAAGCAAAATACTAGGGAAATGTATATAAATATTTGAATTGAATAAAGTATAAATTAATTATTTTAACCATTGATCTTGTTCTGAAATTCAACAAATGGAAATAATTTTGGTAATCCTAACTGACCTAACAGAGATAGACTTTAGTCTTAAACAGTGAATGTAAATCTCTGGGTTCAAATTTTTACATATGAAATGGCAAATAGATTAGTTGTTACTTGTCTTTTTTGAGTGTATCTGTCAAAACTAATAAGTGGTTAATGAGTCAACGTGATTATTTATCCACAGGCGCACATTTAAACTATTACTTTTCAACACAAATTAACTGACTTTTTTTCAAAAAATCTGACCCACTCAACCCCAAGAGAAAGATCAACCAGGCATATCCATGCTGCCTTGGTCACAGAATATAGTGAAAAAAAAAATGGCTAAACTCAGATGGAATAACCATGTTTGTGGCTGGACTCTGATGTAGTGTAATCCATAAGCTCCTCTTTGCGATGAAATGGGGAGGGGGGTCAGAGAAGAAGGCTGTAGAGGTCTGCTGCGCCTTTACCCAAGCTGTCTGGCAACAAGGTTTCTCTTTTTTTAAAGTCTCAATTTATATAACTGTGTAAGTTTCTCGAGCGTGCTCTGACCCGTGTGGTTGTTCTGGTTTGACTGTTTCCCACACACATGAGTGGGATACCTTGTTTTTCCTCCCACAGTTCAAACCCCTGCATGTTGGCTAGATTACTGATTCCAAGTAGCCTTTAGGTGACGATTTGTATTTTTTAGTCCACTTTGTTTTGTCTCTGTATTGGCAGTGGGATGGACTGCTGACCAGTCTAGGATGAATCTTGTCCATTGGACTTTTCAGATAGACTCCCCCTTGTGACACGCAATCACAGTAGGACACAGAAAATGAATGATTACCTTTAAATATGACCTGCAGGGCCATTCAGAAACCTTTAGAGGGCCAGGTGCTCAAAGTTAAAAAGGGGCACATAACCACAGCATAGTTTTCAAGTGAAATTCGAAAAATTAGAATATCATGCAAAAGTTAATTTATTTCAGTAATTAAACTTAAAAGGTGAAACTAATATACAATATAGCCTCCTTGCATGCAAAACTATTTATTTCAAGCCTTCGTTTGTTATAAGTTTAAAGATTAATGCTTACAGCTTTTGAAAACCCCAAATTCAAAATCTTGGAAAAATAGAATACTGAGATATGGTTTAATATTTCAAATTCAATTCAAAAATACTTTATTGATCCCAGAGGGAAATTAAGTGTTGGTATAGCTCATATAATTAATTCTTTAAGGAGTTGTTGTAGATGATGATGGCTGTGGGCAGGAAGGATTTCCTGTAGCGGTCTGTATTGCAGCGAAACTGAAGAAGCCTCCGACTGAAGACGCTCTGTTGTTGTATGGCAGTCTCATGAAGAGGATGCTCAGGGTTGTCCATAATCTTTTTGATTTCATAAAGAATCCTTCTTTGCATTATCATCTCCAGATGTTCCACAGTCGTCCCAAGATCAGAACCAGCCTTCTTTATCAGGTTGTTTAGCTATTTTAAATTCCTGGCTCTGATGCTGCTACCCCAACAGATGACGGCTGAAGAGATTACACTCTCCACAACAGACTTGTAGAAGATCTGCAGCATCTTGCTGCAAACCTTGAAGGACCTAAGCTTCCTCAAGAAGTACAGTCTGCTCTGTCCCTTCTTGTAGACGGCTTCACTGTTCAGTCTCCAGTCCAGTCTGTTGTCAAGGTAGCTCCGAGGTATTTAAACTCCTCAACCACCTCCACTTCTTCTCCCATGATGGAAACAGTGTTTGACTTATCCCTGTTTCTTCTGAAATCTACAGTCATCTCCTTTGTTTTGTTCACATTCAAGGTGAGACGATTGTTTCCACACCATGTCACAAAGTGGTCCAACCAGCTCTCTGTATTCAGCTTCTTGTCCATCTCTGATACACCCGACAATTGCAGAGTCATCTGAGTATTTCTGCAGATGACAGGTCTCTGATTTGTACTGGAAGTCTGAAGTGTACAGAGTGAAAAGGAATGGTGAGAGTACGGTCCCCTGTGGTGCTCCTGTGCTGCTGACCACCTGGTTTGACACACAATTTTTTAGTTTCACAAACTGTGGTCTGTTTGTCAGGTAGTCATTGATCCAGGCTATTGTTGAGGGCTCCACCTGTGTCTTCAGGAGTTTCTGACAATGCAAATCAGGCTGAATTGTGTTAAATGCACTGGAGAAATCCAAGAACATGATCCTCACAGTGCTGCCTGCTTTGTCCAGATGACAGTGGGTTGGTTGAAGCAGGTGGATGATGGCATCTTCAACTCCAACTCCACAGCGATAAGCAAACTGCAGTGGGTCCTGATATGTTCTTGTTTGCTTACTCAGGGGTGCCAACAGGAGTCTCTCCAGGACCTTCATGATGTGGGATGTCAGGGCAACAGGTCTTTAGTCAATGATGACTGATGGGTTAGTTCTTTTTGGTACTGGAACAAGGCAGGATGTCTTCCACAACACTGGAACCTTCCACTGAGTTAGGCTAAGGTGGATGATGTGCTCCAGAATCCCACAGAGCTGCTCTGCACAGGCCTTCAGAATTCTGTGGCTGACACCATCTGGACCTGCAGCCTTGTTCGGGTTCAGTTTCTCCGGCTGCCTCTTCACCTGACTTTTGGAGACAGACAAGTGGGAGGGGGAGGCAAAGGGCGTAGCAGCATTTCCTGACTGGGATAAAGTCAAACTTGTGGAATCAGAAGAGTCCATGCCTGAGGTGAGGATAAAACATCCGAGGTGTAACAGGAAAGCTGTTGGTCAGAGGAGAGTGGGCTTTCTGTTTGGCTGGGAACAGGAGAGGGGGATGCTGAGCTAGTTCCTGAACTGAACCTGTTGAAGAATGTGTCCAGTTCATTGGCTCTGTCCAGACTTCAATCTATCAATCCTTCCTGTCCTTAAAGCCTGTGATCTTTCTCATTCCTGACCAGACATCTCAGATATTGTTTCTCTGTAGTTTGTTCTCCAGCTTCTTCCTGTATGCCTCCTTGCTGTCTCTGATCTTGACCTTAAGTTGCTTCTGTATACTCCTCAGTAATTCCCTGTCTCCCTCCCTGAAGGCTCTTTTTTTCTTGTTTAGCAGTTCCTTCAGGTCACTGGTGATCCAGGGTTTGTTATTAGGGAAGCATCTCCCTGTTCTGGTGGGGATGATGTTGTCCACACAGAAGTTTATATAGTCAGTCACACACTCAGTCATGGCATTGATGTCGTCTCCATGTGCTTGGCAAAGAGTCATCCAGTCTGTGGTCGCAAAACAATCCTGTAGGGCTTCTTCAGCTTCCTGTGACCATTTTCTCACAGTTCGTTTTGTCACAGGTTGCCTTTGAACATGTGGTTTATATTCTGAACAGAGAAAAACAAGATTGTGATCTGATTGTCCCAGAGGAGGTCTTGGTTTGGACATGTATGCATCATTTATATTTGCATAAAACAAATCCAAGGTCCTGTTTTCTCTTGTAGAGCAGCTGACAAACTGTTGAAATGTTGGAAGTGTAGTAGAGAGCGAGGCATGATTAAAATCACCAGATATTGCCACAAATGCATTGGGGTGCTGTGTCTGTAGCTTAGCAACAATGGAACTGATGACATCAAATGCATTGTCTGCGACAACTGAAGGTGGAATGTAAGCAACTGCCAAAATTACACTGGTCAACTCTCTTGGTAAATAATATGGACGAAAACCTACTGCCAAGAGTTCAACATCTGGGCTGCAGAGACGACACTTCACAGTAACATGTCCTGGATGACACCATTTGTTGTTGACAAGCACTGCTACTCCACCCCCTTTTCTTTTCCTACTCATTTTCAGATCTCTGTCTGCTCGTACAATCAGGAAGCCTGGCAGAGAGACGTTGGAGTCGGGGATATATTCCAGCAGCCACGTCTCAGTAAAACACATAACACTGCGTTCCCGGTACTCTGGCTGAGTCCTTGTAAGGGCTTGGAGTTCATCCATCTTGTTAGCCAGTGATCTTACATTGCCAATTATGATCGATGGAAGAGATGGCTTGAACTTCCCCTTCTCTGTCTCCTTTTTGCTCCTGTTCTGCATCGACGTCTCCTCCTTAACAACTCATCAGGGATTTGTGGCTTCATTTGAGGTATTATTTCAGCTTTTGCGATGTAAATCAGCTTCTCCCGGCTGTAAACCTAATTGTTGCCATGGTTACGCAACATAAATTGTCAAAGTGAAAAATTTACAGCAAAAATCCTTCACGCTTCACAGCACCAAAAACTAAAAAGTGTACAGGTAAAAAAAATGCAATCTTCCTCAAGAAAAAAGAGGAATCAATGTACAAAAAAACCAAAACTTAATATGCAGCCAACAGAGCCACTCCAACATGCAGCCACCCAGAGCAGCGCAATTCTAGAATTTTAGGCTCAGTGTCACTCCTAATCTGCTAATTAATCCAAAACACCTACAAAGGGTTCCCGAGCTTTTAAATGGTCTCTCAGGCCCTGTCTACAAGTTGTTTCATCAATCTAATCAAATTTGTTTTTATTTGCATAGTGCCAAATTACATCAATGTGAAAGGATGTTCAATATTATTTAACTTTAGTACTCATCGGATGTTGAGACTGCTATTTATTTATATTTTAACAGTTTGTTAATGGATAGTTTCATCAATAGATTCTGCAACAACTGGCCCTTTATAGGACTTTCAACATCTGGATTTGGCCCGAAAAGAAAATGAGTTTGACACCCCTCTGCCCAAGTCTGGAGGAAGAATGGAGAGGCAAACAATCCAAGATGCTTGAAGTCCAGTGTGAAGTTTTCACAGTCTGTGTTGATTTGGGGAACCATGTCATCTGCTGGTGTTGGTCCACTGAGCTTTATTAAGTCCAGAGGCAGCACAGCCATCTACCAGGATATTTTGGAGCACTTCATGCATCCTTCCACAGACGAGCTTTATGGAGATGCTGACTTTATTTTCCAGCAGGACTTGGCACGTGCCCACACTGCCAAAAGTACCAAAACCTGGTTCAATGATCATGGGATTACTGTGCTTGATTGGCCAGCAAATTTGCCTGACCTGAACCCCATAGATAATCTATGGGGTATTGCCAGGAGAAAGATGAGAGACATGAGACCAAAAAATGCAGAAAAGCTGAAGGCCTCTATTGAAGCATCCTGGTCTTCCATAACATCTCAACAGAGCCACAGGTTGATAGCATCCATGCCACGACGCATTGAGGCAGTAATTGATGCAAAAGGGGCCCAAACCAAACACAGAGTACATATGTATGATTATACTTTTTAGAGGACTGATATTTCTCTATTTGAAATCCTTGTTTTATTGATTTCATGTAATATTCAAATTTTCTGAGATTTTGAATTTGGGGTTTTCATAAACTGTAAGCCATAATAATCAAAATGATAACAAATAAAGGCTTGACATATCTGGCTTTGTATGTAATTAGTCTATATAATGTAGTAGTTTCACTTTTTAAGTTGAATTACTGGAATAAATGAACTTTTGCACAGTATTCTAATTTTTCAAGTTTCACCTATTGACATTGAAAAGACCATAGGAGAGCTGGTAGCTGGTTAAACAAGTGTTATGAAGAACATTATGGAATATTCACATGTATAAACATCCCTTTCTGGACAGTTTGATTGATCAGATTGTGGTACATCTGGCTTTCCACATGTGCTTCTGTTCAATATTTTCCTTCACAAACATGACTATTTTGAAAAAAATATTCTTGGCTATAATTTGATAGTTGACAACTTGACGGGCCCAGTTTCCCCCTCTACCAGTGTATTATAGTGGTCTATACCCTACTTCCCGGTCTTACCGCAGCCTCACTCGCAAAGCAAAGCAGCTCAGGACAAAGGAGGTAGAGGCACGTCAAGAAGGAGCATTGATTGGCTGTCGTCATGAGACTGATGGCAGCCAGATAATTTCATTTATCTAAATTAATAGGTAAATATTACATCTGAAATTAGAATTTTTTATGTGCACTTCTCTTTATATGCTGGATATTTTGTTTATCTGAACAGTG
Source organism: Valencia hispanica (assembly GCA_963556495.2). Taxonomy (NCBI): domain Eukaryota; kingdom Metazoa; phylum Chordata; class Actinopteri; order Cyprinodontiformes; family Valenciidae; genus Valencia; species Valencia hispanica. Next base: position 39,570,740 of record OY747706.1, read on the forward strand.
AGGTCATCATCCCTGGTATTTGACGTTTTTAAAGCTTACAAAGCCCGAGTGTCACTACTGACTGAGTGGACGCTTTGGTGTGGTTACACGCTCTATTTTAGTGCAGCTGGACAGATTTGCAGTCAATAATACTCTCTAAAACCCCAGCTGTTTTGTTTTAATCAGATCCCAGAGGTTTTGGTCTGGGAAAACAAGGTTGGCTAATGGCTGTGAGTGACTCAGTCATATCTGCAGGAAAAATATGTCCCTGCAGGGTTAACGCAGGAATCCATGCGTCTTTACTGCTTTCTGTAACTGATAAAATAGCATCACTTTAGAAATACTGCAGCATTCACATGACAATTGTCATGGGTAGATATGTATTCTGCATTTTATTCATGATATTTGTAAGTGTTTTATGTTTAGAATCGTAGCCATAGAAAAACAGCACGCAAGTTACCAGACCATAAGTGAACGCTGTTAATAAATACAAATCCTATTTGTCCTGTTTTTTTCTGAATCAATAAATACATTTCTTGAGAACATCAGTGAAAAAAACACCCTCATGAAGACCAAGGAAAACACAGAAGATGGGTCAGAGAGAAAGTTGGAAAGAAAAGAGCAGGCTCAAGTTCTAAAACAATATTGGAGCACTGTTCACTCTGACCTGAAGATGGGAAGAGTGTGGCATTGCTCCAATCCTACGAAGACATTATGTCTGACTGAACTGATAGGCCAAGCAAGGAAAGCATTAATCAGTTGCAATCAAGAGGTCAATGGGGACTCTGGAGGAGCAGCAGAAAACCACAGTTCATGTGAGGAAATCTGTTAACAGGATATATGTTAGTAAGTAAGTAATAATGAATTTTTATGGAATCCTGTTTTAGTTTGCAACAGGCTAATAGGAGCCATTGCAAACAGGTGGTACGATGAGACTAAAATTAAGCATTTTGACCCACATGCAAAAACTATGTGGTTTAAAACTAACACTGTACATCATCCCGATAACACCGTGATCCTCACCATCCTCATGGTGAAACATATGAGTGGCAGCATCACACTATGGAGGTGTTTGTCTTCAGCAAAGACAGGGAAACTGGTCAAAGTTGATGGGGAAAGTTGATGGAGCTAATTCCAAGGCAATCCTGGAAAAAAAAACATTTTAGAGACTGCCTATCCTTTCAGGACTCAACAACCCTAAACATATAGCCACAGATGCAATGCAATCATTTTTTTAAATCTTAATTGATAATAGCAAGTACTCTTCTTCTGCACCTGTGAACATTAGAGTCTCAATTAAGTTGTGCTAGTTGTCGAAGAAGAAGGAACAACATTTCAGTCTCTAGATGGGCAAAGCTGGAAGAGAGGGAATATCTGGCATTGCAGATGGATTTCATTATATCTTATCCCGATTAAAATACATTTTAGCTCGTGGCTGGAAAATTGCAAAACATAAGGCGTTGCAAGGCTCTAAGATAAATCATTCATGCACTTATGAAATCAGAATTGCTGCTCTTTGGACAGAAACATTTTTGTCCAAAGATATAAGTTTTCAGGAAATGAATGAATATTCTTGCTTCTCCTTTTAAACTGATCCTGTTTGGTCAATGATACCTGCTTCCTTTGTTCCTTTTTTATGTTGAGTTGCATTAATGAAAACTCAGAAAGATGTCAAGGGGGATCATTAAAGTTGATTTACACCAGAAAACAACTATTTCAAATAAGGACATGATGTTTTTGCCAGATAGCGATGTAAAGTTAGTTTAGAATCTTCTTGCATTTTTGTTTAGGCCACATATGTCTTGACTAAAGTCAGTAATCTGGTTAAGGTTTTTGATTACAGTCTGGACTTTAGATAAACAGATATATTCCCACAGATGATGTAACTAAAGAGTGGACTTCCGTCCCTGTGCTGCATAAACCCCAGCACTGGTGACATTCTAAGGAATATTGTCTTCTTCTGTCATCCAAGATGGAACAATGATGTGCTTATGGAGAACACATAGATTACATGGGCTTGTGAATGAGCTAAATCATTATGAACTGTTAGTGATTTTAATTCTAATAAGATTATCTGATTTCAACGGTATAGAACTGGTTGTTATGCCCTCATCTTTACCTGTATTTTTAACAGCTACTTTTTCTGACCAAGGCAAGCACCTGCAGTACACTCTTGGGAGCAAAATAAAAACTGATTTCTTCATCAGTGCAACTTCTCATAAAGATTTCTTAGGAAAACATGCATTTTTGTATTATTGTTGAATATTTGCCATCACTCTCTTTTTCCCTCTTATCATGATGTTTTCACCAGCAATAGGATTGCTCCTACTGCTACTGAAAAAAAAAAGAATTATTCCAGTAACAATAATGCTGTCTACAACATTTATCTTGGTGGAGTAGCTGGTAGCACTGTTGCCTTGTAGCTAGAGGGTCCTGGGTGTGAATCCCAGCCTGGAGTCTTTCTGCATGTTTTTTGGGAGTATGCATGTTTCAAATCATGACTATTAAGGTAACTGGTCTCTCTAATTACCCTTAGTTATGAGTGTGTGTGCTTGGTCATTTGTCCTGTGGGCCTCTGTGTTGCCCTGTGACAGACTGGCAACCTGTCCAGGGCATCCCCTCCCTCTTGCCCAATGACTGCTGGAGATGGGCACGGACACCCCTGTGACCCTGCAAGGATAAGCGGGTATGGATGATTCTGATTCACAGACTCAGAGAAGAATATAGATTAAACTCCCATGCTGCTCTTTATATTGTTGACACTCTTCTTCATAGAGATGGAGAAAACTCCTGGCACAGTTATCTTTTCTCTGACATTTCATTAAAATAACTTTTGAACCACAACTTTTTAAAATCTCTTCATACCCTGATGCATCGCAAGCACCCCCCAAAAAAATACAGCACATGGCAAAAGTATTCCTGCACCAAAGCCTTTTCACATTTAGTCACATTACAGCCACATGCTTAATGTGTTATATTGGGATTTTATGTGATAGACATAAACCCTAAGGAGTTTATAGTTGCTAAATGGAATAAAACCGATATGTGGTTTGCACAAATAAAAAAAATGGAAGGTCTGGCAGTAGAAGTCAGTGCCCTTTTCTCCTGACAACCTTAAATAAAACCTGATGCAACCAGCTGCTATTATTATGCCAGCCGATTAAGGCATTTAAGTTAAAAACAAAACACTCACTCTACATACTATAATAATAATAATAATAATAATAGATTTTATTTAAAAGGCGCCTTTCTGACACTCAAGGTCACCGTACAGACATACATGAAGTTAAGCATCATAGATAAAATTAAACACATAAAACAATCAAAATAAATAGTGCAAGAGACAATTAAAGTAGATTAAAATCACAAATAAGTAGATGTTACAGTGAATAAGTCTCTAAACTCTCCTTAACTCTGGAAATAAAAATGTTTAGTCCTGTGACTCGTGCCTTCATTGTATGTTTTATGGCTTCATGTGGGAAATGGCTTTAAATCCTGTAGTGCCAGATGGTGTTCAAGCAGGTGTTACGTCAAAATCTACCATTCCAAAAACGTGATCGACTGATGCACATTGTAAGCCAAAACAGAGCATCCATGAGGCCTTGCAGAACATCCGCTTTCTACATTTACCCAAATGAATAGAACATGCTTTGGATTTTTTCCCCCCTTTTGTGCTTTGAGCTGAAGGCAGAGGAGGATAAGGGAGAGAAAGATGTCTATGAGTTTGTCTCTGTGAGCAGTAATCCCCATAGAGTTAAATCATTGCCCCATCTGGCCAGCAGGTCAAGTGTGTGTGAGGGGAATCCTCCTTTACCAGTCTTCTTGTTCATCACTTCACTTTGTGTTAACATCACATGGCATGAAATTATGGACAAATAATCTGTCAAGCAGAAAACATCTTCTGCTTCTTAACTGGATCATCTGACAATCCAGATCCAGTGATGTGTTTCTCTTTCATTCAAATATATATTTGTAAAATGCTAGAATAATCATAGAGATTCTTTTAGACATTTTTTAATCATTTGTTTTGTGTCAATTTCAGAAGTTTAAGTACATTTCCCTAACTTTATGCCAGCGCCATCAGCACACAGTCCTGTTCACTCCTGTCTAATCATTGTCTGCACATGTCTCCAAGCTGTCACACCTGATACTCCCCTTTTCTCTATTTAAACCCTTCACTTCCTCTCACTCCCCATCGGATCATTCATGTCTTCCTTTTTTTTTCACGTGTCCTGTTTGGCAGTGTGGAGCTCAGAATTGGTGTCTGAGTACCAAGTAGAAGCCCAACAGATTTACTTTCACAAGCGGAGCAGTACAGCTTTTGCTATAGTCCTCCACTAGATATATGTGTGAAAAATCTTTATTATGAATTGTTGGGGTTTTTATTTCCTGATGTTATGGACACGGAGACGGAAAATTAAGGAGAAGAAAGAAGGAAGATGAAGAAGAGAGGTAGGAAACAAAAAGTCAAGCGAGAGGGTGAGTTGAAAATACAAGAGAGGAAGGGGAACAAAGAAAACACAGGAAGACATTGAAGTCTGCCTCCATACCCACAGGACGGCAGAGAGAGGGGGAAAAACAAAACAGGAAAAAGGAACATCGACAAAACAAACCAAACATTCTGAACTAAGAATTACATAACCACATCACACAAAAATAGATATAAAAATACAACAACAATGTCACAGAAAAACTCATGGCCATGAATATATCCTTAAACACCAGAGACCCCACATCTATGTGTGTGTGTTAGCATGCTGGTGCATATAAGGTTTCTCCATAAGAGTGTTCGATAGTTGGTGTGAGCAGGCATCAATCCGTCTCCCAGGAATCGATGCAGACATGAAGGAGATCGGAGCAAAGACGTCCAAAGGACCCCCAGAGCCCCAGGCGGACCCGGGCGGGGCCGACCGCATCCCCCAAGAGTGGAGCAAAGGAGAACCCCAGGGGAACGTCCAGCGGCTACTATGCAGGGGCCCAGGGGGGAGAGTGACGAGCCCACGGGCCCCGCCGGCAACCGGCCGCGCCAGGGCAGGCCGGTCAATGGACCGGGAGAGCCGGGGCCCAGGGGCACCCCACCCCCCAGCAGGGACCCGACAAGGGACCGGCCGACGAGGGGCCCCCCGGCACTGCAGGGGCCGCCGGCCGCCACGCGCCCCCACCACCCTAGGCCAATCCCCACCGCCAACATCCCAGCGCCCCACCCCTGCCCTACGTCGGGGCGCCCCACCGATAGCCCCAGGGGATGGACAGCATCCCCAGGCCGGGCTCAGCCAGCATCTGGACACCAAGTTGTACCAGCTCCTGGGTCCTGATCCCGCGCAACGCAGAGCGCCGAGACCAGGCATCCAACAAGGGCCAGGGCCGGTCCAACCCGCCAATGAACCGACCACGCAGGATGCGCACAGAACAGGTGATCGAACGAACAGAGACGCCGGATCCGCATCCCGCCGAGCCACCGAGCAGGCCCCACCCAACAATCCCAAACCTGGCACCCCTAAAAGAGGTGCCCCAACCAACCAAAGGAAGATATCGGCCCAGCGCATCGGCCGATCGACACACCGGCCTCCCCAGGCCCGGCCAGGCACACACCAGGTCCGAACCGGATTGACCACCGATGCACCGGCAGGCAGGGGCCCCCGTCACCGGCAGGGAGTGACGGAGGGGAAATAGGCCCCCCATTAAGTGTAAGGCCTGAGGTGCACCAGGCGAGATGGACCCCCTACCTTCTAGGACGGAGACAAGCAGACCGCCAAGGGCCCCACAGTCGCAAAGCAGCCCGACAGCCCAGGACCCCGACCAGACCGCCTGTTCCTCCTCCGGACCCCAACCCCTGATGGCCCGTAGCGAACAGGGGTGTGAAAAGACCCCTAGCCTCCATCCTCCCGCTCGAGTATGGTGTTGATGCGTGTTGTTATAATGTGCATTTAAAACAGAGGGGTGGGATGTGGGGAAGGCAGCCACACATCCCCCAACCCCCACCCCGAGCCCTCAGTGTCTATATGTGGTTTAACAGTGGGCACCGGCACCAGAGGTGAAGCTGATTGAACTGCTCCCCCTCTGGATGCCGAAAAGTGTGCCCACCCCAAAGTCCCTACATATGTGTCGCACGAGAATGTGAGAACAAAGCCCCACGGACCCCAAGGCAGTCCCCCCAGCCCCATCCCAGAAGGGGAACTAAACCCACCCTGACATTCGCTCTACTCTCAAAACACAAAAGACACTAGATACCCAGGTTGAGTTCGCCCCCTCCCGCACACCCCTCCCCCCCGTCCAAGTGCCCTCGTAGGGGGAGAGCACCTGTCGCTACACAGCAACAGCCTCCCCGCCAGCAAAGGAGGCCCCCAGAGCCACCCGCACACCGGAGGCCCCCGCAGCCCGAACCACGGCGACGTACCCACCCAGACCAGGAGCAAACCGATGAGCCGGGCGGCCGACCCACCAGGCCAACATCCACCAGCCCCATTGCTTGTGGAGTGACCACTGCTGCTCAACAGCCCAGCAGGAGACCAAACCCAGCGCCCCACCCACCTGCCCTGCACGCCCACCACCCGGCCAGTCCACCCGCAAGTCCGACCGAACCCGGCCAAATGCCCGACCCCAGCGCCCCGCACAAAGACCAAGACCCAGGAGCCAAGTCCAGTGCGAAAAAGGACTGATCCGGCCCAGAAATGCCACCCAGCCACCGCGACCAGCAGCCAGGCACCCCAACCAGCAAACAAGGTGAGACGCCATACAGGGACCGGCGATTACAATCGGCTCAGAGAAAAAGAGCGAGGCGGCTGCACATGCCGGCTGCCGGCCGGCCCCGACCCCCACAGGCAACAGAGATCCCACGCCGGCCGACCCCCAGCCAGGACCACAGCTAGGGGGCGCGGCGCCCCAGAGCCCCGAATCCCCAGGCCCACCCCAGACCCTACCCAGGCCCAGCACGGCCACCAGGCCAGTAACCCATGTCTGCCAGTGCAACCCCCCTAAGGCACTGCATGCAGCCATCAGGAGTTACCACCCAAAGCCCAACCCCAGGCCGGCCACGACGTCCAGTGAACTATCCGCCCAGTGATCCCACCCCCAGGGGTCCCCCCCAGACGCCTCAAACCCCCACATCAGCAACAGTATCCCAAACGACAAAACCAAGTGCCCACCACCCCTACTAGGTGATGGAGCCGATCAAAGGAGCCCAGAGAGATTGATCAGATATGGAGCCAGAGGCCGTCTCAAGAGCAATATGGTCCAACAAGAGATTTCTATACTGATTAATATTAAGAGCTTTTTTTTTTTTTCAGTTCAGGAGGATAGTTTTCTTAGCGATGCATAAGGCAATGTGAACCATTAGAACTGACTTTGTGTCCATGGTGACATCATTTAAATTTTCTAACAGGCAAACTGAGGGAGATGGTGGGATGTTACATTTCAGACACTTTGATAAGTCCTCACATATCTGGCACCAAAATTTCTTAACAGGTGGACAGAACCAAAGCGCATGAACATAAGTATCTGGTATATTGCTTGTGCATTGTAAGCAGGTATTAGACGATGTAAAACCCATCCTAAACATTCGTTGACCTGTATAGTGTACTCTATGAAGGATTTTGTATTGTATTAATTGCAAATGAGGATTTTTTTGTTATTTTAAAGGTTCTTAAACATATCTGAGACCAGACGTTTTGGTCAAAGCTGGCTGATAAATCCACCTCCCATTTTGAAATAGGGATGGCTATTGATTCATCTAATGTAGATAAAGTTTTGTATATTTTAGACAGCAATTTGGGGGGTTGAGATTAAGAAAATCTAAAACTCTTGCTGGAATTTGTAATTCAGCTGTATTGAGGCTAAATTTACCTTTAATAATAGATTTAATTTGTTGATATTCTAAGAATTTGTTTTTATCAATTCCATATTGTTTAATTAATGTATTAAATGGGATAAAGTCTGTTCCTTCAAATATATGTTCCAGGTATTCAATTCCATTGCACCTCCATACTGGAAAACGTATCATACATTTTTTTTGCAAGATGTCGGGGTTATTCCAGATGGGTGTACGTCTGCATGAAATTATTGTAGACTCTGTCATTTTTAGAAACTCCCACCATGCTGTCAGAGAGGAGCTGATATTCATTCATGTCTTCCTGCTGTCTCTCACCCTCCTGTTCTCCATCCTGCTCCTTTCTGTCAACCTGGTGTCCTGTATCGTCGTTCCTGCCATATTCATCATCATCATCATAAACATTCCATGCTGCTTCTACACACACCTGACACTTTAGGTACAAGTCACTCTTTTTGAGTTCGTTCTCACAACAGTTTACTGGAAATTTGGCCTACTCCTCCTGTTATAACTAGCATAACAGATTTATTGACCGCTTTGCTCATAAAAAACTTTGCACACAAATTTTGTACTTTGTGTGGGACTGCGATCACGGCTTTGGGATGACCACACCAAAACGGTGATTCTGTTTCATTAAGTCTCATTGTAACTAATCTTGTGGTCCGCTTCATGTCATTATCCATTTGGTAAACCAATTTGTGTCCAAATGATGTTGACTTGCAAGCACCCACTCTTTGCTTCAAATGTAACAATGCTCATTTTTGGCAAGCATTTTTATTTGAATTTCATCACACTGCAAGACAGGTCTGCAAAAAATCAAGTCTTTGTTCCCGAGTTCATTTGCAAACTCTTATTGGGCAGTTTTATTTTTAGGGTAATGGCTTCTTCCTCTTTGAGAGGCCTTTCAGGCCATGTCAAGACAAAACCCCTTTCGGACGGTGTGCATACTGAAGAAAGGAATAAAAATTATAGTGAAGAATCTCTCATTTATTTGGTATTTAGGAAATAGGGAAATGTCAGCAATCCGAATTGACCCAAAACACAAAAAGTTAAGTCAGATTTAATTTCAGACAATTTCAGAAACTATCTGGTTTCAGCTATATCTGCTATAACATGGACATGAAATATGAAAAACTCTCACTTTACTTTCCCAACATAAGACATGCAATCCAACCTGCAGTTCACAGCATCATTATGCATCCTCAGACGTGTGTGTTTTAAACAGACTTTCATTTTGATGATGGTGCATGCAAATACTGCTAGTCATGTTACCGAGAAGCTTTTTAAAAGGTTTCAAGGATTATCCCCCTCGTGTAGTGAAAATGCTCCTAACTGGGATTACTGTTAATCCTTGCTGTGCCAAGAAAGTTGTGTCAAGAAGGTTGAAACACATCCAGCTGAGACCCTCTATAAAACTGTAGAATTGGGTAAAATGTTTGTAAAATAGTGCTGTGGAGTAAGAAGTAAAAACATGTCAAAGATAAACAAAACATTAAAACTAACTATAGCTGTGCGATATGGCGGTAATGGCTTTTCTCTCTAAAATGTGGTGATAAATGACTTTTACATGGCAAAAATAAATTCAACAACAAACATAGAAGCACTGCAGGTGACAATGTTGTTATGTTGTTATAAAGGCATGTGATTGTGAACTGCTTTGGACAAATGCAGAATTTCAGTTTTTTGTAGCTTTAGCCATTTTATATTTCTGTATCTGGATGCTTTATGTGTAAAACCCAGAAATCATGATGACGTTCACTTTTTCTTCACCATACATTGGAGTTCCATTCGTCCCAAGAGGGATTAATCAAAGAAAATAACTTTGCCTCAGTCTTCTGCTCTCCATCCTTGTACTAGTTCATTCTATCAGTATTTCATTGTGTTCTTGGTGTTTTTCAAGAGACTTCTTTGGTACATCCTAATCACAGTGCTTTGGTCCAAAAGTTTTTGCCAATTAAGTATGAGGGGAAAAATAACACATGAAAAGAGAAGGTGAGAAGGTAACTTAGTCCATCCTGACACAGTAGAGTACACAGTATTTCACACCCTTCATCCAAATAAACATGCACTATACATAAAAGGAGGCACTTCAAAGGCAAGGCAAGGCAAGGGAATTTTATTTGTATAGCACACTTTTAACAACAAGGCAATTCAAGGTGCTTTACATAAAGCATAAAAAACACACACACACAACATATGGTACATTAAAACATTACTCAAAGGCAGCTCTTATTTTAAAAAAGCGGCACACAAACTGAACTCAAGCTTTCCCAAAATGTTCTATATTTCACTATATTTTGATCCATGTTGCATACAATTTCAGATGCACCGACATACATGTCAAGATGAGAATCGGTGAAAGTAACTTTGAATGGAATATTCTTCACAGCATATTTCTTGTAAAGGAGGCTATTTTGACTACAGTAATGGCTGCCAATCTTTTCTTTGGAGTAGATCATTACTTGTAGAAATAGTGATTTCAGTTATTTGTGCCCCTCTTTTAATGCAATCATTCTAATTAGATTAATAGATTTAGGATGGATTAGTGAATTAAGACTTTCACTCACCTTGACATGCACTCATGATATATTAATGCAGTTAACATACGCTGTTGTGATCACTCTCTTCAATAATCTGTAATCAATGTGAACACACCAAAAAATCTTTATCCCTGACTTCTTTCCCTTCTATGCCTTCTCTTTTCCTTCTACTTTTTAGTCCTATCTGCCTCTTCTCCACCTTCCTTGTGCATGCTCTTCTTCTTCCAGCCTCATTTAGGTGAGCAGCTCGTGTATGTTTAGCTCAGGAGGCCGTATTTGTAGACTATGTATGTACACTGACAGATGGAGCGTCTCGTCGGAATGTTTCACCGTTGCTAGGAGATGTGGAAACACCCTGTCAGCTAATAATACAGGCAGGTTGATGAAAACAGAGAAAACTGAAAGGAAATACCTCAAACTTTATACTGCGGGCTGTTTAATGATTTATTCTCTTTTGGTTGAAAACGTTACAGTCCTACTTTCTGCTTAAATTTATATCTTGGTCTCAGTGGTGAATGACTGTTACTGCCTGGAGATGTTAATTGTTAACAGTATGACAGCTTCCATCCTTTGTGTTTCACATTACGTATGCCATCTAGGCCCCTTTTTAAAAACATAATTTTTTCTAGATTGAGCAAATGGGTACATAATCTCTAAATGGAATTTTAAAAAAGTACCAAATAAGTTATCATAAATTGGTCTGCATTTCCGGCAGAAAGTCGGACTTGTTTCTGGTGAGAATTGAACTCTGCCAAGGTTGCCATTTGTCACTGCTTCTGTTCATAACCTTCATGGCCTCAAGATCAGGTCTCTGCTTTTTGCAGATGACATGGTTCTGTTGGCTTCATTAGACCGTGATCTCCTCCTTTTGCTTTAGCATTTCACAGCCAAGTTTGAAGCGACAGGGATGAAAATCAGCACCTCCAATTTCAAGACCACGGTCTTGAGCTAGAAAAGGGTAGGGTGCCCTCTCCGGGTCGGGAATGAGATGACCGATGAAGTGGATTTTCCTTTCTGCAGAACAAACTGCACAGTGACTTCTTCCAATAAAAAAGATTTTTCTATCTTACTGTAGCTGAGTTTGCAAGTGAATGTACTGTCTGCCATTCTCCCATAGTCACCCAAGTTGATTTTAAATGAATCTATGCCTCGATCAAAGAGCTCCCAACTTTATTTTCCCACCTCCTAAAGAAGGGACCGACCTTAAACAGCTTGCAACGATGGACAATATTGACTTTTATGACATCTTTCGAGATGGCTACCCAGAAGAATCAGACATCACTGACTTTTCACGCCACTTTGCTACGCTGAGCCCGCCCATGTCCTCGCCCACCTCCATGTTCCTGAGATGGCAATGAAAACAAAACCAGGCCATGCTGGGGCGGGCTAACCCGACACCAGGCCAGGCCGAGCAGACCGTAGTGGAAAAGGGGCTTTACCTTAAAGTTACAGAGCGCTATTTACTAAAACTATTCACCACGGACACTCAACTGTCAAGAGTCCCTAGATCGATACCATGCATATTTGCTCTAATTCAACCTCATCTTCTTCTTTTCTAAAAACTCAGTATAATTACATATTCACCAAGAAAACCTTTTTATTTTTCAACAATGTTGTCTTCCAACAATAAACATTCATATTTAAAATGTCTTTATTGACAGCAAAGTGGAACCGCACTCTGATTCCTTTTTTTGTGTGTCAAAAGTTGGTGAATGAAGCTGATTTTGTGCAGCCTTTTCATGTACTATTTGGCTCAAGGTAATAATTGGTTCTTCTGTCTCTCTCTGCAGCTTCCTCATGGTCTTGGTCTGTCTTATCTTCAGTGTTCTCTCCACAATAGAACAATATGCAGAATTTGCTACAGGGACACTCTTTTGGATGGTGAGTATTTTTATATAGACAAATCTGAAACGGAATCTTTATACACTGTCACAGAACAACAAATGGAATTTAAATAATTTAAGAAAAATTAATAAGAAAAATGTAGCATTTTAATTTGATAATTTCCATCTCTAGAAATGTCTTTGTACTTTCTAGTTGTAGAAATCCTTGGTTTTTGTGTTGAGGGGGGGATTTTTTATTGACGGAGCAACCATTGCTCAGATGTTAGGAGTTTGTCCCGTAATCGGTGGATTGCCGGGTTTGAACCCCTGCTCCGTCTGTCTCTGTCGTTGTGTCCTGAGGCTAGACACTTCACCCGCCTTATCCTTCTGGTGGTGGTCAGAGGGTCCGGTGGCGCCTGTGTGTACGGCAGCCTCGCTTCTGTCAGAATGCCCCAGGGCAGCTGTGGCTACAACGTAGCTCACCACCACCAGCGTGTGAATGTGTGCGTGAATGGGTGAATGACTGAATGTAGTGTACAGCCCGTTGTGGTCCTCTGATTGAAAAAGCGCTATACAAATGCAGGTCATTAACCATTTACTACTTAACTTAAAGAGCTTCTTTTAGACACAAGAGACACAACAGTCATGTTCAGTTAAATTGTAAACAATTCAATATTTAACTACATCTGTTAAATTAATTTGATATTTTTATTTTTAGGGAGACTCTACTGGTAACAGGAATGTAAATATAAAGAATAAATATCAACATAAACGTTGACAGTATTTGGTACAACAGCCACCCACTCTAAACCATCCTGTTCAGGCTTGTAGGGTCTTCAGGCAATCCATGTTACCATTTGGAAGTGTGGTTGTCAACTTATATGGGTATGTTTAATTTAAATTCATATTCAAGTGAACTGAACACAAGCAAATTCCGAAACAGTAAGGTTTACTTTAATTCATATTACTTTTTATTGAAAATCATATTAGAACCAAATGTAATCTTCCGGGTTTCAGAAACATGGGAAGCACACTAAGGTTAAACAATGACAATAGCAACTAATACTTGGAAAAAGGTCAGTAAAACCAACAAACACAACAGGGCTTGGTCTTTGATAGTTTTATTGCAGACGATTTGAAAAGTCTGCTTTGTTTTTTTCCCCTTGGACTAATGAAGAAAAGGTGTAATTAGGGATCGTTCGTAAAATGAAGAACTTTACTTTATTAGACTGTTATACAACAACAGAGGTTTCAGGTCAGAACTGCTATAATAATGATAGCCACATGAGACCTCTCCTTCCCACAGCCTTCAGCATCTACAATAACACTTTTAAGTGTTGTGTAAAAGTTTAAACGTTTAGTTTCCATTCGGGATCAATAAAGTATTTTTAAATTGAATTACATTAGAAAAAAATAATGTTTGTTCTCTTTAATTAGCCAGGAGTGACACTTGGATAGAAAGCAGACCGTAATGCAATGAGTCCACAGCATAGACTAAGAGGGCTTATCAACACACTGAGGGAAGAAGGAATGTTTAGGAAGCTGTACAAACTCATTATTTAAATTTGCATGAAAAATGTGTTGCAGGTAGTAGTTTTGAATCCAACAGAAAATAAAGATTAACTTATTATTCCTTCCAAAGAGTATTGATCTAATGCTATCTGGTTTTCTTTTTATGCAAATAAGTGCATAACAACTGGTTGATGCATTTATAGACTTAAAATGTGGGGACGTCTTTGTTTTGATACATTCAATGAACAGAAAAATAAATCAGATTTTTAGTCTCACCGATCAAATCCGATCAAAATCATATCTGCTGATTAAAAACTTGCATCTTAAAAACTCTTAAGTTGATAATACTTTTAATATGCTTTCTGTGTTGATTAGTAAAATTCGATAATGTGTTATAGAAAAGGGGCTGCACAGTGGAGCAGTTGGTAGCACTGTTGCCTTTATAGCAAGGAGGCCCAGGTTTTAATCCCAGCCCAGCCCCAACCCTGCATAGGATAGAAGGGTACAGATAATGGAATGGAAAAAATAAGGATGCTTTAGCTTTAAGCAAAATTACCAAATGGGATTTTGACATTGAAGCAAAAAATATGGACCCCATTTATGCAATCATCTGTTAAGAAGAGGAATATACCCTGTGCAGTTTACACAAGTTCCACAAATTCTTCAAGTTTTTGCCAAAAACTAAATAAAATTCAACCTAGGTTTGAGAAATGTTGTGTATATATGTGCAAAAGTTTTAGGCAGGTGTGAAAAAATGCTGTAAACAAAAAAATGCTTTCAGAAATATGTTTGTTTATTTTTTGTTAATTTACAAAATACAAAGTGTGCAAACAAATAAAAATCTAAATCAAATCAATATTTGGTGTTACTACCTTTTGCCTTCAAACCACCATCAATTCTTATTGGTACACTTACACAAAGTCAGGCATTTTGTAGAATTATAGTGAGGTGCATGATCAACCAATTATACCAAACAGGTGCTAATGATCATCAATGTCACATGTAAATGAAAACACAGTCATAAACTGAAACAGAAACAGCTGTGTAGGAGACTTAAAAATGAAAGAGGAACAGCCAAACTCTGCTACCAAGGTGAAGTTGTGGAAGAGTTTCATTTCATGGCAAGCAACCAGACACAAGGTAGTTATAATGCATCAGCAAGGTCTCTCCCAGAAAAAGCTTTCAAAGCAGACTGAGGTTTCAAGATGTGCTGTTCAAGCTCTTAAGAAGAATCACAAAGAAACAGGCAACGTTAAGGATCGAGACCCAGTGGTCGGCCAAGGAAACTTAGTGCATCAGATGAAACACACATCAAGCTTATTACCCTTCGAAATCAGAAGATGTCCAGCAGAGCCATCAGCTCAGAACTGGCAGAAACCAATGAGACCCAGGAACACCCATCTACTGTCTGGAGAAGTCTGGCCAGAAGTGGTCTTCATGCAAGAGTTGCAGCCAAAAAGCCACACCTCTGATGTGGAAACAAGGCCAAGCGACTCAAGTATGCATTAAAACATAGGAACTGGGGTGCAGATATAGGCAGATCCTTATCCATCATGCAATACCATCAGGGAGGCTTATGATTGGCCCTAAATGTATTCTGCAGCAGGACAATGACCCCAAACATACAGCCAAAGTCAATAAGAACTATCTTCAGCGTAAAGAAGAACAATAAGTCCTGGAAGCGAGGGTCTGGCCCCCACAGAGCCCTGATCTCAACATCGTGTGTCTGGGATTACATGAAGAGACAGAAGGATGTAAAGAAGCCTATATCCACAGAAGATCTGTGGTTAGTCGAGTTCCTTCAAAAACTGTGTGCAAGTGTACCTAGAAGAATTGATGCTGTTTTGAAGGGAAAGGGTGGTCACACCCAATTTTGATTTGAGTTAGATTTCTCTTTTGTTCATTCACTGCATTTTGTTGATGACAATAAAGCCTTGAAAGCATTCTTTGTTTACAGTATTTTTTCACTGTTTGTGTGTGCCTGTAAACATTAGATAAATGAATCAATAAAAGTAACATGAACTAAAAATTTTCAGTTTTTTTGTGGTGCAATAAATTTTAAAGTAATACATCAGGTCATGTTGGGCAAAGCTAATAGGAACAGTGACAAGACACTGCAGTACCCCTTTTTGTCCACAGGATGGAGATGTAAGATTTTAGTTTGATGAAATTTAACCTGCCAGCCATCTTTCTAAAGATATTACTAAACTTAGAAGACTAATGACTTTTAGCAAACACAAACAATCTGACACACACTGCTTACACTGCACTTACCCAAAGCTCTTAATGGTTTCATGTCTTAAGGCTTTCATGATCACACTTGTTATGTAGAATCATTTGGATCCACACAGACTGCGCCTGCTGATACTCGCTGGTTAGATTGACTTTTTTGTGGCTTATTTGTCTATTAGGGCCGCTAAGTGATGCAATAAATCGAGGTCTTACAACAGGTTGAGAAAAATTATGGCCGCCGTTTGGAAACCCTACAAAGAGCTTGCATCATCTGTCTCCTGCCAGAGGGAATATAAATACACACATAGCTACTGAATACATGCACACGGTGTGCACACTCATACAAAAGCTGCACAAACACATGTAGCACCTCCAGCTAGAGCTCAGAGAGGACACTGTGTTCTGTAAACTTTTGGCCAGTGCCCTTTAAAGACCTACTATCACTGTTTTTTTGTTTGTTTTGTTTGGTCTCCTTTAACAGTTAGGTACTCTTAAGTTAGAAACTCTTCTCCGTAATTATCTGTTCACTTTTTCTGTTGAAAGAAAAAATGTCATCCTATGATAAAAAGGGATAACACTCAAATTTTTCAACTGTTTGCACACCTGAATGCATGTTTATGTTTGCAGGCTTGATAATAATTGGTTTGGGTTCAATATTAATTGCGAGATAAGATATTATCTGAGTATGGTTTTTAACTGTGTGCCTGTGTGTGCAGTTTGTGTCCGAGTGTGTTTTTTAGGGGCCAGTGTGCCCCGGTGGCGCATGCTGGTAGTAGTAACTATACTTAGAAAGTTCAGGGTCAGCTAACATCACTGAATCGCAAGCTGCTTGCTTTGGATGGGACAGGGGACATTAGTCCTTGAGGATATTTGGCCTTCAGGGCAGCTGCCAAAGTAAAGCTTGGCGGGCTGGGCAGCAGTACACACACGCATACGAACGCACGCACGCACGCACGCACACACACACACACACACAGACACACTGTCACACAAACTTAAAATGCATCATCTTGTTTGCTTTACTCTTTTGCCCTTAGATTTATAAAACCGACATATGCTCAGGCTCTTCTAAATTATGCAACCTTTTCACATTTTTCAACTTTAACATTTTCATATGGCAACCTAAACATAAATACAAGCTGCTAATTAGAATTTTCTGAATGGTTACTGTACATATTGTTTTCACCTACAGCTAAACAAGATGTGATCATCATAATGAAGCTATTTTTAGATGTATTTTAAAGTATTTAAAAGCAATCTTTTATTTGTCAAATTGACACATATTAAACAAAATAAATGAAAGCTAAGTAGATTTTTAACTTTACATGGACTACAGGGATGTCCAAACATCCTGGTTAAGATTTTTATAAAATAAATAAATGAACTTCCATTGCTGATACACAATTTTGACATTCTAATTTGCTGTCATTTTTATTGTTTGTGATTTTTATGTCTGTTGTTTTTACCTTTTATGTTTGTCTTTAAATTACATATTTATTGTGTAGCACTTTGGTCAGCCTAGCTGACCTAAGGCCAGTGTCTGCTCCAACCTTGTAAAATGTTTTAGAGAAGACTAAGGGTTTTCCTGTTGGCAAAAAGGGAGATGTGCAATGTTTTTACTGCAGAATTACAAAAGAAAACACATTTTATTTTAGACAAATATTTCTTAACTTCTCATTATGTAACAATTTTAGTGATTTAAGTGTGAAATTGTGCTGCTGCAATATAGCTAAATTATTTTAAGGTTATCTTTACAAGAAGTGCAAATAGCTAAGAATGCTGCAGAAGCTCAGGCATGATTTTATGACTTTCATTTATTTACAGTAAATAATGATCTGTAAATGTGTTGTGATGATCAAAACATACAAAACCACTTAAGACTGATCTAACGTGAACAATTACCAGCAGTAAAACATGTCTGAACTAGACTAAATCATTCACAGCATTATTTTCTTGTAGGATAAGAGAAAACATTACTAATCCAGTTCTGCGAGTGAACAGAAATCAGGCAAATCTGTTTTGAAACAGTATAACATAATGACTCTGAGAAAGGGGGTGCAAATTCAAATATTTTTATCACCAGGTTCGGAAACATTAAAAAGCAGCCTAACACGTTGATGTTTCGTACGTTTTTGTGAATCGCACAGCGACATCACAAAGCTCACGTGGCTCTTTGTGTGTAACAGCTGTGAGTGTAGCGAGACGCCATCCAATCTAATCACTTTTTCACATGATGCTCTTCTGATGTGCTTCATCCTCCATCCTGGCTTGATGAGATTACCCCCAATCAAACAGGCAGCTGTTTCCAGTAAACACATAGTTGCCGGTTTCGGCTACAATCCCCCTCCCCTTCCCAACATCTGGGTGACCCATTTTATGGAATTATTATGATTAATCTCTTCAAATTTCCCAAATTCATGTGTACCTTTGACTTTTGGATTTCATCCATCCGTCATAAAGCTCAATAGGTCTGTGGGTTGTTTTTTTTTGACTGAGGTATTTTGAGGTATTAGGTTTCATATCAGGGGTGGTCAGGGAACAGGCAGCTCAGGCAAGTGCAGTCAGTAGGGGGCCACCCACGTGGCCAACGGCTCAAACAGTCAGTATGGCGGCTAAATATTATGGAAAGACGGTGGCCAGGAAAATAATCTTCACCAGACGGTGTTATTTAAATCCAAAGCCCTCGCGCAATGTTAAAAGATCTGCTCAATAGTGCATAGCGAAATAAAGTTTGAGATGCATGACGTATAATCACAGTTAAATCCCGTAGAAACATCTGAGGTAACCCTTTACCCCTTTTACCTGTCAGAAAGCCGTGTGATGCCACATCTTCCTCAGGCTTCAATCACTTAACCATTGACCCTGTGTCAATATGAGCTGTCATCAACCACGTTATCGAGCTCCATCTCTCCCTGAGGGTGAATGGGTGGTCTGGGTAAAAAGCAGACCACCTGATTGTCTTTCTTCTTCTGCCTCACACACTTGTCATTGCTCCCCCATATCTCATTTTTAAACCTTGGTGACGGATTATAATAGCCTTTAATTAGTCCTAATGCATGGCACTGTTATCACTGCTTTCAGGGTGGACATGTTATCTGCTTCTACACCCCCCTGTCCTTTGTGTATGTTTTGCTGTTTTGTCTCTGAGCCTGTGGATTTGCATTGTGCTCCGCAGGAGATCGTGCTGGTGCTGTTCTTTGGCACGGAGTACGTGGTCCGGCTGTGGTCGGCAGGCTGCCGCAACAAATATGCCGGCATCAATGGACGCCTCCGCTTTATCAGGAAGCCCATATCAATCATAGGTGCACCTGGCGTTCTCCTTTGTTCTCATTTTGTACAAATCACAATCTAAAGTGGGTTTTTTTATATCCCAAACTCGAATCATTCCTGTAATTCTTTGGGTTTTTTTTTTTTGTTCATGCACCATTAAATTAGAACGCACCAAGGTTGAGTGGCTCTTTATTTCTTCCTTGTTTCTGTATTTCTTTTTGTCACAGATTTGATAGTCGTGATTGCCTCCATCATTGTGCTCGGTGTGGGATCAAATGGACAAGTGTTTGCCACATCTGCCATCAGGTAGCGTAAGGATTTTACAAGCAATGATTTACACCTGAACTGGACTTAGAGGATTATGACAGAGGAGGTGGTGCTTTGTGTTCCAGGGGCATTCGTTTCCTGCAGATTCTTCGCATGCTGCATGTGGATCGACAAGGAGGAACATGGAGGCTGCTGGGATCTGTAGTCTTTATTCATCGACAGGTGGGTGAGGAAAAAGCCTCCACGTGATGATTCAACTTCAACACCGTTGATCTACCAAGTCATAGTTACAGTTCCTGGCAAATGTATTCTTACCTTTGAACTTTTACACATTTTGTATATATTTCATTGGAGTCTTATGATAGACAACATAAGTAGCGTGTAATGCTTACAATTTCTCATAGATGAAACCCTGAAAAGTGTGGTGTGTAGATACTTTTAGCCCAGAGTCCAGCTTACCTAACTAATCGAGAGCTTAAAACTTTTGCCCATTCTTCAACTGAATGGCAACTCTGTCAGCAAAGCTGGACTAGCGTTGTGTTTGAAGTCTTGGTTTAAATTCTCAGGTCTTGACTTTGACTGAGAATGACTGAGTCATTCTAGGATCATTGTTTTGCTGGAAGGTGAACCTCTATCCCAGTCTTACATCGTTCCCAGCCTCCTTCTTCCATATCCTTGTATCTAGCTCCATCCATCTGACCAACTTCCTTGTTCCTGCTTAACAAAAGTATCCCCCTAGCAAGATGCTGCTACCACCATGTTTCATGCTGGGTGATGTGCAGTGTTCAGAAAACGTTTATCTGGGAGCGCTTCTTGGACTCAAAAAAAGTTTGTTTGAGGTGCTCTTTGGATGGGAAAATTCAGTCGAAAAAGCAAAAAGAACTCCAAGGCACTCTCATATAAAAAAAGTTAAAAAGCCTTTATTGTAGCAGCTTGGTCACATTAAACCTTTCTAAAAAACTCCAACGCGTTTCAGCAATGTGGCATTCATCAGGGAGTCGAAGCAAAAAGGTGCTGCAGAGTTAGTTAGCAATGTGCAGTGTTAGTTGGCTGCCACAGACAGCATTCTGCATGGAGGCCAAAATGGTAAAAATGTAGTTTTATCTAACCAAAGCATGTATTCACATGTTTGCTGTGTCTTCTGCTGTGTGGTTTGTTGCAAACTACAAATAGGACACATTTTATACTCTTTTTTTCTTTTCTTCTTTTTTGGTACAAACCTTTGAAAACCACACACTACTTTGTGTATCACATAAAATCCCAATAAGATACATTAAGGTTTGTAGCCCTAACATATCTAATTATAAAGAAGTTTAAGTTGTATGAATACTTTTGCAAAGGCCTGTGTGTTCCTACATAACCAGTATTTTGTTATACATAAGTCCAATAATATAAGCACAGCGTCTTCAGTGGGTTGCAGGTTTTTCTGTGGGAGAAAAAGCACAGGCATAACTAGTGCTTGTACACTAAGTTAAAGTCCCCATTAAATTTACTTCTCATGACATGACGGTGTGCGTGCATGAGCAAAAGTCTACAGCAGATCTGGCTTTATAAGGAGAAGAAAAGAAGCAGTCAACCCTGCCCGCTCGTTTTTTGTGTGTTTTTTTTTGTTGTATTTTTGTACACTTGTTTAAAATTTCTCTTTTGCCGATACACAATAGAGTGGGAGGATGTAACACTCTTTTCTTAATCCCTGGAGTACACTGTGTTTCTTTTGTTGGGTCAGACCTGACATTCATGTCCTTGACTCACAAGAGGTGCAGAATTTAACATTGAGGCTTGAGTGGAGAGGGTCATTAAGTTACGTTTAAGATTGCTTCTGATGAGATTCTTTGTCTTTTCTGTGTTGTTGGGTGATTTATCAAATGATATTCTGTGTAGTAGAAATATATTGCTTTTTAAAGAAGCATATAGAGAGGGAATACCTTCAGGTCTTTATCAATGCAAGCCATGTCATATAAGGGCTGATTTACAAATCCGAAAGCTCTAAAGATTTACCAGTGCGGCAAGTGGACAACATGTGCGAAGGGACTGTGACTCAGTGGGAAGAGTAGGTGCTTTGCGATCTGTAAGCGGTGGGTTTGATCCCAGCTTCTTAATGCCCCAATGTTGATGTACCCCTGGGCATGGCACTTAACCTCAAGCCTAACCATCTGTGTATCCATGTCTCAGTGTGCATGTAGTTGGATCAATGTTGTTATTGTGTAAAGCGCTTTGAGTGGTCAGTATGACTAGAAAAGTGCTGTATGAAAAATATTAATTTACCATTTTTGCATCAGATCATTGTTGTCCTCCATCTCCTTTGTTTAAACATGACTACCACAAAAAAATCAAATAGGTACAAAAGTGAATGACAGGAGAAAAATATTTCCAATGCCAAGTCGACCTTCCGCCTTCACACAACAACCAACAGAAGCAAACTGTCCTCAGTGTTGCTTAACCAGCATTGTGTGATGAGTTCATTTGTGAGTTGCAAAACTGGATCTGAATGGGACTACATGTTTGGATTGGATTGTTGTTTAACTGAACTGATCTGACTTGAATTGGGACCGAACTGGATTCTCTAGAACTGTGTATTAATTGGCCCTGTCTGTAAAAGCATCTGTTGTAATCTGGGACTAATGCATACCATTAAATTTAAAGTTTGCATTTCAAATTAAAATAAAGTAAATAAACGTTGCACCATTTTAATAATTCATTGATAGATTACATAAAATAATACTGTGCTCGCTTTGTAGTGTTGTAATATTTAAACCTGATTAAATCAGTGACACACATGGCCCTGTACATATGTCCTTTACTTTTTTACTTTACATCTCAGACTGACAACTAGAATGCACTCAACTTGTGTGTAATGTAACCCTTTTATATGAGTGCAGCATAATGTATTACACAATCGAGCACTATGCCCTGGAAGGGAGGATTACTTATATGAGCTGCTAAAGTTAAAGAACTGCTAAAGCTAGCATTTTTATTAGCTTTACATTGTATAAAATTTCTCTATCCTTAGCATTTTTGGGCATTCTTGAGAAATAGTTATTAAACGGCAAAATGACTGGTCTAAAGAGCCAAATGCAGCTCAGGAGCCGCATGTTTCAGAGCCCTGGCTAAGTAGTTTGAAAATATTTTATATAAATATGGTTGGAGAGCCGTTTGTGTGCATAGTAATGCACCTTTGACCCATTTTTACAGGTGAGAGTTTGACAGAAACATGAAAAAAGAAGTCCGTGAATAAAATAATTTATTCAAAAAGAGTGATCCTTCCTTCAAATATTTGTTAGGAATCTATACTTTATTTCACTGTTTCTTCTCTTCCTTGCCTTCATTTATTTTCAGGAGCTGATCACCACCCTGTACATTGGCTTTTTGGGTCTGATCTTTTCCTCCTACTTCGTCTACTTGGCGGAGAAGGATGCTGTGGATGAAGAGGGCAAGACAGGCTTTTCCAGCTACGCTGATGCCCTGTGGTGGGGCGTGGTAAGGCAGCAACACAAAAACCTAAAATGCTTTGTGTTCAGAGAGTCTTGGAGTACTATTAAAGCATTTGCCCATTTTATAGATTCCTTCTGTTTTTGTCTTGCCAACATGTTTGAGATCATCAAACTGATGTAACAGTTTTTGTTTGGATAGGTATTTCATCTATTAGTGGTAAAAGGCTATACAAACCAATTTGGCCCTTTGTAAAAATGTATTTGCACCCATAACCTCATAACTGGTTGTGCCACCCTCGGGCTCAACAGCTAACATCAAGAATGTGCTATGGCAATAAGTGTTTTATGCCCTGTGGACGAATTTTGGCCCAGTCTTCTTTGGAGAACCATTTTATTTCAGCCCCGTTGAGGGGGGTTCAAGTGCTTAAGTTCATGTCACAGCTCCTGAATTGCATTTAGGTCCAGACTGAATGCAGTTCAGGCCACTCAAAAAATCCTCTTTATGTTCTTTTGAGCCATTCAGATGAGGAACTTGTTGGGGTGTTTTGGCTCACTATTCTACCTAACCTAAGTGGGCTTGAGCTTCAGGTCACAAACTGACAGCTGGGAATTTTCCTTTGGAATTTTCTGCTAGAGAGCCGAATACATGGTTCTAGAAATTACAGCAAGTCACCCTGAAGCAGCAAAGCAGCTCCAGACCATTACAGTACCACTGACATATTGGTCATGTTAGGTTCAAGTCAGATGTAATGTGATGCAGCAGCCTTTGGCTCATCAGTTTACAGAATATTTTGCCAAACGACTTTTTTATGGGTTTTATCCTGATGGTTTGGGGAAATATATTTGTGTTGTTTTTGGTCTGTAATGGTTCTGACCTTGGAGCCTTTTGTTGCCCAGTCTCTTTTTTGTTGTTGTTGAATCATGAACAATGATCTGCTTTTTGTATTGACTGAAGTTATATTTGTCTGAATTTTAAAATTTGTTTGATCTTAAACATTCAGGTGTAGCAAAATCAGAAGAAATCTGCAAGGGAGAAATATATTTTTTATAGTACTATACAGCTGGAATCATTAATACGACTGAAGACGGCTCCTAAACCGGAAAGGTCACATGAATTTTGAACCAAACACTTTTCTTTTGGTTCAAGGAAAAATATAGTTAAAAAGCACAATTGGGTTGAGTTCTAATTGAAAATTCTGGATTGGTTATTGCTTTCACTCTCAGTTGTTTTCTGTTTATCATGCAGAAATGTGACAGAAACAGAAAACCCAAGCGCAGAAGTGTTGATGTTTTCCGTGCTCGGAGTTGCTTTCACCCCTGCATGAAGGGTCTGGTTTCCAGAGGAGTTAATTAAACTTTTGAATTGAAAGTGCAGAATAATGAGAAACCTATGGCGGCCTTTTGCAGGGGATCAGCGTGCCTCAAAGAAGACGGTAATAAACCATTCACCTCTTGCATCTTTGCCTCAAAGAACTTTTAGAGCACCAATATAAAGTGTCAGTTCCCTTAATTAAAACTTTAATTGTGGGGTTGCTACCTTTATGTAACACGGGTTACAAGGGTCACGTTGCTCCTTCCTGCTATGCGCAGGCTGTTATTTGTTTTTTTGTTTTTTTTGTTCACAGCAGAGAGAAAAGAAGCCTACTCGGGGATTTGCACTTCTTTGTGGTTTTCTGAAACTGTAAACTTGAGAGTCATGATATATTCTTACAATAGGTGGGGCAAGGAATGCAAGTGTTGTGTGTGTGCCTGCTGAGATGCAACTGTGCTGATTGGAGCCTGTTAAGCTTTTCCACAGTGCATTCCTTCTCTTGGCATAATTTGAACCCTCAGAGGTGCAGCTGCACCACACAGCTGGGGGACGAGCCAATGCTATATTTCATGTCCCATTCTCCTTCTCCTAAAGCCTATTTCCTGTTGCTGATAGTGAGATAATGTTCCTCATTTCTGTTTATACTCCACATTTGAAATGAGTGTATTAACAGATTTCGATACACACAGCGTTACAGCGCCTTTGCCAACAGCTAATTTTTCAAAAGGATTTCACCCGCATCATGAAGATCAAGGAACACACCGGACAGGCTTGTTGAGAAGCTTAGAGCAGGATTAGATGAAACAATATCAGAAGCACCGAACATATCCAGAGCGCCGTTCAATCCATTATATGAAAAGATAAAGCATGTGGCACACCTACAGACCAGGCAAGTAGAGCATGAAACACAAAAATCTGCCAATAAGACTGTGGTAATTCTGAGGAAATGCAAATATTTACTGCTCAGGTGGGACCATCGAATCAGCATAACATCTGTTAGTTGTATACCGCCAACCTGGCCTGTATGGAAGAGGATAAGAGGAAAGCCATCACATAAATAAGCCAGACATTGTCCTCTTTACAGTTTGCCACGGGTCATGTAGGAGTCACAACAAACTAGTAGACATCCCCACTCTGTAATATGGTAGTGGCATCATAATGTTCTGGGGATGCCTTTCCTTGACAAGGACACAGACCCTGGTCAGAGCTGATGGGGATGATGGATGAAAGTAAATACTGGCCTGGAAGAAAACATGTTATTGGCTGCAGGACACCTGAGACTGGGGTTGAGCTTCACCTTGCAGCAGATAAGGACTCAGACAGAGCTGCAATAGAATAGTTTAGGTAAAACCATATTCATATGTCATTTTGCTTTCGTTTAATGGTTATGTGCTACTTTATGTTGTGTATCACATAATGTCACAATATTTACATTATAGTTTGTTGCACGCTGTAAGGAGTGTGAATACTTTTGCAAGGCCCCGTACATAGTTAAAAATCACGTTGTGACGTGTGTGTGTGTGGCTTTGAAGCAGTTTTGGCCCCACTCTCTACAATCTGAATGAAAGGACCTGTTTTCTGAATAGAGCATTCCACTCTTATGTCAGGAGGACATTGTTTAGTCATCGGATTTGTGGATGAGTGATTAAATCCCCCAGAACTCCTCCCACCTCTAACATACACCAACCCGCCTCTCCCGCCTCCGCTCTTTCTTTCTTTACCCTCAAAGCTCTGTAAAGTATCTCACCTTACATCAGCTGCTTTGTGTTAGCGCACAGCAGTGGCTCACCCAGCGATGCCCCACCCAGCGATGCTCCACAGACACCCAGGCTCAGCCGAGCGCGCTCTGAATGTGTCAGAATTCCCTCCTCAGCCCTGCAAATTCCAGCACTCATTGAGGATTAGTGGATGGGAATCTCATTCCCTTGGAGAAGAAAGAACCCCAAATGCCTCAGCAATTGCTCAGACAGTTGTGGGGCAACTCAACAATAGCTGATGAACTTCTTTATTGTCCAAATCATGATTTAGGGTCTTTGAAAGACCATTTTATAGCATTTGCATTGAATTAACATGAAAGAGGATTTAATATAGCTATTTTATTTGACATTTAAGTTTCATTTAAAATAAATAAGATCTTTGTAATAAATTTGTTGAATTTGTATCATAATTGGCCATTGAAAGTCCCAGCTTTCATTCTCATGAGCACTTTAGGGATTTGATCTTGGTTTTGTCTACAGTATTTTGTATAACTCTGATTTATATGAGAAAATGTTGTATCCTTTTTTGTGCCCCTCAGGTGACTGTAACCACTATCGGATATGGAGACAAAATTCCTCAAACGTGGATAGGGAAGGCCATTGCCTCCTGTTTCAGTGTCTTCGCTATCTCTTTCTTCGCTCTACCTGCTGTAAATACAACTTTATCTAGATCATATCCATTTAAATTAGTCTCTACTACTTTTTATTTGAATATATTATGTAATTATAGGATACATTTAGATATTGTTATTTCTAGTATCTAAATTCAAAGTTAAAGATTTTCCAGTGTAGATACTGAATTTGTGCTATATTATTCCTATTCAGGGAATTTTGGGTTCAGGATTTGCCCTCAAAGTCCAGCAGAAGCAGAGACAGAAGCACTTTAACAGACAGATCCCTGCTGCAGCCTGCCTCATCCAGGTAAACTCTATGGAAACCTTTACTGATTTCTCTTTGAAACGTGGAAGGACATGAACTCAAGCATCTTCACTTTACATGTATTCCTGTTAAAGTTGTCCCATGTGATTTCTTACCAACAGTTATGGTAGTCACATTAAATCCTGAGCTTTGACCACAAAGCTGAAACAAAAATAAAATCAGTTCCCCGTGAATACAAAGTGGAAGTTTCAGTCAAGTTTCAAGGTTCTCAAGGCATATCAGGTTCAACCGGACTTTCTATTCTATCAATTACCATTGACTGTGTGCCACATTCCTTGGTTTTCATAATGCAACATTTGTTGACAAATGTTCTCTAACAACAGCTGGAATCCTACTGAGAGTAAAGGACTAGGGGTGTGCCAATTCACCATTTAATTGATTAATTGCGGCGTAAAAAATGCCAAATCGATAGTGATTCATAGGTTGGTTATGTTTCATACTAATTAAATGACAGGAACATAAAAGTCTGGCGTGCTGCCCAGACATTTTAGGGGACAGATCGACAGAAACATGATGGCGGCAGCTAGTGGGTTTGAAGCAAATTCCAAACTCTTGGCTTCAAACCCGGTGAGTAAATTTTGCGTTGCATGGCGGAAATGGAAGCTGCCGCCATCATGTTTCCACCAGTCTGTGCCCTAAAATGTCTGGGCAGCACGCGGAACTTTTATGTTCCTGTCATTTAATTGTTATGAAGCATAATCGGTTATGAACACTGAATCACAGTTATGAATCACTATCGATCTGTCACGTTTCACATTGCAATTAATTGATTAATTAATTACACAGCTATTTACTTATTAGTGAACTGCTGAAAGGTATTTTTACTTTTGCACTGGATTTTATTTACAGTATCAGAAAAGACTGAAGACAAATGCATCCTATACTTTTGAGATTTTTATTTGTAAAACTAGTTGAAATCAATCTTCCTTCTGCTTGACTAATACGCACCGCTTTTTGTTTGTCTGTCATGTGAAAACCTCTTATTGCAAAATATATCAAAAGTGATTCTTTTACAAAGCGTTGTTCAGATAGACAAATAGGTAGAGAGGTAATTACCCCCATCCAGTTTTCAGCATCAATACGGAAAAATATTGAATCTCAGTATTTCATTCATACTGTAAACAATGTCTACCTTTCTAACCATCATCCATAAGGTGGGATGATAGTTGTTAACCTGAGAGTTATTACCCCTCACATCCAATTGGATGGTATGGCATCTTAGCCTAACAACCCTAAAAGTAATGTATGCCACCAAGTGGTGTTGTCAGTTAAATGGTTAACAGATCATAATCTGATTGGTACACAGCCACTATAATTGACCTGCATAGCTGCCACTTCCTCCCTCTCTGGCTATCTCTAAATGAAGCAACCTGCAAAATAAAATAGTGACTATTTAATATTGTGTTGCGCGCAGGGTTCATTAATGTCAGAGAGGTCGTTGTACAAGAATACTTAAGTAGACCGTTTAGATTTGTGGTATTCATTAGATTTTCCTGTTTGGCAGTTTTGGCAACTTGTGTTTGTGTTTTCCAGACACTCTGGAGGTGTTACGCTGCAGAGAAACCAAACGGCTGTGCTGCTACATGGAAAATGTACGTCTTAACTCCAGAGGGTGTGGCTGCAGCGCAAGCTGATAATGCCATTCCCAGCATCAAGAAACTTAATTTAGCGGTAAGTGCTTCCTCACTTTAATAGATCCAAACTTTTTATTAAAATATCCCCGATTAAAAGACACATTGCGCATTTCTTCCGGGAACTCTTCAGAATATGTCAAGTTGAATTATTTCACACAGAAAAAATGCTGATTTAAAAAGCTATTATTACCTTATATTGCATTCACGTACGTGCGTCCCTGACTGTATTGTCTTTTTGTGCAGTTCACCTTTTGCAACAATATTTACAATACTGTGCGAAGACTTAAAGCATAAAGGGGCAAGCCAAGTTCCCACAAATATACACACATACACTGACGGACACAATGCACAGAAAACACTAATACCCACACACAGCAGCTCCTCCTACCCGAAAGGCTTGACTCCAGCAGGATGACTCGAGGCCTTTGTCTTTGCCGGACAAAAACCCAGTCAGTTGAGATGATGTCACCACCGCCTTTCTCATGGGAGTAAACCTTTGTCAAGTAGTACAACGACAAAAAAATCTTTGTCACATTGAGCCCACACGTATTGGAGAGAATGAAGGCTGTTTCCGCTCTTTTTTTTTGGCATGTGACTTTCTCCGCTGTCTTTCCTCCTTTCTGTCTCTTCTCAGTCTTTCAAGATGCTTCCCCAGGTTTTCTTGTAACCAACTCTGTTACTCTCCTCTCTCCTCTCTTTTATTGGTAATGGTTTTCCTTCACCCTCTTCCTCATTCTTCACACGCTGGCTGTTCTTGCTCTCCACTTCATAAGCAGCTCAAACTGTGTCATGCTCTTGGTTACAACTTCTTGTTTTTATTTTCTTGTGATCTAGTTTTAAGCACCATCTGAAACTTTCGTAATTTCCATTAGTGATTCAAAACAACATTTGTCCCTTTAGACCTAACTGAATGCTCATTTGGCAAATACCCAAGTCTTACTCAATCAGTATAAATACTCATGGTACTTTAAAGGTCACATTCGTAATTTTGACCGTTTGCGGATCTGCCTGGAGACAGCATGCTCACTCACTCACATAATACACGGCGATGATTTCACTCTACTAAATGGAGATTAAACAGGCAACACTTATATCATCATAACCTGAGTTCATGATTTGGTCAGACTGAGATGTGTAATGGAAGAAACATTTTGTGTTAGTTCATTGTTGTTGGCGTGGCCTGGCTTTTTTACACCAGGGTGAACAACTGAATATGTTTATTATTATTCTTAGAAAATCCTTGTAGAACACTTTTTCAAAGACCTGCAAATTGGATGGGCTGTGTTTTTTTAGCAGACTGGCTGGGGACACCATTTATGATGACATATTTGCTCTAAAGAAAAAAAAACAAGTTCTTGGTAAGCAAAGTAAAAAAGATAAAAAACTGCACGAGCTTATTTTATTTTTATCTGAACAAAATACATTAAAAGAATTGGTGAACAGCAGAACACCACTCCAGGTGCCACTTCCATCAGCTACAAACAGGAAACTGATGAACAATTCACACAAGCCCACTGGATTTGGACAATGAAAGACTGAAATCAAATGCCTGAGTCTTAACTTCTGTTGCAACATTCAATTGGTAGTGTCAGAATCTGGCAGAAAAAAGCAAAAGCATGGTCCCATCCTGCCCTTGTAACGGTTTAGGCTGGTGATGGTACAATAACCCAGATTATATTTCTTGGCACTCTTTGGGCACCAACCAAATGAGCATCATTTAATCAGCCTACCTGAGCATTATTGCATACCATATCCATCCCTCTCTGATCACAGAGCATCTATCTTCTGATGGGCACTTCCAGCTTGATATTTCACCGTGGCACAAAGCAAAATTCAACTCACATTGGTTTTTTTGAATGCCACACTGGGTTTACGATACTCGGTTGTCCTCAATCCGATAGATATCACAAGCTGTTGTACTCTTGTATTCCCTTGATTTGGCAAAACACCACCACTGTTATATCAAAGTAGTGTGCAAAACAAGGAGAAAATATGTGAAGTGAATGTAAACAGTCAAAACTCCAATAAGTTGATTTGCTAAGAAGTCAGATGTTCAAGTTTGGCAGATTTACCAGAAAAAAACAAAAAGCAAAATGCTGGTGTGTAGACATCAATGACTGGCAAAACTGAAGGAGTGTTCAGATCATGAATGTCAATGGACATCTTCTCTATGTTCATTTTATTAGTTTATATTTATAATTCAAATTGCTTTTAGCATTCACTTGAAAAGGAAGCCATTGACTACATTGGTAATAGCTATTATGGAACACTGGCATGTATTACACTTGAGTTTATGAGAGTGTTTTGAGTTTGCTAGGGGCTGTCTGCGATAAATGTGTATTAATTGCTCAGGTAGAATAATAAATAAATAAATTGCCTAGAATTTCTAAGCTCATCTCTTAACTGGACAGTCTTCATTGTCTGGAATTGTGAACAGTACTCTTTAGTCCTGAAAGATATAAGTACAGCTTCGCTTTTTTGTGGATCACACTTCAAACGGTATTTAACTTGAAAGGCATCAACAGTGAGAACTCCATCCATCCATCCATCCATCCATCCATCCATCCATCTTCTTCCGCTTATACGGGGTCGGGTCGCGGGGGCAGCAGCTTAAGCAAAGAGACCCAGACTTCCCTCTCCCCTGACTCCTCTCAATGTGGAGGAGCAGCTGCTCTACTCTGAGCCCCCTCCGGATGACTGAGCTTCTCACCCTATCTCTAAGGGAGGGCCCAGACACTCTACAGAGGAAACTCATTTCAGCCGCTTGTATTCATGATCTCGTACTTTCAGTCACCACACAGAGTTCATGACCATAGATGAAGGTAAGAACTTAGATCGACCAGTAAATCGAGAGCTTAGCCTTAGCACCAAATCAAGACCATGGTCTCAGATTTGGAGATGCTTATTCTCATCCCAGCCGCTTCACACTCTGTTGCGAACTGCTCCAGCGAAAGCTGTAGATCACGTTCCGATGAAACCAACAGGACCACATCATCTGCAAAAAGCAGAGACCCGATCCTGAGGCCACCGAAACGTATCCCCTCAACACCTTGGCTGCACCTAGAAATCCTGTCCATAAAAGTTATGAACAGGATCGTGACAAAGGGCAACCTTGGCGGCATCCAACTCTCACCGGAAACAAGCTTGACTTACTGCCGGAAATGTGAACCAAACTCTGGCACTGGTCGTACAGGGACCTAACAGCCCGTATCAAGGGACCGGGCATCCCATACTCCTGGAGTACCCCCCACAGGACTCCCCGAGGGACACAGTCGAAAGCTTTCTCCAAGTCCACAAAACACATGTAGATCAGTTGGGCGAACTCCCACGCACCCTGCTGAGGGTGTAGAGCTGGTCCAGTGTTCCACGGCCAGGACGAAAACTGCATTGTTCCTCCTATCCGTCGGACCCTCCTCTCCAGAACCCCCCAAAAGACCTTACCAGGGAGGCTTAGAAGTGTGACCACCCCCTGTAGTTGGAAAACAGTCTGTGGTCCCCCTTTTTAAATAGGGGTACCACCACCCCGGTCTGCCAATCCAAGGGAACTTCCTCCGATGTTCACGCAATATTGCAGAGCCGCGATAACCTACACAACCCCACAACATCCAGAGCCTTGAGGAACCCCGGTCGAATCTCATTTACCCCCCTACCACCGAGGAGTTTTTTAACGACCTCGGTAACCTCAGCACCAGAGATTGGAGACCCCGACCCAAAGTCCCCAGACTCTGCTTCCAGATTGGAAGGCTTGCCGGTGGGATTGAGGAGGTCTTCGAAGTATTCCATCCAGGTCAGTAGCACACTATCCCCACTGTAAACAGTGGGGATAGTGTGCGCCGCCCATCCTGCATTGCACCCGACAACTATGGCCCCTCCCACAGGTGGTGAGCTCATGGGAAGGGGGACCCATGTTACCTCTTCGTGCTGAGCCCGACAGGGCCCCATGGGTAAAGGCCCGGCCACCAGGCGCTCACCAATGTGCCCTGTTCCAGGTCTGGCTCCAGAGGGGGGCCCCGGTGACCCGCGTCCGGGCGAGGGAAGACGAGATCCATTTGCCGTATTCATGATAGGGGTCTTTTGGGCTGCACTTTGTCTGATCCCTCACCTAGAACCAAATTGCCATGGGTGACCTTACCAGGATCAAAAAGCCCCCGAAAACATAGCTCCTAGGATCATTGGGACACTCAAACCCCTCCACCACGATAACGTGGCAGCCTTATCAGTGAGAACTATAATTCACAAATAACTCTAACCTGCAATTTAACCTGCTCTGCTTTACAGTTTCAGAGGGCAATGATGCCATCATCCATTTACTTTAATGAGGCATTGTGGTTCATTGCTAATGTGGCTTGTAAGATGTTTAAAAAAAAGTGAAACTTGTAACTTTTACATCTCAGTATGAAATCCTTCTGCTACTTAGTGAAAATTACTATAATTGTCTACCAATTTGCACATTTTCACAGTCTCTTTTAGGGTTTTGGGTAGCTGATGAAGTAATTAAAATCACAAAACCTTTGTCCCACACTCAACTTTCAAGACAGATCTGAAAAAATGGTTCACCATGAAAAAATGTTTATCACAGTATCTTTAAAAAAAGAGACACTTTTTAAATCCAGTACTTTCTTCTACGCACTGGGAGAACATGCACACTCAATGGAGAAAGACCCCAGGTTATGATTGGAACCCAAGACTTTCTTGCTGCAAGGCAATAGTGCTATCAACTGTACCAGTTTGCTGATTATAACTGGAAATGTACAGCTTATTTGTTTTTCTCCTTAGCCAAACTTTAGCAGCTGCTCTGGTGATCAGTCTGGATGTAAATCTACATGAGTTGGATTTTACACAGAGTCTCCTTCAAACTAAAAAAAAAGATTTCATACATGTATGAGTGTTCATGGGCCATCTGTTGCTGTTCACAAGTGAGATCAGTTTAGTCTCTGCAATGACGTGGAGGTCTTTCTAATGAGAGAAGAAAGTCAGGGAAAATCATTAAAATTTCAAAACATGACCTCATCTTGGGACAGCTTTTTGTTTTCCTATTAACTCCCTTCGATTTATCACACTGCCGTGATAAACAGATCTGTTGGTTATTTACAGTTTAATTATAATGACAATAGTTACCTGATGTTTCCTCTGTCTGTCAGAAAAAGGGGACTAAAAGAAGGCTGAAGTCCAAAGGAACGGGTTCTTTGGGTGTTGGCTCGGAGAGGGCTGTGTCTATTCCTCAAATCACCTATGATCACATTGACGACTCGGTGGAAAAAAAGGATGCCTCATTTTTCATCGAAGAGCCAAGGGGGACAAGTGAAGGTAATGGTATACTGGAAAAATCCGTACTTTCATATCACTTTGCTGTACAGTTGCAGTTACAAACTCAAATCAAATGCTAATTTGTAACATGCTCTGACTGAGCTCCTCTGTGTCTGGCAGGTGTTTCAAAGGAAGCCTGCTAACCTTTCTAAATTGCCCTTCTTCCATCAGTCCAAGCGCATGAACTTGCCAAGATTACGCATGAAAGCACCAAATCCCACTTTATTACGGCTTGATTAAACCCAGTCCTTTTGGATCTCTTGACAAGAGATTTTGTATTTAAACTTGACACCTCGAAATGATTCTCTGAGGGTATTTTGAAACAGGAACTTATATGGCAGTGGTATTATCTTTGCTGTTTTAACACAGGTGAAACAAAACTTTGCTGGATGAATAGCCTGCATTGCCTTTCCAAAATAGGGCCGTAACATCCAGAGACACTGAGCAGATGAATCATTCAATTAAGTGTATTCTAAAATAGGGATAGTCATACATATTCATAAAACAAGGTGCTAATAATATTAAAATAGTTTTGAGGAAAGCCCGGACCTCCCGATGTGTCAGTGTGATCTTTGGTATTGTTTATTTAATGCTCTCGTGGCTAATGGATAAAAAACTGTCAATCAGTCTTTCTATGCGAGCCTTGGCTGCCCTGTACCTCCTGCCAGAGGGCATCAGTTCACAAAGGTTGTGGTGGTTGGGGTGATAGGTGTATCATCAAATCCTCTTTGTTCTGCTGTCGTTACGAGTCTTGGCAATGTCATCCAGAGGTGACAGCTGACAGCCAATGATCTTTTCTGCCATTGCCGCTACTCTTTGGAGACACTTCTTGTCCGCTGCAGAACAACTTGAGTACCATACTGAAAGGCCAAACGTCAGGACAGACTCCGCCACAGCCCTGTAAAAAGACACCACCAGCGTTTTCCCCATCTTAGTTTTCTTTAAAAGTCTCAGAAACTGGAGTCTCTGACAAGCTTTCTTTACTGTTGCCAGAGTGTTCACTGACCATGAGAGGTCATCTACCATGATGACCCCGAGGAACTTAAAAGACCCCACTCCCGTTGATGTACAATGGTGCTGGGTTCTGGTCTCGCTTTTTCTTAAAGTCCAAGACCATCTCCTTGGTTTTACTGGGATTCAGGCATAAGTTATTTTCAGAGCACCAAGCTGTAAGTCTGTGCACTTTATCCCTATAAGCCAACTTACCTTCACCTGAAATATGTCCAACCACAGTTCTGTCATCAGCACACTTAATGATGGGTCGGATGGGTCCACAGAAGTGCAGTCATATGTATACAGAGTGTAAAGTAGCGGATTCAAAACACAACCTTGGGGATACTGCCTGTGTTCACAGTGATTGTAGATGAGGTGTATGTGCCAGTTTTCACTATGGTACATAGAAGTTTGTGACTGTAAAGTGACAATTAGAGAAAAAAAATCTGTGGGAACCTTTGTAGGGCACTTTGCTGCATACTTGGAAACATTAAATGATGTCATGTTACTTTCAGGGTATTGGAAATCCATGATCTCCGTAAAAGCTTTGTTAACCTCTGAGGGGAATTTGGTGTTCAAAACAACCTCATTGTGAATGGCATGTTTTTATGGCACTTCAGAAATGCTTGCACACAGGTTGTGCTTTTGTGTTGTCAAATTTATTTAAAAAAAGCCTCGCACACACCTATTCATTTTGAATGAATAGGTAGGTGTGGCCGATCTTTTGACTGCTACTGTGTGTTTCTGTCCTCGGTGGAGTCTGCACAGAAGCTAGAAATAGATCAGTTGGCGGTAAAAGAGTAAAGATAATGGATTGAGTTGGGTTCTCACCCCTGCAGAGTGAGAAAACGGACATAAAAGCACTTAGGGCCTCTCTGTAGAGACCGTTTTTACATAATGATGGGAGAAGCTGTTATGGGATGGCTCCTCATTTTTACGCAGTAAACGGAGACCCTGTCTTCCTACGTTCGGAGCCAAGATGGCTGCCAGGTGCCTCCCTTAAGCCACATGGAAGCCATTACGGCCTCAGTGGTGATTAGAGGTCATAGTTACAAGCTCTTTACGGTTTCAGTCCCCCCCCCCCCCCCCAGCCACCCCCCACCCCTCGCTGGCCACAGACACTCTCATCAGGCTTAAATGGAAACTACTTTAAAATACCAGCTTGTCAAAGTTACAAGTGGGAATTTCTTGTAATCCCATTTACGGTTTACCAAGGCAGTCACATCAAAGCCAAAATGTTTATGATGTTTATGACAGTACACATGGCAAAGATTGCTCAAAGAGTCTTAAATCAACAGTTTGATCTGTGTGTGTCTAATTTCAGGATGATTTAAAATGTACATGCATACAATATACGGCTGATGGCGGGGGGTTATTGGGGAGGTGGTTTGGCTTCCTGTGTTAAAAGCCATCCTAAGCAAATTAACTGACTCAGATACCAGGTTAATAAACAGACTTTATGTGTTTTTCCTGTCAAAGTGCACTATCATAAAAAGGGTTGCAGAGACATAAACCTGACAAAAAGGCAAACCATCACTATGCACCGACCAACACCAGGAAGAACTTAAGTGTTCTGCTTAATTGGGTGGATCTTGGAAAATGTGCAGAGGCTGCATGGGAAAGAAGCAATAAAATTCTATGTACTGGGTATTTCCTGTATTTGTATAACAAATAATTCATAGTCATCAGCAAAGAAGTGTACACAACAGATTGGAGGGAAAAAGAAATGGGATGAGCCATGAGTGGCCTTTACCCCAAAACGCTTCACACTACATTCAGTCATTCATTCACCCATTCATGCACTGGCGCAACTGGGCCCTCTGAGCACCAGTAGTCAAGGCGGATATAGTGTCTTGCCCAAGGACACAAAAACTGAGATGAGTGGAGCGGGGGCTCAAACCGGCAACCCCCTAGTTACAAGACAAGCTCCTAACTCCTGAGCCACAGTTGCCCATCAAAGGAGTAAAGAAGCCATAGTCTGTAACATGCTTGTTCTAATTATAATCAGAGGTGGGTAGAGTAGCCAAAAACCGTACTCAAGAAAAAGTAGAAAGTATTAACCCAAAAAAATTACTTAAGAGTAAAAAAGTATTTGGTAAAAAAGCTACTTGGGTATTGAGTACTTGGGTACTTGTTTTGAGATCATAACAAATGATTTAGTATTTAAAAAATATGTAATTGAACAAAACATAAAGTTATGTGCAAATTGTATAGAATAAAAAATACAAATACAAGAAATGATTGCATTACATTTTTCCAGAAATTTTTTCTCAAAGTAAAACTAAAGAAACCAACACTTAAAGGGGCTATATGCAATTTTCTGAAATTTAAACTCGCGACTGACACCTGTGGCCAAAAAACGGAACTGCTCTTCCTTTTTGCTCGCTCTCGCAGCGCGCGCTCGTACGCCGAAGGCTCTCAATCTTCGATCTTTTTCGGGCACTTGTCAGGGGTTTAACTTTTTCAGTCTTATGTGGAGTTACGGTTGGTGTCAGAGTTGTCCTGGGTCTCTTCTGTGTATTCGCACAATCCATTGAACTGCTTGCGAGTGCTGACTAGCGTTGGTGGCAGAGTGATCTAATACATCTAACATGAACGAGCTTGACGTCACATCCGCAGACAGCGCGGAAAAATCCAACCCGACAGAAGATAGAAAAAATTGGATACTGGCTTATAGGTGCACCCACTGTGAGCTGACAAGGTGTCAGTATGCTCATCAGGAGATGTTTGAGTCATAAATGGTCAAATAAAAAGGCTATTGTTTATTTTGGTGAAAAAGTTGCATATAGCCTCTTTAAAGTAGGTATTGTATCAATTTTAGACCAGGGTCAGCTGGCTCAGCAAATAGAAAATAACATTAAAATGATTAACCTTGTGTACAAACAAGAGGTTTCACTTCAGCATAAACTAAGTGTGAGTCTCATACATTTTCGGTTAAAATGTTAGCTTTTTAGCTAATTCCTGTATTTCAGCTAATTTTCACATACAACCCAAACTTCACCTACTGAATGGAGCAAGCTGATGTGAGTCAACATGCTAGTGATTGCCAACATATAACAAATAGCATTTTAGTTAACATGTTTTAGCTAATGTTCCTCATTCAGTATAGTTACTCGCTGTGGGTAGAGTAGCCTGAAATTTTACTCAAGCAAGAGTAGCAATAAAAAAGTAGTAAAACTACTCCTAAAAGTTTTTTTTCAGAAAGTTACTGAAGTAAATGTAACTGAGTAAATATAGCTAGTTGCTACCCACCTCTAATTATAAAGTATCAGTTGAAAGAACATGGGGCTGTAGGATCTCAGTGTTTAAGGATGGAACTAGCTGACTTACATTTTCTCAATGACAAGGTAACTGGGTAAGAAGATAACTAATCCCTGACTCTTATTGACCCTTGTATCTTCTCTGTATTTTCTTTCTGTAATACTCAAAATCTTGGAAATATAAAAACTATCCAAAAATATTCCATGTTGGTTTTTATACAGGGGGTTTATCCTTTTTCATACCTTGTTAAATTTTCTTAAATTTTTTCTTTCTTTGCAGGGATTGGCAGGATGTTCAGGCGAACAGGTGAATTCTTCTACCAACAATTAAATGGGGCATGTTCACTACAAAGCACAGTGCCTTACAAAAGTATTATAGCCCTTGAGCTTCACTGTATTCTATCGGAATTCCATGTGAAAGATCACAATGTTTTGTGTAACTCTGAAGCAAAAGGGCAAAGGATGCATGATTTTTAGTTAAAAAATCTGAAGTATGTGCCATGCATATGCATTTAGGAACTAAGATATTTACGTAGCAAACAGATCCAGCAGTGTACAGTTTAATCTCAGTATCAGTCCAGCTTTTCTGTGAAGGCCTCAGAGGTTTGTCAGTGGACATTAGCAAACAAACATCATGAGCATAAAGGAATACAGCACACGGGTCAGGGATAATCTTCTGAACTGCCAACCAACGGTGCCAACAACTGGGAAAATAATTTACATTTCTAGATGTATTTATAAAAATCTATAGAGACATACCTCAAAGCACTTGCAGCTGTAATTGCTGTGAAAGGTGACACAGATGAATGCACACAGTTTTCGATTTGTGTGGGGTCTGAATAATTTTTCAAGACACCGTATGTTTTATTAACTGATTATTTCAAGATAGTACTTTAGGTAACCAGGTCTTATGCCTTCTATTTGCTGCATCTTGTTGTGTCAAAACAGACGGAGAACTTGTGCATGTGGTCCAAATGTTTATTCACTGTTGGACAAGGAGGGACTTCACCAAGTACTTCTATTTGCTATTAAAAACCCGTCTGTGTTAATCATTAGCCAGCCTGCCCCTTTAATGTGGCCCAGACTTTATTTCAATTAGACTTACTGGCTAGCAGAGCCTTTGTCCTCAACCGGACCAAACCAGAGCCAAACAGGGACACTCTCAAAAACGCTGGTCCCAAGTTGACCCGGCCTGTTTTCTTTTCTGGGTGCCCTGCCAACAGAATGGGTGAGCAACGGGACTTGGTGGCTAGATATGGACGGAGTCCTTGGGGAAACAGAGCACACACAGGCTGGGACACCAAAGAGAGGTGGGGAGCGAGGGGAGCTGTAGAGTTGATAAGCTGCCATTGTGGAGCTCCAGTGGTTAGAAATGAACGGCTCATTGTTTGATTTAGTCATTCCACTTATCTGTCTGGCTCAGCCCAGCTCCCCTCGTCTGAGAGAATTGCAGGATGCATTGCAGGTTCTCTATCTCCTTAAAAAAAAATTTCTCTGCAATTTTTCTTTCCCCTTGTTTTTTTTCACTGCTTGGTCAAATCAGCTACTTATCAAACTGTATTATCTGCTTTTAGACTATAAAACAAGTTTATATCTAATTAAAATAATCCCAAGAGCAGGTCTGGTTATATTTGGATATTCTACCTATTCTCGAACTTCCACTTCCTCTCTCATTCCCTGTCTCCACATCCACATTTGACATTGTCAAGCAAAGCGGATGATGGAATACAAGCGGCTTTGAAAGGCTTTTACTTGAATTGGAATAGACATTCAGTACTTGGACGCAGATTTGCCTCGCCATTCTTCATCACAATGGAGGCTTGGTGCTTTGGAGGAGAGACATGTCAAACTCTGCTGACAGTCTGGCTGCAGGTCAAGACCCGGCTACACATGTTGTTCTTTGCTGTTGTTTTTAGCCACACCAGTCGGCCAGCCAGCTGCACTGCTGAAGTGGAGTGCAGTTTCTTTCTCTGGCTCTGTTGGGTTCAGACTTCCCTGAATACAGATTTTGTCGCATTACAAGCACTAGCCACTGTGATTCTTATCTGATCTGATAGACTAACGCAAACTAATGCATCATTGTGCAGATCAGGAAAAATGTATAATGGTTTTCTCTTTTTTACAAATAAAAATCCTGCTCCTTTACGCTGATACACCTAAATAAATCCCAAAGAGAGAATTAAGAGGCCCATGCTAAATCTGGGGGAGCTGCAGTGCTTAGGTGGGCAAATCTGTTTTGTTGAGTACTCAATACATTTGATCTTTATGGAATAATGGCAAGAAGAACCAGCTTTCTTTAAACAATACAAGAAAGCTAGGAAAAAATTCATGTTTAACGTTTGCCGTGAGACATCACAGACAAAGTAAACATGTGGAAAGAGTGCTCCTGGACCCTTTGGCCAATTATTTATGTAGTGCAAAATCAACACCCTACATCATCCTGAACACACCATCCGCAAAATGATACATGGTGGTGGCAGCATCATGCTGGGGTGCTTTCCTTTAGCAGAAACAGAATATTTGGTAAACTGTAGCTAAATACAGAGTAATCCTGGAAGAAAACCTGTTCGAAACTGCAGAAGGTTTGATATTGAGGCGGAAATTGACCTTTTTAGTAGAGCAATGGCCCTAAACATACAGGAAGTAAAACAATTGAATTGTTTAGATCATGCATATTGATACGTTAGACTTGTTTGTTTAAAGTCCAGATCTAAATCCAGTTAAGAATCTGTGTCAAGACTTATTCACAGACACTTTCCATCAAATCCGACTGAGCTTGAGCTGTTTTTCAAAGAAGAATGGGCCAAAATTTATGTGGACAAAAATGAATAACATGAATTATCTCTTCCTCTTTCACAATTGCACACTTCTTTGTGGTAGTCTTTCCCATAACATCCCCTTAAAATACATTGACATTGTTGATTATAATGTGGCAAAATGGAAAAAAGTCAAAGGGATATGGATACTTTTGCTAGTGACCATAAGTGTTGTAAATTTCTGACCTATTTTC
Source organism: Valencia hispanica (assembly GCA_963556495.2). Lineage (NCBI taxonomy): Eukaryota > Metazoa > Chordata > Actinopteri > Cyprinodontiformes > Valenciidae > Valencia > Valencia hispanica. The sequence continues at coordinate 39,611,831 of OY747706.1, forward strand.
TAATAGATTTTTCTGCCTTTTCTTTTCTGCTCTCCATTCTTTTAGGCCCTCCTCGCCACTCTTGGTCATCTTTCACTCTGAGCTGCCCTGCTTCCCCAGGTATCTTTCTGTCTCTCTGCCTTTTTCAGTTTTCTTATTTTCCCTATAACAAATAGTGGCTTGCACACATAGAAAATTCAGTTCCTTGTGATATTTAATGTATATTGATTGGAAGACACGAGTCACTTTTATTCCAACAACAACATGCCAGCTTGGTCTGATAAAGCGACCGTGTAAATTGCTTCCCGGTTATGTTCCTACTGGTAATTTGATCCTCTGTCTTTGTTCCTTACAGTAAAGGGGAGTGGCAATAAGAGCACCTCCATAGACATCTCCCGTGCCAACAGCCTAACCGATGACCTAGATGACATGAGTGAGGATATTCCCTTGCCTGTGGTCACCAACAAGAACCAGTAAGTCTCCAAAAGTTTACCCACAGCGCTCCCCTACTAAGCATCACCCTCTGCTGACCCCCATTATCTGATTCATTTTCGACTGATTTCTCTCCTGGTCATAGTGCCCCGGAGTTCTTTTGTCAGGGCAGAGAGCCACTTTAGCTGCTTTCTAAATGAAACTGTTTTGTTGAAGTCTCTTGAGGGTTAAATAGACTCTTGAGGGCCAAATGCCATATCAGGTACAGAGGGTTGTGAAGGGGATTATGTCTTCTTTCTTGAGGGAAACTCTGAATGGGTTGTAAAACATGTTATGGTACACATGGCTTGTCATCACATGCCCTGACTGAACTCTTGTTTGCTGTGTGAATTCAGAGTGAATGCTGATGCTCTCCCTCTCTCCTACTGACCTGGCCATTCAAATGGGTTTCGTTTAAGCAAAACACAGCATAATTAGATTTGGTTTGCTTTCCTGTTTTTGTAAAGCATGCTGACTATTTTAATGACTAACTCTGTCATCCACTAATCATCTGTCTTTTCAGCGGTTTCAACACCAGCGCTGAAACATTGTCTATCACACATATAAATATGAAGCAGTAACTGCAAGTGTCACTAATACTGTAGGTTGTAGTAGGCTATTGTGTGTCTCCAGCTGAGGATGGAGCTTGTGTGACATCTTTATGTTCAGATTAGAAGTTTACACATGGAGCTGAAAGGTAATACAGAGCTCTCAAGTTTTATGAATAGCTCAGAGTGAGATCGGTGAGGTTGAACGAACTACAGTTTATCTACTTTTTTGGCCGCCACGGCCCGTCAACATCATTCTTTTCTCCCAACTATTTTTGGTATTAAGAAAAATGTCTAATTTTACATCCTCCATGTTACAAATAACCAATAGAAATGATAGCAGGCCCAATGTGTCCGTCTGCATTCGAGTGTGGAACAACTAAAACTAGTTTTGCAACCTCAGACAGTCTTCAAAACCTCAGCATATCCGTCACCTTTGAAAACAATGAACCAAGAATGCATAATTCCTCTCCTAACCCTAAATTGTATAGTTTTCAAGTGGATGGTGTCAGTGTGTGTGTGTGTGTGTGTGTGTGTGTGTGTGTAGAAAATGTATCTTACTCTGTTCTTCACTGATGAAAGGTTTCCCCAGAAAGCTTTCCAAGTCAAAAGTGGTTGGATCCTGAAGCAAGGGGAATGTACAATCAGTTGGTCCTCCAGGAACTCCTCACTGATATGGTTGTTCTCTTTGGGTCCGTGAAATTAAAAACGTTCAGGAAATATGGAAAAGAACACAAAATAAACCTATAAACATGGAATACGTGTTAAAACCTTCACTCATTAATGATTACTTAGAAGTCTTACCTTTCCTCAAATAAAAACACATCTTCTACTCCACACTCAGACTTCTGCTGGACAGACTGGCATGTCTGAGTAAGATCTCTGTAACAATACAACATTTTGACTAATAATAATATTAATAGGGCAAATTTTATAAAGACTGGATATTTGTTAATGAATACTAGTCTCAGAAATCACACTGCATTGTTTTCTGGGAAAGTGGAAGGCATTCGAATAATGGGTGGAATCAGCAGTTGATCTTGTAAAATACATACAATAAATTTCTGCATTTGACACAAAACGCTAAAGCCTTTTGTCACAATGAAGGTGGCTTCATTGTGACAAAAAGGTTTACTTTATAGAAATGTGCTTCTGTGTATTTTGCTGACATCTGAAGTTCCCCTGAAATGTAACAGATCTTTTGATAGCTGGTACATGAATGTGTGACATAAGTGGAACTTGATTGAGAGTGTTACCAAAGAATATCCAGTGTATTAATTTTGAAAATGTTTTTTTCTTCAACAGTTGAGAGAATGGGCAGCTATGAGAGTTTTAGGCTTGCTATTTGGTTCAAACCCTTTTCTGTTCAGTGTCAGGATGCTCACATTTTGATATCAGGTATAACAAAATGTAACCCTCTATGGGATGCCAATTATAAAGGTACATGGTCAAAGATTAACAGCAATAATTTGAGTTATTTAGCCTGTCATAAGAGAAAAAAATGGGGTTAATTTTTTTGTCATATTTTTACCACCAGCTTAACCTGACAAGTGTCCATGCTTATAAGTTCTAGCCTGCTAGAGCTATTTCCTGCTGTACTTAAAGATAAATTCCAGAGGAATAAGGGGAAGAAACACTGTAAATATTAACGCTTCATTCTGCTACAAACACCTACCTGTGGCTACCGATCAAGAGCTTTCAGCAGAATGCAAATTGGTGTGATGCCACAAAGTTGTTCCATATCAATAAACAATCAGTATACTATAATGGAAGTTATTACCTGGTCATTTATTTTAGTTCCAACCGCCAACGTTCCAATCTCATGTGTCTTTGCAGTCTCCCCAGTGTTTCTCATGGCGTAATCACATTGTGCTCGTTACCCACCAGGCTGTCAATAAAGTCCATATCGTAGTTCTGTCGGTGTAAGCTGCAACACTCCACCATGCCGTAGATGGAGGCTTATGTGCACCGAAAGCTTGAAGTTTCAGTTATTGTGTGGTGTCGTGACAGTGAACAGTTACACGATGTTCATTAATATTTTGAAAGATGCACCGATCAGAAATTCTGAACAATTCAGCATTTTCGTTTAAAATTATGAATACAAATGTGCACATGCAAATAAAAAAACAACAAAAAACAAGAAGCAGAGCATTTCATATTTTGTCTATTTCAAGGCAGGTCATAGCCTTTAACTGTTTTTCACACCTGAAAATGTAATGGGGCTGCATGGTGAAGGAGGTGTGAGCACTGTTACCTTGTATGTGTGGGATCTCTTCAGGTATTCCAGTTTCCTCCCGCAGTTTAAACATGGGCATGTTAGGTAAATGGTCTCTAAACTGCACTTAAGAGTGCGTGTGAATGGCTATGTTTCCCGTTTGCAGATGTGTTGCCTGTGATTGACTGGAGACCTGTTCAGGGTGTATCTCACTTCTCTGGAGACCCTGGGACAGATTTGGATGGATGGATGGATGGATGGATGGATGGATGGATGGATGGATGGATGGATGGATGGATGGAAATGTAATGTGTCTGTCGCATACAAATCTATTTTTTCCATCAATGTAAATTCAAAAAGTCATGTCCTACTTATTATTTGAGAGGAGAAAATTGTACACAGCGTTTAGCATCTTAGATTAGTGAATTGTATGATTAGTGTGATTGGTGTGGTGTGTATTCTGTCTAGAGCTAGTAGACCCTTACCTTAATTGTGAGTTTTCCAGTCCATCAGACTTTTTGTTTTATACCAACCAATCACCGATCAGGGCTGGTCAAGCATAGATTGGCAGATTCCGGCCACCAGCCGATTTTTTGGTGCATCTATAGACATTTCATTTGTGACATTTCTTGTTGAGAAAAGTTGTATGCAGGTGTTTTTCATCCAAAAATGTTTTGCCTACAGCTATGTAATCACTGCTTTGAGTTGATTTTCTTTAAAAAAAAAAATACAATATTGCACCAAACAGACAAATATTGAGCTTTTTTTCTCAAATATAAACACCAGTGTCGATTCTTTTATTTTGCAGATGTTTTAGACCGGCAAAAAAAAATTTTGACCTTAGTTTTTCAAGCATTCTTTTTAATCCAATTATGTTTGTTTTTACCTTCATGTTTAATTATTCTGATTGTATGTCCAGGCTTTTTATGATTACAAATTATAGATGATAGGGTGTGTATTTATTAAAACAACTTATATGTATTCCATGTGTCTTTCATGACTAACAAATGTAAAATTCAGTATGCAACCATTCTTGTTGCTTGATTTGGAAATAGCTTTTCTGTGAGCAGTATTGATCTGCATAGTACGTTGACATCATAGTAGCATTTCAGTGTAGTTGCAACATGTTTAACCATTTTCCTCTTTGTTCTTTATTTATTTGTCCTATATAGAGAAGTTAAACAACAAAAAAGCCTTTTCCTTTTATTTTGTATCACAAGTAGAAGAATAACCTGTTTTTTCCCTTCTGGTATCTGTACACTGTATTCTGTCATGCCACCTATGTGTATCAGTTACCGTAAGTTTCGGACTATTAAGCCGCACCAGCTAAATTTGAAAAGAAAAGAAATTTTGTACATTTATAGGCCGCGCCTGAATACAAGCTGCACGTTTTCATGTTGTCACATGAGATATTTACACAGAAAGACAGTACATGGAATATTTTATTTTAGCTATCTCCGCCAGGAGGTAATGTTTTCATGCCCATCTGTTTGTCTGTCTGTTGGCAACATAATTCAAAAAGTTATGGATGGATTTTGATGACATTTTCAGAAAACGTCCACAATGGGACCAGGAGCAACTGATTAAATTTTAGGGATCATCCAACATGAAGCGCGTATCCACCCACCGACCAGCGGTGCTAACCTCCACTCCTGTCTCGTGTCAGAGAACTTACAAGCAGCTCTCCTCGTGCAGGAGCCCCGAATCTCTGCTGGAAGAGTGCAGCAGCAGCACAAACACAGCTGTGCGGCTCATTAAAGCTGCAGTAGGTAACTCGGAGAGGAGAGCAGACTGCTTGAAAATTTAAACCCAAACAAGCTTCACATCACTCCCCCTCCCTCTCCGATGCACTCAAGCCCCGCCTCCAATGCCCTCCTCCCTCCTTCAGCTGCGCTACTGGTGTAACAACTGCCAAAGATAATCAGCTGACGCGACTTAGAAAACAAACTTTCGTGAATATTTCCTAACAGTAAACCACATATGACAACATTAGCTGTGAGTGCACGGATGATCGCACACGCTGCGGAGGTTTACTGTAATACCACCACCAAAAAAACAAAACAAATATTAATCAAGCAAGGGTGATTACCTGTCAAGCAGAAACAATGCCAACTAGGAATCGGTTTTAAACGCTTTCAGGTCCCGCAGCTCCCTCCACCCCAAAGGCTTTTTGCTTAGCTTTTTTGTCCTCCTCGGTCATCTACTTTTTTGTTATTTTAGCCATATATTCTGTTGTTGGCAGCGGCGGTACGGGCAGTTTCTCTTTAGGTGGCTGTTGCTACCGGTAGCGTAGTGGAACGACGGGCGGGTCGCGGTGTGTGTGTGAGGAGTGATAGACATATGTCAGACACTCCATCAGACGCTGCTCTGATTGGGTGTTTTCCACCGGGTGCGTTGTATTTTTTTAACAGATTACAAATCTCATTTCCTACTTTCAGGAAATATGGACAGTTTTAGGAAATATCACAAAAAGTTACTTTTATTCAAGTTACCTACTGCAGCTTTAAAAGACATTTTTTTGGAAAAGTACCAAAATGTAGATATATAGATAACATGTGAATGGGACGGAATGAGTGGCCTTGGCGGAGAGCTGCGCTCTCTGAGTGCTTTTCTAGTTTGAATTTAAGACATACTTATTCTTCACACTCTGCCTTAAAACCGGCGGTAGAGCGCCAAAAAATGAAAATGAAACTCACTTTAGCCTACCAGAAAAGTCATTGGTCGCTATCTTCATCCATCCATCCATCCATCCATCCATCCATCCATCCATTTTCTTCCGCTTATCCGGCGTCGGGTCGCGGGGGCAGCAGCTTGAGCAAAGAGACCCAGACTTCCCTCTCCCCAGGAACTTGTTCCAGCTCCTCGGGAGGAATCTCAAGGCGTTCCCAAGCCAGCCGAGAAACATAGTCCCTCCAGCGTGTCCTGGGTCTTCCCCTGCGCCTCCTCCCGGTGGGACGTGCCCGAAACACCTCACATGGGAGGTGTCCAGGAGGCATCCTGACCAGATGCCCGAGCCACCTCAACTGACTCCTCTCGATGTGGAGGAGCAGGGTGGGGTAACATCTCACAGCGAGAACTGACAAATCTGGTCCAGTCCATGAGGAGGAGAAGCACTGCAGTACTTCAAGCAGCTGGTGGCCACACCAGATACTGACTGGTACTTTTGATTTTGAGCCTCCCTTCATTCAAGGACACATTATTCTATGTCTGTGAAACATTTTTAGTTTATGTCTTATGGTGTTGACTCTTTTAGTGTTCATACAAATATTTACACACATTAAGTTAACTGAAAGTAACAACAGTTGAAAGTCAGAGGGCGTTTCTTTTTTTGCTTAGTTTATATATATATATATATATATATATATATACACACACACACACACACACACACACACACACACACACACATTGACTTTACTCCCTGAGCTTCCAGTTGTGACGTTCATATTAGCCTATGAGTGAATAAAGTTGGTTCTCTATATAGTTTATTTACTTATCATGCTTCTTGATAATGTTTGCTGCTTTATACTTTAACTTACTTTTTTAAATCACCATAAAAAGTCAAAAACATCACAAAAAAGTTATTTGGCATGTCCCAATGATTGATGGATCTGAGAACACCATTGCATCACAGTTTGTTATGTATTGGGCTGCATCGCTTCAGACCAATCTGAATGGATTAGCTAACAATTGTCAAAGGCTAAAAGAACCCACGATGGGCATGCTGGCATCAGAACTGGACCATGGAGCACTGGAACAAGGTGGCCTGGAGTGACAGAGCCCATTTTGCATTACATGAATGGCAAGGTGGCATAGGCATTGTGATGCTTCAGGCAATATTCTGTTGGGAAACCTTGAGTCCTGCCATCTACAGGGATGTTTCTTTGACAAACACCACTTACTTTGTCATTGTTGAAAACCATTAAGACCCTGTCAAGGGATCCACGTTTTAGATGTTTACTTATCCTCCAGACTCTCCAGATCTCAATCAAGTCAAGCATTTGTGAGGTGTGCTGGACAAACAAGTCTCATACAACAACCTTCACCTTACAATTTATGGGACTTAAAATATGCGTGCTGGGTAGCACAGAACATCTTCAAGGGTTTAGGTTTAGGAGGTAGTCAAAATCTCATAACTGTATTTTCTAGAGTACAAATATTACATTGTGACAATAACCATCAACATAGTGTCTTCTACTGAGTTATATTTGTTATCCATGTCAATATCTCTTAACATGTCTTTTCTAACTGCTAGCACAGCATATATGGACATACTGGTCTCACTTCTGTTTATATAGAAGAAATCACAAGCAAGATAAGAAAGATTTATGATCTGCTTGTTAAAAGTGTGTCTATATTTAAAGGGAATGTTTTAACTACTGCTCCTTATGCCTTTTAAATTTAATTATAGGGGTAGATGTAGGGTTTTGAGTTTGGGCAATTGGCATTGAGAATATTTTCAGAATGAAGACGTGTAGACTTAATTTTTTTCTGACATCATTTGGCCTTGATGTGAAAAAAGACATAGACATAGATTCCCTACAGCTAAAAAAAGACAGGCAATGTACACTCACTGGCCACTTTATTAGGCACACCTGTCCAACTGCTCATTAACACAAATTTCTAATCAGCCAATCACATGGCGGCAACTCACTGCATTCAGGCATGTAGCCATAGTCAAGACGATCTGCTGCAGTTCAAACCGAGGGTCAGCATGGGGAAGAAAGGTGATTTAAGGGACTTTGAACGTGGCATGGTTGTTGGTGCCAGACGAGCTGGTCTAAGTATTTTAGAAACTGCTGATCTACTGGGATTTTCACTCACAACCATCTCTAGGGTTTACAGAGAATGGTCCAAAAAAGGGAAAATATCCAGTAAGCGGCAGGTCTGTGGGCGAAAATGCCTTGTTGATGCCAGAGGTCAGACGAGAATGGCCAGACTGGTTTGAGCTGATAGAAAGGCAACAGTAACTCAAATAACCACTTGTTAGAACCATAAGAGCATCTCTGAATGCACAACACGTTGAACCTTGAGGCAGATGGGCTAAAGGAACAAAAGACCACACCGGGTGCCACTCCTGTCAACTAAGAACAGGAAACTGAGGCTACAATTCCCACAGGCTCACCTAAATTAGACAATAGAAGATGGGAAAAATGTTGCCTGGTCTGATGAGTCTCAATTTCTGCTGCAACATTCGGATGGTAGGGTCAGAATTTAGCATCAACAACATGGAAGCATGGATACATCCTGCCTTGTATTAATATAAGGCTGGTGGTGGTGTTGTAATGGTGTGGGGGACATTTTCTTGGCACACTTTGGGCCCCATCGTACCAATTGAGCATTGTTGCAATGCCACAGCCTACCTGAGTATTGTTGCTGACCATGTCCATCCCTTTATGACCACTGTGTACCCATTTTCTGTTGGCTACTTCCACCAGGATAATGCGCCATGTCATAAAGCTTGAATCATCTCAGACTGGTTTCTTGAACATGACAATGAGTTCAATGTACTCAAATGGCCTCCACAGTCACCAGTTTGATCTCATTGAGAATATTTTCAGAATGAAGACGTGTAGACTTAATTTTTTTCTGACATCATTTGGCCTTGATGTGAAAAAAGACATAGACATAGATTCCCTACAGCTAAAAAAAGACAGGCAATGTACACTCACTGGCCACTTTATTAGGCACACCTGTCCAACTGCTCATTAACACAAATTTCTAATCAGCCAATCACATGGCGGCAACTCACTGCAATCAGGCATGTAGCCATAGTCAAGACGATCTGCTGCAGTTCAAACCGAGGGTCAGCATGGGGAAGAAAGGTGATTTAAGGGACTTTGAACGTGGCATGGTTGTTGGTGCCAGACGAGCTGGTCTAAGTATTTTAGAAACTGCTGATCTACTGGGATTTTCACTCACAACCATCTCTAGGGTTTACAGAGAATGGTCCAAAAAAGGGAAAATATCCAGTAAGCGGCAGGTCTGTGGGCGAAAATGCCTTGTTGATGCCAGAGGTCAGACGAGAATGGCCAGACTGGTTTGAGCTGATAGAAAGGCAACAGTAACTCAAATAACCACTTGTTAGAACCATAAGAGCATCTCTGAATGCACAACACGTTGAACCTTGAGGCAGATGGGCTAAAGCAACAAAAGACCACACCGGGTGCCACTCCTGTCAACTAAGAACAGGAAACTGAGGCTACAATTCCCACAGGCTCACCTAAATTAGACAATAGAAGATGGGAAAAATGTTGCCTGGTCTGATGAGTCTCAATTTCTGCTGCAACATTCGGATGGTAGGGTCAGAATTTAGCATCAACAACATGGAAGCATGGATACATCCTGCCTTGTATTAATATAAGGCTGGTGGTGGTGTTGTAATGGTGTGGGGGACATTTTCTTGGCACACTTTGGGCCCCATCGTACCAATTGAGCATTGTTGCAATGCCACAGCCTACCTGAGTATTGTTGCTGACCATGTCCATCCCTTTATGACCACTGTGTACCCATTTTCTGATGGCTACTTCCACCAGGATAATGCGCCATGTCATAAAGCTTGAATCATCTCAGACTGGTTTCTTGAACATGACAATGAGTTCAATGTACTCAAATGGCCTCCACAGTCACCAGTTTGATCTCAATCCAGTAGAGCACCTTTGGGATGTGGTGGAACGGGAGTTTCGCATCATGGATGTGCAGCCGACAAATCTGCAGCAACTGCGTGATGCTATCATGTATATGTAAAATGTAATATGGACCAAAATTTCTGAGGAATGTTTCCAGTACCTTGTTGAATCTATGCCACGAAGGATTAAGGCAGTTCTAAGGCAAAAGGGGGTCCAACCCGTTACTAGCCAGGTGTACCTAATAAAGTGGCCAGTGAGTGTATATTTGTATCTTTTGCAGGGCTATTGTGCCCAAAACTCAAAACCCTCTGATTTAGGCCTCACTGGGCACTCCCATAACAGCTGGTTTGTTTTGCCCTTGGTGTCACGCCACTAAGAACAGCACTGTTATTTGGAATCTTTATCTGGATCTCTTCAGACAGCTTCCAGATCCACCCATACTGCCTGAGGCTCATTGCATGCAGAAGCATCCATAGAGCTGGCTGGGACGTCTCTGGGCTTCTGAGGAAGTGGTGCTGGGTAGTGTCCGCACACAAACCTTTATTTTACTCCCTCTGAACCCAAAGCATACACAAGTATACTTATCTCCCTCTGAGATAATAAATATTTATGATTGGCCTCTTGATTTATTTTAAATCAGCTCGCTTGTATTTACAGAATTTTATTAAATATGTCGGAAAAAAAAGAACCCTAAGCACACAGAGAGAGACAGCAAAAAAAGAAAAAAAAAAAAGTACAGAGCTGTCAACATAGCACTTCCCTTTTTTATTATAAACACTTCCTTTCCCGTTTGTTTACCTACTTTTGGGCAAATGAGGCTTGATCTTGGTCCGGTTCAGACAAGCACTGGTTTCCCTTGATTGTGTGCATACATCAGAGTGTGTGAGAACCAAGTGGCTTGGTGTTTTGGTTTTGGTGTGTGATGCAGCTTCTGTATACTTCTACAAAACTTTGATGTTGATTTTTGAGATTTAAAGGTTTAATGACATCAACATTCTTGGGAGAGTGAGTAAATATTTCCAACACACATCTCTGGCCGTAAACAGAGGAAGGCCTTGTTTAGCTCATTGCAGTGATTGTGTCCTCTACTGCTACTTCATTATTTTTATAATTTTTATTTTGTCTCATGCTGGTCTGTTTTACTGACTGTTTCTTAGATTTTCTTATTACAAACTTATAACCAAACATGACAATATTAAAACACCACAATTATTCTCGTCAATAAATGAAGTTTCTCTTGCAAATGGTCATTCAGTTAAGCTTCATGGCTTCATTTTGAGGTACGAAATGAAGCGGTCCTTGAGTTACTGCCCTGTTGCTAGCTTGCAGACCATGCTTGGTTTCATAAACCTCGACCCCTTTTAAGTCAATTATGTGGCAAATTTGTGGCAATCCTGCATAAAAAAGTGGTCATCTTCTTTGGAGTTTCCTCTTCCGAAAATAATAAAGGGCCAGTTCAGATTTTTTTAGAAGTCCAGAATGCATTCGACCCTATCTAGTTCAAACTCCTTATAGTTGTCAAGCTGTGGTATAACTGGTGCTGCCATGGCTGCTTTTAGTGTCACTCAGAAATGTTTTTTATTCATTTGGCAAAAATGGAGAAACTTTCATTTATTTCAAAGTCAAACTTTGGATCTGACCATGCTCAAGTTACAAGTTGGGAAATAACAAGAGTAGCTTCTTGATAGGTTCGCTGACGAGGCTAACAACAGTGTATTTATATCTTAGCTTAACCTAAAGTAGTGCTAAATTCCCCTCTCTTGAACCCAATATCCTGTATCTTCTCATCTCATGAGCTGGATGGATCGTTACACCCCTGCCATCTAAATCCTCATCTCCTGTTTAACTACAGTGTCTGGCTGCACAGGGTCAGTAATGAGTATCATCCTGTGACCCGAGGCAGTCGCCCCCTTTTCTCCTGCTGGGTGTGGTCAACCTCTTTGGCCTTCTGCTCCTTTTTGTCTCCTCTGAGACCCATAAAAACCAGTATGTTCCACCTGCAGGCTCCCGTCTTAATTAACTCCCCTTTCACAAGCTAGCAGGACATAAACATTGAAAAGTCCCTGCTACACAGCGGGACACTTTCCAGGCTGAAACACACACATCATGGCTACCCGTCAGTTGAGATAGAGGCTCTCTCAACTGAACCACTGGCATCTTTTGTGCAACGCTTTGAACCAATTGACTTTGTGTTTCTGTGGCCTTCTTCTCTTGTACACCGCAATCTAATACTAATAGCATGGATGCTTTTTAATAATAGCGTTTAGTCTAAGGAAACACTATAATGTGTTATTCTTTGTTGTCATAGGAGTCTTTTTGTACACCTTGAATGTTGCCATTTATTCTTGCTCATAGAAGTTACCAAAGACAGCAGTAATCTGCTTTTTAATTCATCAAGCAAATCAATCTGCCTAAATGCTTGCAGTTTTTTCTGCTATCTGCTTTATTTCTGCACCAGATTTACCATGCAGATTGCACTAAAAACATGCAGACCCAAACCCGCCCATCAACTCCAACACATGGGAGCAATTTACGCCTACTTTTGTGACAGATTGCAGCTGTCTTATCTTGAGCCACAAACACAGCAGGTGCTTAAGTGATCAAAGAGACAGAGAAAAAAAAAAAACAGACAGTAGAAGGTCCTGGTAGGATTTAAGTCCTGACTGTGTCAAAGAGGCATCACATGGGAACAGCGTTTCTAAATCGAGAAGCGATATGAACGGTTTGAATGCACCACTGTAGATCACTTTCATTTGAAGATCAAAAAGCATGGATTGAATTTCAAAATGTTTCAGATTGCAAAATTATTACAGACTGTACAAGTATATGCTGTGCAAATATGGGATGTTCTCAGAATAAAAAAAAGTATATATATATATATATATATATATATATATATATATATATATATATATATATATATATATATATATATATATATATATATATTACGTTAATTAATTAATATATATATATTATATATATTACATTGCATTACGTACATCTGCGTTTTTGTAAGCTCAGAATTAAATACCTAATAGTTTATGCCATGATTATGTGTTAGTGTTGTTGCACTGTTCAAGGGGGTGGGGCACTGTTCTGCAGGCTGCGCGCGGGGGAGTGCGCAGTTGAGTGCCGGGGAACTGGTGTGTGTCTGTAAATGGAGCTAGACAGACCACCGTTTTATGTGAGAGTTCTTTTGATTACTGTTTTGTACGGCGTGATTGCGGCCAACAGCAGTCAGCATTAAAGCATTCGATTACAACCATTGTCTGCATCTATCGGAGAGCATTACAATATTAAAAAAATTCAGGCTTGTAAGGCCCACATCATGTTTTTACACATTTTCTTCCCTCTACCATTTACTGCGTTCCGGGACCTGTGTGCGTCTTTGGTCATGCCTGCGCTGTCATGTACTTTGCGTTCCGGCACCTAATTATTTACAAATTAAGCACTGAAGCCACAGCACGTTGAATAACTTGGACGTTCTTCGATCTCCCTGTAGACTGTTAAAGCATTATCACACGAGAGGCAGCGCTGTTGTATCCAACTCTAACATCAGCACTGATCAGCTCTCGTGGAATGTCTCTTGTCCAATCAAATTTCAAAAATTAACACGGCATAAAATCGACCAATCAGAATTTTGGTCGACTCAGAACGCATTGACCAATCAGTCGACTAGGACTTTACAGCCCTATATATATATATATATATATATATATATATATATATATATATATATATATATATATATATATATATATATATATATATATATATATATATATATATATATATGGATGTGATTACATCCTGCTGTTTTTACAAAAGGAATGTAACAAAGCTTTGTTTTCCATCTCAGGGAGCTCACATATTAAACAAAAAAGAGAAAACTTTACTATAAATGTACAGTATGAATGATACCTTTTTTTGAATTTGGAAAACTTATGTTTCAGCAAGAGATGTACTTTTTGCATGTAGTTTGAAAGTTAAAAGGAAATTCTGCTTGCACACATTTATGCATGCAAAAAGTTCTATTCATAGGTTTTTTTTTAACTCTGTCTAGTAAAAGTTTATTTATGTCTCAGATGTTCTTGCAGATTATTTGATCTTTCAAACAATGTTTGGGCCTCCTCTGTTTGCTACATAAGCTGTTTCAGACTAGGTTAGGTGACCACTTTTATTAGTAAAATGCATTTTGAATCAGTGGAGCTATGAATGCATTTTGCATTTACTTAGATGTAGAATTTCAGAATTCACTTGATCTTTTTTTTTTTTTTTTCTTTTTTTTTTGACGGAAAATTAAGTAGAAGAAAGAAGGAAGATGAAGAAGAGAGGTAGGAATCAAAAAGTAAAGAGAGAGGCTGAGTTGAAAATACAAGAGAGGGAGGGGAACAAAGAAAACACAGGAAGACATTGAAGTCTGCCTCCATACCCACAGGACGGCAGAGAGAGGGGGAAAAACAAAACAAAACACGATAAAGGAACATCGACAAAACCAACCAAACATTGTGAACTAAGAATTACACAACCACATCACACAAAAATAGATATAAAAATACAACAACAATGTCACAGAAAACTCATGGTACCGATTAATCAAGCTCTAGTAATGATAACCTCAGCCCAAGAATATTTCCTTAAACACCAGAGACCCCACATCTATGTGTGTGTGTTAGCATGCTGGTGCATAAAAGGTTTCTCCATAAGAGTGTTCGATAGTTGGTGTGAGCAGACATCAATCCGTCTCCCAGGAATCGATGCAGACATGAAGGAGATCGGAGCAAAGACGTCCAAAGGACCGCCAGAGCCCCAGGCGGACCCGACCGGGGCCGACCGCATCCCCCAAGAGAGGAGCAAAGGAGAACCCCAGGGGAACATCCAGCGGCCACTATGCAGGGGCCCGGGGGGCAGCAGTGAGGCGCCGCCTCCACCCTAGGCCAATCCCCACCGCCAACATCCCAGCGCCCCACCAATAGCCGCAGGGGACGGACAGATTCCCCAGGCCGGGCTCAGCCAGCATCTGGACGCCAAGTTGTACCAGCTCCCGGGTCCTGATCCCGCGCAACACAGGGCGCCGAGACCAGGCATCCAACGAGGGCCAGGACCGGTCCAACCCGCCAATGAACCGGCCATGCACAGAACAGGTGATCAAACGAGCAGAGATGTCGGATCCGCATCCCGCCGAGCCACCGAGCAGGCACCACCCAACAATCCCAAACCTGGCACCTCTAAAAGAGGTGCCCCAACCAACCAAAGGAAGATATCGGCCCAGCGCATCGGCTGACCGACACACCGCCCGGCCAGGCACGCACCAGGTCCGAAACGGATTGACCACCGATGCACCGGCAGGCAGGGGCCCCCGTCACCGGCGGGGGGTGATGGAGGGGAAATAGGACCCCCATTAAGTGTAAGGCCTGAGGTGCGCCAGGCGAGGGGGCAGACCAAGATCCAACCTGACAGGTAGACAAAGACATACAGACACAGTCATACGTTCCCTCCCTCTTAAACCCATACATTCTCACTGACTCACCAAGACACCCAAAGAAATGACGCTGTACCCTCACTCACACACCCCATGCACACTTTATGCTCCCAGGTCCAGGTACCGATGCCCCAGTAGAGCCACCAGCCCCCGGACCCGGGAGGTGGACCCCCTACCTTCTAGGACGGAGAGAAGCAGACCGCCAAGGGCCCCACAGTGGCAAAGCAGCCCGACAGCCCAGGACCCCGACCAGACCGCCTGTCCTCCTCCGGACCCCAACCCCTGATGGCCCGTAGCGAACAGGGGTGTGAAAAGACCCCTAGCCTCCATCCTCCCGCTCGAGTATGGTGTTGATGCGTGTTGTTATAATGTGCATTTAAAAAAGAGGGGTGGGATGTGGGGAAGGCAGCCACACATCCCCCAACCCCCACCCCGAGCCCTCAGTGTCTATATGTGGTTTTACAGTGGGCACCGGCACCAGAGGTGAAGCTGATTGTACCGCTCCCCCTCTGGAGGCCGAAAAGTGTGCCCACCCCAAAGTCCCTACATATGTGTCGTGTGAGAATGTTATAAGTGGGAGTGTCTAAGTTGTATATTAAAATTGGGACCCAGGACACCACGGGATAGCGAGGGGGGAAGCCCCTCCTCGCACCCCAGTGATGTGCCCATGCCCCAAAACCCTATATGAGTGGTAAAGTGATGGAGCGGGTGGACAGAGGTGTTCG
The DNA here is from genome assembly GCA_963556495.2 of Valencia hispanica. Lineage (NCBI taxonomy): Eukaryota > Metazoa > Chordata > Actinopteri > Cyprinodontiformes > Valenciidae > Valencia > Valencia hispanica. The sequence goes on from OY747706.1 coordinate 39,627,883, forward strand.
GGGATGGGGAGGGAAGGACTGGGAGACAAAATGTCTTCCCAGGGAACCAGCTCCCCCACTGACCCCAATAGGCACCGCTGTTCACCGGGATCCACCAGGGGAGGGAGGCCATGGCACGTTCGACCCAAGGCCCACGGCCGCAGCACCACAAAGCCCCACGGACCCCAAGGCAGTCCCCCCAGCCCCATCCCAGAAGGGGAACTAAACCCACCCTGACATTCGCTCTACTCTCAAAACACAAAAGACACTAGACACCCAGGTTGAGTTCCTGCCCGGCAGGAGACCAAACCCAGCGCCCCACCCACCTGCCCTGCACGCCCACCACCCGGCCAGTCCACCCGCAAGTCCGACCGATCCCGGCCAAATGCCGAACCCCAGCGCCCCACACAAAGACCCAGGAGCCAAGTCCAGCGCAAAAAAGGACTGATCCGCTCCAGGAACGCCACCCAGCCGCCGCGACCAGCAGCCAGGCACCCCAACCAGCAAACAAGGCGAGACGCCATACAGGGACTGGCGATGACAATCGGCCCAGAGAAAAAGAGAGAGGCGGCTGCGCATGCCAGCTGCACATGCCGGCCGCCGGCCGGCCATGACCCCCACAGCCAACAGAGACCCCACGCCGGCCGACCCCCAGCCAGGACCACAGCTAGGGGGTGCGGCGCCCCCGAGCCCCAAATCCCCAGGCCCACCCCAGACCCTACCCAGGCGCAGCACGGCCACCAGGCCAGTAACCCATGTCGCCAGTGCAACTCCCCCAAGGCACTGCATGCAGCCATCAGGAGTTATCACCCAAAGCCCAACCCCAGGCCGGCCACGACGTCCAGCGCCCCATCCGCCCAGTGATCCCACCCCCAGGGGTCCCCCCCAGACGCCTCAAACCCCCAAACCCCCACATCAGCAACAGTATCCCAAACGACAAAACCAAGTGCCCCCCACCCCTACTAGGTGATGGAGCCGATCAAAGGAGCCCAGAGAGATTAATCAGATATGGAGCCAGAGGCCGTCTCAAGACCAATATGTTCCAACAAGAGATTTCTATACTGATTAATATTAAGAGCTTTTTTATTTTTCCAGTTCAGGAGGATAGTTTTCTTAGCGATACATAAGGCAATGTGAACCATTAGAACTGACTTTGTGTCCTTGGTGACATCATTTAAATTTCCTAACAGGCAAATTGAGGGAGATAGTGGGATGTTACATTTCAGACACTTTGATAAGTCCTCACATATCTGGCACCAAAATTTCTTAACAGGTGGACAGAACCAAAGCGCATGAACATAAGTATCTGGTATATTGCTTGTGCATTGTAAGCAGGTATTAGACGATGTAAAACCCATCCTAAACATTCGTTGACCTGTATAGTGTACTCTATGAAGGATTTTGTATTGTATTAATTGCAAATGAGGATTTTTTGTTATTTTAAAGGTTCTTAAACATATCTGAGACCAGACGTTTTGGTCAAAGCTGGCTGATAAATCCACCTCCCATTTTGAAATAGGGATGGCTATTGATTCATCTAATGTAGATAAGGTTTTGTATATTTTAGACAGCAATTTTGGGGGGTTGAGATTAAGAAAATCTAAAATTCTTGCTGGAATTTGTAATTTAGCTGTATTGAGCCTAAATTTACCTTTAATAATAGATTTAATTTGTTGATATTCTAAGAATTTGTTTTTATCAATTCCATTTTGTGTAATTAATGTATTAAATGGGATAAAGTCTGTTCCTTCAAATATATGTTCCAGGTATTCAATTCCATTGCACCTCCAGACTGGGAAACTTATCATACATTTTTTTTGCAAGATGTCGGGGTTATTCCAGATGGGTGTGCGTCTGCATGGGATTATTGTGGACTCTGTCATTTTTAGAAACTCCCACCATGCTGTCAGAGAGGAGCTGATATTTATGCTTTTAAAGCATTCATATTGTTTTATATTTGAGCTAATAAATGGTAGGTCTGAAAGTTTTATCTTATTACATAGTGTCTGTTCTACGTCTATCCAGGACTCGTCGAGGTAGCTATGTTTAAACCATCTTGATATGTACTGGAGCCTGTTGGCTAAGAAATAATGATGGAAGTTTGGTAGATCTAGACCTCCTTTTTCTTTGGTCTTCTGCAGTGTTTTTAAGCTGATACGTGGGGGTTTATCTTTCCAAAGAAATTTGGAGATAGAGGAGTCCAGAGATCTAAACCAGTCTAGTGATGGTTTACTTGGGATCATTGAGAATAAGTAGTTGATTCTGGGCAAAACCATCATTTTTATTGAAGCAACCCTTCCCATAATTGATATGGGTAGAGATTTCCATCTAGCAAGATCATCTTCCACTTTTTTTAAAAGTGGGATGTAGTTTAGCGTTATTAAATCTGCCAGTCTTGGTGAGACATTGATACCTAAATAGGTAATTTTCCCTGACTGCAGTTGTGTATTAGTTTGATTCTGGACAGAACAATTGATTGGAAGAACTGTAGATTTTAACCAATTTATAGAATAATCTGAAACATTTGAGTAAGAGTTTATCAACCCGATTACCTGAGAGAAAGAGGTTTGTGAATGCTGGAGAAAAAGTAATACATCATCTGCATAAAGACTGATTTTATGTTCTATGTTATTGCATTTTATGCCTTTAATATTGTGAGTTTGCCTGATTGCTGCAGCTAGTGGTTCAATAAAAATAGCGAACAGGGAGGGAGAGAGAGGAGATCCCTGCCTGGTACCTCTCTGAAGATAAAACCTAGATGATGTTTGGTTACTTGATCTTTTCTAATTTCAAAACCACTAGCCCGACAGTGGCCAATTATGCCTCATTTCCACTGAGCTTTACGGCACAAGTCGATGTGGTTCGGAACGCTATTTTGTCTGTTTCCATTGTAAAAGTGGCCCATACAGCCGACCCGTACCGCACCGATCCTGGGCCCCCTTTAGTTGTAGGTCCATAGCACAATGGTACGGTACAGTTAGGGTGGAGCTACTGGTCACACAAGAACAGTCCATTGATTGGGAACAGGAAAACGTCACTGTTTGCGACAAGCACAAGGCATACTAGGGCGTTAGGTGTTTGGGTTTAACCCCGCCTGCCCAGTGAGAATCCAAATGGCAGTAGAAACGCTCCCCTGAATACACCGGACTATAAAATAGCAAACCGCACCGCACCGACCCGTTTCAGTGTAAACGAGGCATCATTGCTCCTTTCCTGCATTAAAGTTCTGAGTTTTTTGATAAAACAAAACTTTTAATTAGGCAAATGCCTCTTACCTTGAAACTAGGTTTGAGAGGTGAGTTGGGCATCTTCTCAAGATTGCTTAGACATGGTTTTGAAAAATCATAGTATTTATGGATATTTAAAGTTGATATTAGATAAATAACCCCAACCCTGACATTTCTGAGGGAACAAGTTTTCCAGATCATTCCATTTTTAACACCATCTCTTCTCTTTTCACCCTAAAACGGTTGCATACAACAATTTTTAAACAACCTAATGGAGATTTAGTTTACTACTTATTTTAGTTTGTTGAGAGAGGCTTTATAGGCAGACTATAACTCAATAGTATTTATGGTTCTTCGACACGTTGAAAATAATCCGATTGCGGCGTTTTTTACTGATCTGCCAAAGTACATCTTTAGCCACAGGAAACAGATTCAGAGCAGTAAAAAAAATTTTTTTCATGAAGTACTTAAAGAGTGTTTTATTTAGGCTTGACACTGGCTGCCCTGCATTGATAAAAGCTCTCTTGCTATTATGTGGGATGAAAGTGTTTACACCTCCTTAGTGTGAGATGATTATTCCAGTGGGGGGTGATGGTGAGGCCCAATACTAATGTCGCTCACACAATGGCCTGCAGTGTGGGCTGTAGCAAGATGTTGGAAAGCTCAGATTATCAACATGTGACTGTTACAAAACATGAACCATCTGGATCTGATAAAAATAAAATGTTTAATGAATTTTATTGGGATTTTTTTAATGATATACAGTTTTCAAATATTGTCACAAATAAAAATCTGTAAATTTATTTAAACTCACATTTTTTCCATGTATGCTACATGCCTAGTGTTAAACCTCAAACAGGACCTCTTATTGCATTTTTTGTCCACTCTTAAAATTAGTAAACTTTATTGATCCTGATAGGGAAACTTTGTTTTTAACACCAGAGGAAATAAACATAGACTTTGACAAACAAAGCACTGCAATGGCGACTGTAACATGTTTGAAAACCGCTGCACACAAGCACAAATTTCCCATGATTAAGAACAGGAAAATGTGTTGAGTGCCTGAATACAAACGTAGGCCACACTTTTGATTTTTAGTTATGATCATGTTTAAAACTGAGGAACCGTTTCCTTCCCTTTCAGAATAATGCTCTACTTTGTGTTGGTCTGTCCCAATAAAATACATTTAAATTTGTGGTTGTAACGTGACAAAATGTTGAAAAGTTAAGGTGGAATGAATAATCCTGTGAGGAACTGTAACTGCAACATTTGTTGCTGTGCATGCAGTGGCTTTAATATGTCTCAGCAGCACTTCTGGCTCCATCAGTATTAGCAAAATGAGCCCAGGGTGCATAGACTAATGGACTGAAGTGAACCTATCACAACATGCTGGTTTGGTAAGTATCCTGGTGTGCAGTGTTTCAGGCTCCAATCCAAAGTCAGCATAAAAAAGTGCTCATGAACGAGGCCAGCCGGAGTAGTATTCACAGCCACAGTGAGCAAAAAATAGACAAACAAGAGCTGGATTCATAACCCTGAGTTAGAGATTGAGATTGTGTTTAAATGTAACATATTCGTGCAAAACAGAGTTAGAAAAAAGTCTGCTGCTAATTAAAGTGAACATTTGCTGTAATTTTTAGAATGATTTTTGTTTTGCATTTATTATCACTAATACAGTTTAGGTAAGTGGAGCAGACATTTGAAATATGTGCTGAGACCAATCCGCTGTCCCTTGCCTTACTTTGTCCCTGGTATCTGTTTCGACCAACCCTTCATAAAGACCTGCGCCACCACAAAGGCAAATAAAAACAGATAATAGGGAAGTAAAAATAACTCAGGAAATTGCTGTTATCACCACAAGAATCATGGAGTCACTCTGTGACATCATCTCTGCTCCTTTTCCTGCTTTCTTTGGTATGATTACTGGGGTACTGTTAACAATTACACACTTGCAGAACTAATGTAATGACGAGTGTTTTTCTTAGCTGCCTTCAGAATTTATTATTCCTTCTAGTGTGCTGTTGGGCAATTTCAATTTCAGTCATGTTTGCCTTAATAGGTTTCAGCTTTATAACACTAAGGTTAAATAGTAATTTAAAATAATTACCCAGTACAATTAGAGAAAATTAAACTGTTAGAGTTTTATAAATGGAAGTCAAGTCATGGTATAGCTTTAGGATATTTTTTTCCTGTGCAAGCAATTCCGTTGCTAAACTGATAACAACCTACAGATAACTTCTGGATGGTTTTGATCAGCCTTCATTAAATTAGATTACTTATTAAATAGCAGCCCATTAAATTATTACACAGATGTTGGTTTTAATACTTTTTGCCTAAAAAGTATGTTTATAGATCCATAGTCCTTACCTACCTGAATTTGTTTTTTTCCTGACTTTTTTCATGTTGCTATTAGTCTAGAGCACTGTTTTCCAACACTGGTCCTCAAGGCACACTGCAATGCATGTTTTAGATGTTTCCCTGCTTCAGACAATTGGAGTTCTGCAAACGTCTGTTAATCAGCCATAAATTGAAATCAGGTATGTTAAAGCAGAAAAACATCTAAAACATGCAGGGCAGTGTGCCTTGAGGAGCAGGTTTGAAAAAACAATGGTCTAGATAATGATGTCTCACTTTGCTACATCAGTGGCAAATCACAGAACAAATCCTGGCTAAACTAAGCATCTTTCTCACAATACACTATTTTATTTAAATTTCACACATCCTTTGGGAGAATCTCAAAATAAAATAAAATTTGCTGCACATCTGCACTCCAATCTGGATCCAAATAGGACAGCAGGTCAATCCACTCAGTCCAAACCTAATTGTACGGGCGCTCTCAGTTGAGGATCATCCAACAGCCATATGGGGGAGATTTGACCACAGTGCAGCATGCTGTTATAACACTGGTCAATAATAGTTAAATCTTACAAAGCAAAGCTCTTATAGTGCGATGACAAATATTTGCTCCCTTACAAATTTCTTCTCTTTTTGCTTTTATGTCTCAGATCATCTAACACATTTTAACATCAGACAACGATAACCCAAGTAAATACATACGATTTTTCAAATAGGAGTTCATTAAATAAGGAAAAAGCTATCCAAACAAACCACACCCTATGTGCCTATGTGAAAAGGAACAACCACCCCCCACCCTTCCCTTCTTAAACTGAGATCAAACAATTCAATTCAAATTCAGCAGCAACACCCGGGCCTTATTGCTACCAGATCTGTAAATTCAAGAATTAACTTTAATATGACCTTAAAATTATCGATCTGGAAGGGGTACATCTTCCCAGGAGTTGGCAGTCTATCAGAACTACTCCAAAAGCATATCTTGGAGTTTGTGACCTACATCCAGGAGGTTGCAAACAAGCCTCAGTTGCCTCCTTTAAAGTCAGTGATCATGAATCCTCAACAGTCCCATCTCCCTTTCATCATGTAACTCAGTAAATGAGTTAAAATTACATCAAACATCATTGATTCCATTGAAACCATTAAAGTGAAGGTTGTGTCTGGTAGGAAGACCTCTCTGTGGAGAAATGCTCCACTAGTAAGAAGTGAGAAAAGCAATCATCGAAAGGCTAAAGAAAACTGGAGGACCGATCAAAAGTCATTACAAAGCTTCAGTTATTGCAACTAGAAACTACTGAACAGGCCCAAAATCTGGATGTAGTGATGGACTTTGATCAGATCTTGAGAAACTCATTCAGAGTTTATCTTTAGTCGCATTGATTACTCCAGCAGTGTCTTCACAGGTCTACCTAAAACGTCAGATGGCTGCAACTGAGTCCGAACGCTGCAGCTTGCATCCTCACCAAAACTAAGAAAACAAAGTACATCACCTCTCTTCACCCCTCATGATGATCCCTAATACCTTGGGAAAAATAAGACTTTGAACTGTTGCGACAACAATGGAACTTTTTGTAAAATGTGTGTAACATTATATCTGGCAAAAAACGAACACAGTATTTAAGAAAAACACCATACCTACAGACAAACATGGTGGTGGTTGTGTGGTGATCTTGGGCTGCTTTGCTACGTCAGGACCTGGACATCTTGCTGTAATTAAATTGGTGGGACAATGAATTCCTCTCATAACCAGAAAATTCTGAAGGAGAATGTAAAGTCATCGCTTTCTGTCCTTCAGATCAAGCGCATTTTGGAGACAGCAAGTCCATTTCTAAATGGCTTTACAATTTTAATGAGGATTTTAGAGCTGCCTAGTCAAAGTCTGGACTTAAATCCGTCCAAACGATTCAAATGAGATGTTATGGAATGACCTTAAACTGGCTATCCATGCTGGAAAACCAGTGTGGTAAAAATGAAACAGTTCAGCAAGGAAGAGTGGGCCAAATTCCATTCTTTCCAATGTAGAAGACTCATTACCAGTTATCTAACCGATCACTTTACGCTCCGTTTACGCGCGTAAAGTGATAGACTCGTTTAACTCGTGAATTCAGCAGTGCGTCCCTTCCCACTGGGAGCGTTTTAGACGTATATCACTCACGAAAGTGTTCCACCCAGCTGGTCCTCGGAGATCACAAAATCACAGGAGATTTCTAATTGCATAACTTAAAGGGTAGTATGGGGGGGGTGCAATTCTATGTTAATAAGTATCATCAACTCACCATCCACTCCTCAAACTGCAGATATTTCTGTCCATGCCTTCTTCTTTTTCTTGTTGTCCTTGCAAAAATGATCACTGGTATCGGATAAACTGGGTGATTCTCCAGTTCAAGGATTAACTTCTAGTCGTCCATGACAAAAAACAACAAATTAGACCCACAGACCGACTGACTTCCAGCCTGGTGTTACAGGTGATGACTTTTTGTTTAGTGTTTTTTTTAGTAAAGCAGAAATCTGCATGTCTTTTATTTTGAAATTTCTGGCTATTTTACATTGCTTCCGTGCCTGATTTCCTGTCTGGCTCGATCTAAACTGCTGAGATTGGCGCATTTTTTAGAAGCGTAGTGCGTAAATAAACAGACCTCCCTCGTAAATGTAGGAGAGGGCCACAACACAACGCTTTTGAGATCCGTCTGATTCGCTCTACTTTGCGCCCGGTGGAAACAGTTCCTTTGACTTTAATGGCGGCTATGAGTTACGTATTACGCTTTGCAGACATTACGCGCCGCTTACACGTCCAGTGAAAAGCAGGGGTTATACGTTCAAATGCAGCATTGATGCCAAAGGCAGCTCAACCAGTTATCAGGTTTGGGGATAATAAGGTTTTCACATAAGGTCAGGTTGCTTCGGAAAGGTTTTTTTATGTAATATATTTGAAATCTGCAGCAAAAACAGAACAAATCTAAGGCACAAATACTTTTTACAGCACTGTCACTATAATATGTTTAAATGATTGTGACAGATGCAGCAGGCTTGGTATATAGTTAGCCTTGTTTTTAAAGTAACTGGACTCCACTGGTACCAGAGACTCCACATCCGAAGGACCTCAGCAGCTACAGGCCGGTAGCACTAACTTCGCATCTGATGAAGACACTCGAGAGGTTGGTTCTCAACCATCTTTGCCCCCTGGTGAGATCCGCTGCAGTTTGCCTACTAGCCTGGCATCGGGATGGAGGACGCCCTCATCTACTGCACCAAGCTTGGACTCACCTGGAGAAGCCTGGAAGCACTGTGAGGATAATGTTCTTTGAATTCTCCAGTGCGTTCAACACCATCCAGCCGGGACTTCTGAGGGACAAGCTGGAGCTGTCAGTAGTGGACCACCACATGTCCTAGTAGATACTGAACTACCTCACAGGATGCCCACAGTTTGTGAAGACACAGGGCTGTGTCTCTGACAGGCTGGTCTGCAGTACGGGGGCCCCACAGGGAACTGTGCTGGCACCGTTCCTCCATCAACTCCCCATGCTGCCACCTTCAGAAGTTCTCTGATGTCTCTCCCATAGTCGGCCTCATCACAGGTGAGGGCGACTCAGAGTACAGACAGTGGACTTTGTGGACTGGTGCCAGCAGAACCACCTGCTGATCAATGCAGGGAAACCAAAGAGTTGGTTGTGGACTTCCGCAGACTCAGACCTACAACACTGACACCGTTGAACATCCAGGGAGTGGACATCAAGACAGTGGACTCTGATAAGTACCTGGGTGTTCACCTAAACAATAAACTGGACTGTAGCCACAACACTGATGTTCTTTATAGGAAGGGTAAGAGCAGAATCTACTTGCTGAGGTCTTTTGGGGTCCATGGAGCGCTCCTAAAGGCCTTCTTTGACTCTGTAGTGGCATCAGCCATCTTTTTTGACGTAGTATGCTGGAGCAGCAGTTTATCTACAGCTGAGAGAAAGAGGTTGGATAAGCTCATCAAGAAGCCCAGCTCTGTTCTAGGATGCCCACTGGATCTAGTGCAGGTGGTGGGAGACCGAAGGCCAAAATAACATCACTGATGGACAGGGTCTCCCACTCCATGCATGAAGATGTTGCTGATTTGCAGAGCTCCTTCAGTAAGAGACTGCTGCATCTTAGCTGCATGGAGTGTTTTTGCAGGTCCTTCCTCCTGCAGCTGTTACAACCAGAACGACTCCCATCAAACTCAATAATGTTTACACCTCTACTGTAATTTGCACTGTTTGACTCATTTAACATTTCTGCGGCTGCTATTTGCACATCTGTTTTTCTCAGTTTAGATTCTGATAACCTCTTGTAAATGGTACATTTTACTTTTTTTGCACAACTACACATGCACATTCTGTAAATATTCACTGTTTTTAAATTATCCTACTCAGTTGCACATTCTAATCTGAGTATGCCACTTTATTTTTAATAACTGCACAGTACTTTTTTCGTAATTATGTTCCTAATGTTGATCATGAATGCTCTATTATCTGTCACTTTGCTGCTGTTACAGCCGAATTACCCCCTTGTGGGACAATAAAGGGTCATTCTATTCTATTCTATTCTATTCTATTCTATTCTATTCTATTCTATTCTATTCTGTCCTAACTGATGCAATTTAGCTACATTTCTTTTTTTGTGTCACACACCCACTTTGAACCATATCATATAAATAAAGCTGTGTCTAGGTTTAAAGCCTGACATGTCTGAACCTGCCTACTTGTCTACTTATCTTTAATCAGACGAGGCTTAACCTGTGGCCCCAGCTGGTGCGTTTTTTTTGGATGGATTATTCTCGCAATCATTGGATTATTTTCTGTCAGTTATCAACAGATGAGGAATCAAGAGTGGCTAAATAGTCTAAAATTAGAGTGGCCACTAAAAGCCCTTAAGGTGTGCTCGTTTTACTAAACTAAATACCTTGTGGAGGGAAAATCTTTGATCCACTCCATTTCTTCAGGTCATCCCCACAGTCTTGGAAACATGAACGGACTGGCATTACGTCATGTTATTTAAGAAGTAAAATTTTGATGTTACTACATGTTATTTACCCCTATTCACTCTGCAAGAGGCCGCTTGTTCACATGTAAAAATACCATACCGGGGATTTTTACAATTTAATGCAAGATCGAGGAATAAGGTGGACAGTAAACTTATTTGTATTAATAATATCAAGTTCAAAATTTAAGTTGGAGAACAATGTTTTATTTTTTCCTGTTTTGTCATTTCATATCCCTTTTAGTGAGCCACACTCTGTTCAAAGGTGTTGTTGAGAACAATGTAGCAGATCCATTTGACTAGCTCCGTTGTTTTGATGTGTTTTATTGCTTCACTAATAATTGTTTGAGAACAGTCCATTAGTGTCTCTATCATGCTGGAGATGTTATTTTATTTCAGTGATTGACTGAGGAAAATATAATGATGATGACAAAGTTTTTATGTGTACGTATTTTGATGTTGCTTGTTGCACAAAGCCCTTAAAGTTTGGACATGTCAGTCATTAACAGTCTAAAACTTTGTATTTCGGTAACACTTCTCTACAGTTTTGTTTTAATTCTGGCATCTCTCTTTTTAGATATTGCAAAATTAAAAGGGCTCAACTGAATCCTTTGACCTGCTACAGATGCTCCTCTGTCTATTACAGCAGTGCTTCCCTCTCTGCTTCTATTAGAAGCACCTGAGTAAATAGCCTCTATCGTTTTTCCTCAGTGTTTTGCTCCATGTTCTCCTCTCCCTCCTCCCCAATCTCCTGTACACGGCTCAGTTTCTTCTTCCCTTCTGTTAATGAAAACAGTAATCCGGCACCTGAGCAGCCTGTTTGCACAACCAATTCTTTGGCCTTTCATGGTTCTCCTGGCCACCATTTTGTGGGGCCAGATTTCCCCCCAGATCTGAGACTTGCAGGTTCTTTCACCATTTGATGTGGTTTATTCGAGGGTTTATTCAGGTGTGGCAGGTTTGAGGAGCAGTGCTGCAAACGCCCAGTCTCTGATGGTGTGTCCAGGTGCTGGAGCTACATCAGGGAGCCCACTGTTCTGGAACATGGCAGGAATAGAGGGGTTATTGATGAAACGTGTCTGCTGGGCTCTGTGGTTTCTCCTCTCTTATGAGCAGAAGCAGGGAAATATGGTGGACCAGGGCGTTAACCTGTTGCAGAGAAGAAGGGGTTGGTGAAAAGGGAGCTGTAACATCCAGGCCCAAGCTTCTACCAAAGGGGAACTATTATGATACGTGTGCGTGTGTGTCCTCCTAGTTCCAAGCCCACCCTGGGTTAGTGGCTACCCCACCAGTGTAAATAAACCCCTTTCTGTGTCTGAAAGAAGAGGATAAAGCAGCTTAAATACCCCCTCCTGACCTCCTTTTAAGAATATACCCACTAATTTTCGGGTTGGCGTTTAGGCATGTTTTCTAGTGTTCATATCGAAAAATGAAACTAAAGTTACTTTCATCTGTATCATGGTAGCTCTGGAGGAGGTGCGGAGATTCACAGCTTAGGGCAAGAATCTGGACAGGACAACTATTAGTTCTACACACCACAAATTAGGCCTTTATTGAATGGCAGCAAAACTAAAGCTTGCCACAAATGATATTGGGAGAGGTACTCTGGTCAGATAGGACCAAAATTGAGCTTTTTGGCCTACTTGCAAAAACTGTGTAGCAAGAACACTTGACACTGCATGCCACGCGACACAAACTATCCCAACAGTTAAACATGGTGGTGACGGCATCATGATGGAGGACAAAGGAGCTGATCAGAGTTGATGGGAAGATGGAGCTAAATCCTGGAAACAATTCCTGTTAGAGGCTGCAAAAAACTTAAAACATGGACTTAGCAACCCTAAGCATACAGCCAGAGCTGCAATTGAGTGGTTCAGATCATAGCATCATGCTCCGATCAAAAAGCAGAACTAAAGAATTGAGAATCTGGGGTAATACATTGAAATTAATGTTCACAGACACTCTCCATCCATTCTGACTAAGCTTGTGCTATTTTGCAAAGGATAATGAGTAAAACCTTCAGTCTATGTACAAAGCTGGTAGAAGCATGCCCATCAGACTTGCAGTTGCAATTTCAACAAAGAAAGGTGTCAAGTAATGACTCAGGCGGATCTTTATATGAGTGCATATCTAGAATTTTTAGCTTTTGAGGACAATGTATACTTTTCCTCTAACTTTAAATATAATTTTGTGGCTCTAGTGTGACAAAATTTGAAAGACCTGTATGTGGCATCAATAGTTCTGCAAGGCACTGTACTTTGAAATGTGACATGCTATTTATATTATGCACTCAGGTCTTTCTTCAAACCTAATATGTACTTTCAGTGTGATTCTACTAGAAATATGCTAAATCGTTTAGCCTTTGGTTTTTACTAAAGGTTCCTTTTTATAAGAATTCCTTAACTTGCATTTTCCAGTAAACATCAATAATTAAAAGAAGCTACTGTACCTCACCACAGTTATGGGCAGACCTCAACAGGCTTTTCTGAGAATCAGTGGCTTTTACTTCCTGGTAGCGCTTGCAGAGCCTGAATGAGATTTCTCTGAAAGTCAGTTCCCTTTCTCAATTGAAATTCAATTCCTCAATAGTTTTCTTTATCTCGCTGACCACTATAAAAAAAAAAAAAAGCAACATCAGCGCGCTACTTGCTCAGACGCCTTCTATCACATGAGCATCGCTTGGCCGGTGCACTTTGCACGTCTTACAGTCGACAGCCACTGCTTCCCCACACATCTGCAGGCTTCACCACAGAATACACTGGAATTTGACACTTTTTCTTGCTTAGAAAAAAGGTAACCACAGAAGCACTGTTTTCGCACTGATAACGTCACATGGAACTTCAATTTAACTTGTCTCATCTTAGCCGTACGAAGGAGAGGATGCGGTAAAGAGAGAAACTGACTGTTGTGTCTCTCTAAAGATCTTAATGCTACTTGATTAAAGCTGAAGGTGCAGCTAACAGGGTGTTATATTATAAGAGGGGCCAGCTATTCATGTCATGATTGTTACTCAAGTGAATGTTAAATCCAAATATTGCCTACATCAGGGGTCTCCAACTCCAGCCCTCGTGAGCTACTGCCCTGCAACTTTAAGGTGCATCCCTGCTCCAACACAGCTGAATCAAATGAATGGCTCATTGCCAGGCTTTGCCAAACTTGATGGCATACTGAAGTGGTGATCCAGTCATTTGATGGGATAAACCTAAAAGTTGCAGGGCAGTAGCTCTCGAGGACTGGAGTTGATCATATTGAAAGATCTCCTGGTGACCAACAAGTATATTATGACTGGTCTATTTATACTGGATGTGCTGTAAAAAGAATTTCTAAGCCACTTATGTAATAATAACCATATGCTTTATTCTTTTCATCAAAGCCACTTAGTAAAAAGAAGAAAGTATGTGGGAACGTCTTTCCAGCAGGCCTTTCCAGCTTAAACCACTGATTACCACTAAAAATACCAATCTATATCTATCAGAAAATTCATCCCAAAACAGTATATCGGTATGTTAGGTTTTATTCACTTATTATTTTTTCATCTAATCTAATCTGTGTACATTGTACCAATAAGTGAGTTCAAATAGTTGTAAATACAAATGTTGTTGTGTCCAGAAGGCTTTTACTTGAATATTTAATGTTGTTTTTGGTCACTGCACTGGATAGGCAAATGCAAATAAGCAGCACAGGCAATGTCAGTGATGTTGCTGCAGTTTTTGCCCATATATTTAGCTATATTTATAATAATGGTGAAGCTATTCAGACAGAAATAATTTTTGAAAATTAGTCGTTGGCTTGATTTTGAAAATGAAGATTGCACGTACTGAGTGCACACCCACTATAAGGCAACCTATTTTGGTGTGAACTTGGATGTTGATACGTACACCAGCATGTGTGTGTCCCAAGCATTCTTGGGGTTTCACGCAGGTTAAGGTTGCTGTTTTAAATCGGAGTCATTCGGTGGAGGAAACTTTTGAAAATCAATCATCCTCATTCACACTGAGCAAATGAGCCACACAGAGGTTTTGAAAACAGATGCTTTAGTAGTTATTATCTGACTAACATCATCTAACTACTCTAACACTACTATAATGTTTCAACCAGGATTGAAACAAAACAAATGGATCAGTTGTTTTGCTTAGTTTTAGAAAAGTACTAGCTAAGGCAACTTTATTTGTATAGCACACTTTCAACAACAAGACAATTCAAGGTACCTTGAAAGGTACCACTGTGTACTTCAGAGACGATTAATTGATGTTGATTTTGATAAGGTGTAAGGGAGGGTAGTGAAAATATTCACTAAAGCTGAAGTCAAAAGGCCTTTAGCTTTGTTTTAAAACATATAGCATGTAACAAAGCAGCAGGTTAAAGGCACTTTTGCTCACTGAAATACATAAACCTGGCCCTGCTGTACTTAAAAACGACTCATATCTTTTGAATTAGTTAACCATACTTGAATTCACTGGAAGACCAACAGTAAGCTTTATACTTTGAGTTATGCCTGAAGATAATGGGACAAGTTCAGTAACATTCTTACACAGCGTATTCGTTGTGCTTTGAAGAGGAAACCTGGAAAAGAAATACAGAAAAATGCATTAAAACAAGTATAATAGTAACACTTAGGCATCAAACATACAAATAAATATTATTATTTTCTGACAGTCTGTGGCAAAGCTGCTGTAAACCATTTTCAGTCCCACTTTAAAGGAGCCAGCAATGTCTGCAACAGTAGAACTTTAATATTTTACTCTGATAAGCACAAAGATGCTCATATATGGATTAGCACCATTATCCAGAAAGTATTTTGGAAGCCAAATAAAAAAGAGTAGATTTTAAACCACCAGAAAGCTCTGGTGCTTGGTGGAGGGAAGCTCAATATGTTTAGTAATTACACTCCCCTTAGTTGCCAGCAGGCTGCGGTGTTGCAGCATCCCTCCCTTCTTCAGCCCTACGCGCACACGCACAAAGGTAGAGGTGTATAAAATATCCTTTTCCGAGTCCGATATTTTTAGTGGGGATTTAATCAGCTGCTTTTCTTTTGGATTTTTACTAAGAAAAATAAAACCAGAGAGGCTCCAATTCTGCTGAAATGTGAGGATTTTCTTTTTTTTTCTTCTTTTTTTTTTCATTATTCGGTTAGTTCTCAACAGTGGGATGTGACCTTTGTGGATATGCAAAACCACCTCAGATTCTCAGTCTCCTTTTCTGTCACCGTTTCTGCTCAACTTCTCTGTTTTTTGGGTCTAAAAATGAAAACGATTAACCACGCTTTCCTTCATCTGTCAGAATTATGTGTTTCCTGGCACTCAGCACGTTTGTTGTTGCACATCAAAGGAGGTGTTTAAAAAAAAAGAGTGAACTGAAAACACAGGTACTTTGTGTACGTGCACGAGTGTGTGTAAAATGTGTGCTTTTTTTCTGCAGCCCAATTACCTTTTTTTTTTTTTTTCCTTACTGTAGGTCAAGCCCTACTCTCTTTCCTTTCCTCTCCCTCCCTCTGTGTTTCTTTCACATTCGCACTGGCCTCAGTACAAGTAGGAGCAGTTGTCAGTTTCAGGAAATGCAGCGCTCTGTTGGGAAGTGAGGTATCTGCCCTTGGGCCAGCCATTTCTTTACCTTTTTTTTCTAGGCTATCGACTGCTTACGGGAAGACGGCACATCACCCTCAGACCCCCCCCCCCCCCCCTTGTCTTTTGTTCTGAACGCAGTAAGAAAGAAGAATATCAAAGGAAAGCACTTCTATTAATGGATTTAGCTTTCTGAGCAACTTGTTATAGTTTGTGTGACAGTAGAAGATTGCCTGATTCCACATGTTTACACATTCACCTTTACACCATCAAAAACACCCTCTTAGTCATTTGTTTTTGGTCAGGAATTTTTATTTTTGTTTTTTGCTATAGGCCTTTTGGATTGCATGATTTGCAGGGATGGCATTTTGAAATATGTACCAGAAAGCAATGAAAACAAAGTTGGATGTCCCCAGTTTGGGGCTTGGATGCGGTGTACAAGTGTGTTTATGTCTGTGTGGAAAAGCAGGGAGAGAGGTTTGAATGCAAACAGGATATTGTAGTACACGGGAGCCCAGATTCTTCCTGGGGCAGTTTGGCTCGGTGGGTTCAGAGCAGCTAGACGACAAGCAGACAATGATGACATAAAACACATACATGCAAATAATTCACACCAGAAACAGATGATGTCCAGCCTGCACGAGAATGACTTTATGAATGTTTTCAACTTGTTTTGCTCTCCAAAGTCGTTCTGCCTGCTTCTCATCAGGCCTTGGCTGGGGCAAGCAGCTTCAGTGGATTGGTTGTAATCTGATCAATCTGTCAGTTCCACAGAAATCCTTTTTTTCAGTTAAAAGAAACAACTGCAATGATGTTATTTAAAGAAGAAGAAGAAAAAATAACAGGCCCGTGTACAAGAAAAACCCTGCAACAGCCGGTTTCTGGCGCTGCCCGGTACAGCTGATGCTTTTTTTTTTTTTACACTTAATGGGAAAAAGCTTTAGGTATCCATCAAACCTTCTCACTTTGCAAGTTGGTCTTTCATGTACAAACTGTGTTGGAATTAAGGAGATTACCAAATAATATGTTTGCATGGATGCAAAGTGTGTGTGTGGAACAGATTCGTCTGGTGTTTGAGGGTCAGAGAGGAAAAACACATGAAAGGAGTGCAGTGTGTGTTGTTGTCAGCAGAGGCTCATCTCACAGCGTTGTCAGGAGCGTTAAACCAGGCTGTTTGTCAAGTGCCAGCATCTGCAGTGCCCATCCACTTTCACCAAGCACTCAGTCTTTACAATGCCGCTGAGGCAGTGTCTCACTCGTCAGGGATTAGGGTTTGATTCTGATAAAACACAAGGACAAAAGAAGTCTAAAAAACAGCACTGTCTGAAAATAATGATTATGTTTAGCATATTGGAAGTAAGGACTAAACTTATCGATCGAAAGGACCAATTTACACGTTTTGCCGCCTGAGCAGCTCGTCATGTAATAGATGCGTTTTACTTGCAAGCTCATCACCTGGAGCGTTTCAGTGCGTATCACTCGCGAAAGCGTTCCACCCAGCTTGTCCCGGGAGATCACAGGACAATTGCAATCGCTTAACTCAATGGATAGTATGCAGATAAAAAAGGGGAAAAATGTAATTCTATGCTAGTAAGTATAATGAACTAACCATCCACAACCAAAACGGAAGATATTTCTGTCCATGCCTTCTCCTTTTTCACGTTGTCAGTTTAAAAATGATCACTGGTATCATAAACTGGATGATTTTCCACTTCAGGGATTAAATTCTTGTCGTTAGTGATAAAAACCAACAAATTAGACCCACAGACCGACTTCCTTCAACCCTGGTGTCATGGGTAATGACGTTTTGTTTTGTTTTATCATAGTTAAGCGATCGGAAATCTGCAGGTGTCCTTTATTTCAAAATTTTCCAGATGCTTTACACTGCTCCCGTGTCTGATTTCCGGCCTGGCCCGATCTAAACTGCTGAGCTTTGACGTGTTTTAGAAGCGTAGAGCGTAAAAAAAAAAACCTGCTGCGTAAATTTAGGAGAGGGCTGCGACATAACGCTTCTGGGATGTGTTCGATTCACACCGCTTCGCAACAGCAACAAACAAAGCCATTGTCTATAACGGTGGCTATCAGCTGCGTATTACGCTTCTCCGACGTTACGCGCCGCTTACACGTCCTGTAGAAAGAAGGCTTTACTCCCGTTTTGCATTTCTTCTCAGCAAGTCTATTAAAAGGGAAATAGCCTACAGTATATCTACTATTTTTAAACAGGGTTCTTACATTTATTTAATTAAAAAAATTCTGTATTTTACACAATTTAAAAAAATTATGTTTTATGGTCAACTTTTGTCATTGTAAAAAATTAGAGATTTTTTTATCAAAATGTACAAATCTTTGTCGTCTGACTTTTAATGTGTACATGTACAATGTACATTGCAGCAAAAACCACTAACTTTTCAAGTGAATGAATACATAAAACAATATATGAAACTCTTATTATAAGCTCTTATAAGTTTTATACATTTCTAAGGGATTTCCCAAGTCATTACCTCTATTGTCACCTTGAAACATTCTCCCATGAAACTTACACAGGTGTATGCATGCTCTTTTACTTTCCAAGACTGCATCACCTAAAATATTAAACCTAATAATGGTGAATAAAGAAAAAGTTTATACTATGCTAATCAGGGCTAAAGTTAAACTTCTGAGCTAATTAGTTTAAAAAGATTCTGAGAATACACTGCTTTTGATTGACTCTAAACTAAGGGGGTTTGAAAAGAGACTACACTGTTTTCAATCAGTTCTAATTCAAGATATGAAATACTTGAAGTCTGAGTTTGCAAAGCAGACAATCCAGGAGCGCCATACATTTTGCTGGACACTGACTGGTTGAACTCCCAGGAGTGGAGATAAGGAAACATGGGTTTCACTGTAAAAAATTAATGGTCTCATTTGCTGGTTTTTTGTATGAATTTCCTGTGGTCTCTAGCCCAATTTTATGCCTTGTGAGCTGTATTATGTTGGAAAAAATTCTGTCCCGCTGCTGTTTCAGGAGGTTGCAGTTTGTCAAAGGAGTGGGTGGAAGGAAACGTCAGCATCACGGGTCTAACTCATTATTATTCATGATATGCAAACGGCTCGTCTCTGATTAGCTAACGGCAATGTGACCCTCCTACTGCCTTTGATCAAATAGTTAACTTACTTTGCTCCAACAGCAAAACACATACATGAGTTTCTACCTCAGCTCCTTCTTGGGTAAAAAATGCAACGCTGATGTGCTCTGTCCACACAAGCCCGACCCTGTTCTGCCATGTTGTGGAGTTGCTAACAGTTAGCTTCCACCCGCCGAGATGGCCTCTCCTCTCTCTGGCCCCCACCTTCCCGCGGACGGTCGCAAGCCAAAGTAGGCGCGGCCAGGTTACACTTCTACATAGATAACACGGCTTTCTCTTACTTGCTCATTTTCAGCTCAGATTTCGTTTTGGGGCTGAAGAAGGCAACGGGTGGTGGGACAACAGCATGACATGCAGCATACATGTCCCACTCAGAGTGAAGGATCGTATTTCAAAAAGAGCAAGTTTGAAATTGTTTTTCAGTGAATGAGACCTAGGTAGTTATAAGTGTTTTTAGAGGGGGTCTCAAGTATTCGTGGCTGTGGTCCCTAACCCTCACAAAAAGGGAGAATTTTACATTTTGGCATTAGGGCCAGATTGGAATTAGGCAACCCAAAGGAAAATAAAAAACTCAATATAAGGACTTGTAAGACATGGAATAGAGATTGTTTAAGTACCAATTTCATTTCTAATTCATATAAACATTTGTAACATTTATAGTAACTTTATAGTAGTTTACTTTTGTAAATAAAAATACACATTTTTTTAATGAAATATTTTTAATTTAATTAACATTTTATTGCTTTTCTCCCCCGTTCTTATTGATTTTATTGAGTCATGAACAAATTTGCCTTTTCAGTACGCAACTCGGCATTGTACTGAATATCTTTCAGTGATTCAACAAGCCCCTACTAAACCCCTACTTGAACCAACCCGTGACCTTTTTCTTTTAATGTTGAGTCATTTCTCTTGTGTGCTTACCTAATTGCTAAAGTTATAAGTGATGAAAGGTGAGCCCATCCCACTACCCTTGCTGGGAGTTAATTCATACCGGCCCCCAAGCAGGGAAAAGCAATAGGAAGCCAGAGCAATAAAAGGCTTTGACATTGATGGGCCTGTTTCCCAAACACTTATAGGACCTTAAGTCTGGCTGGAGGGGCCGGGGCTCTACTTCTTATTGCTGCGTCTGACCGGAGTCGGGACGCCACAGAGAGCCTCGACGTTCAGTCTCTGCCTCTCAGTTCCTGTCTGCTCATCTCTGTCAGCCACTTGGAGAAGCAGTGGGTAGCGGGTGAGGAATTTCTGTGTGTGTCAAAGGCGTCCGGCACATAGTCTCCACACTGTCAAAGCAAATATAGAGACGTGCTCAAAAAAACATCACTAAGTCTGATTTTTCACTGATTAGACACAAGCATAAAAAGGAAAAAGCCACAAAAAAAGTTTTGCAGAAACGGCTTCTTCTGGTTTCATAACCTACATAATTGGGTGAACAAAATAATTCTAAAAACTACATATGATGACAGTCTGAAGGTAACTAAATAAAAAAGTGTTTCTTGTTTTACTCTTAAGAGATAACAAACTCTTACAACCTCCTTTTTCAAGGAAGCAGCTGAAAAAAATCCTCCCAATGCAACGTCTGCCAGTCTCCCTATCCTCCTGCCCTCCTCCAGACGTCCATTTGGCTTTTGACTGGATTAAGTTCATGCACAAGGCTGCTACTCATGCCAGCAGATTGCTTATGACAGGCCCTTATGCAGACACCTAGACTGCCACAAGTAATTAGTTTAAATACACAGGAGAGGCCCAGGATCAGGGTGACCTGTGGAAGTGGTGAGGGAAAGAGTTTGTAAGGCAGTGATTCTGAACCGGTGGGGCACGCCCCCCCCCCCCCGGGGGGACGCCCCTGGGGGGGCACCAGTAGGCTACAGGATGTGAGGAAAAAAACTGAAAAAGAAAATGTGCAATTTATTTTTTTTTATTAAACTATTGTCATAAAAAGTTCTAGTTTTGTATATAAATAACTCCTGAATAGAAATTAAAATGTGTTTGGACTGATTTAAAAAAAAAAAGTTTTGAACAAATGTGATTTGTTTGTCGATCAGGAGCGCAAACGCAGGTGATAAGCAGTTTCAGCGAGTCACACTGAAGTTCGCTGGCTCTCCAGGGGGGCGGGTGTTACAGCGGTTGTATGAGCTGCGAGAGGATGTGAAGTGGTTTTTGACAGAAATCAAATCAGATCTGGTGAAGCATCTGGATGACACTACCAGGCTATTGCTAGTATGTATCTTTATGTATCTTTATCTCTACATATATGTGGCTTGCATCTCTGTCCTATTCAATCTGTATTTGATGTCATTCTGGGCAGCATTGATGCAGGAATATCTTCAACTCTGTGAAGTTGCCTTGAAGATTCTCCTTCCTTTCACGTCGACATATTTGTGTGAGGCAGGATTCTCATAAATGACTGCACTCAAAACAGTCAGGGGGGGGTGGGGTGGACTGGGGCCCCAATTGCTATGAACCAGCTTTGGGGGGGCCCAGCTTGCAAAAGGTTGAGAACCCCTGGTGTAAGGTAAACCAAAGCTGTTCCCTTTGCTTGGCTTTTTCCCCCGCTAACATCTTTCTCTCCAGTTATCTCCTTCTCGACCTGTTGTATCCTCTGTTACTGACACGCATGGTGTAATAACCAGATTGTGTAGAGCTGCTGAGCTGTTCCACATGTGAAGGGTGCGTCAGATCAAATTAGGCCTTGCTGACAAAGGGCCTTTTTATACACAGGTGCATGGTGGGCGAGCTGGGGGCTGCAGTCAGGCACATAGTCCAGAAGCCAACCAGCAAAGCAGCCAATCAGTAAGTTAATCAGTCAACCTGCCACTCACACAGCAGAAACTTCAGCTGCACCATGTGTAGCCCCTGGATCTGCAGGGTTTGTCTCGACTTTGCCATGTTCCAGCAAAATGCTAAAAAATTACCTCAGATGTTGGTCTTTACTTACTGCATGTGTTGTTTTTCCTCTTGAACACATAGTACAGTGAAACTAGGGGCTGTCGCACCACACTTTATGAAAGGAACGGCATCATGCTTGGCCTTTACATCGACACATCACCGCGGCAAATCACAACACACAACCAAAGTCACAACATCATGTCAAACACTGCCTTCCCCCAAATGACAAGCACAGTCTTTAACAGTTTGGTACTGTGTTTATCTCTCCTTCCACAAGTTTACTGCATTCTCTCTCCAAGTTGTCACTTTTCATATGTGAGCATAAATCCCCTCCCCACAAGCAGCAGGAGCCCTGTAGGGTGCAGGGGTAACCATAATGCAGCTGCAGCAGTGTAGGCTGAGTTATTACGTTTAATCCGTCTAATGGTTGAGTTTCATAGAATGGGACCCAGTCTGCCTTGGAACTAATTCTGTCTGGGCATTTTGTTTAATTCGCCACACTGGGCCGTAAGCTCCTCCAAAGGCAGGCTGCCCCCTCCATTCTTTTCTCTCCACCCCTTAAGAATATAAACCCCTTATCTTCTTCTCTCCCTCCCTCTCTTATGGATGGCAGAACACTGGGTGACTTGTGCTGGAGAGTGATTTCTCAACAGTCCATAGCACATTCTTTTGACGTTTTAGACGTATGCAACAGTGCGTGGGGAGAATGGAAGTGAAGCTATCATGAGTGGCGAAAAAGGCCCAGCAGCATCAGCTTTGCCACCCAACACTTTTTTGACAGCAATATTGTGTAAGTTGCATAAGCGCATTGGGCAAGGCATGGAACGTATGGAAATTGAGATGCATGTCTTGGATTGTTAAAAAAAAAAGCCACTCTGAAAGCATCTCATGCACAATATCGTGGCTCGAAAAGCTTCGGAAGATTATTCAAGCCTGAAAACCGATGACCTATGTTGCACGTGTGCATGTAGTCTACCAGCTGCTACTGTACCGAAGCAGAACTTTAAATTCTGTGTAACTTGGCCGACCTGGGTCCAGTCTCATTGGAAAACAATGCTGCTTTAACTGAGGAGGATTGGTGGGGGGTTGATTGCCTCGTCAA
Source organism: Valencia hispanica (assembly GCA_963556495.2). Classification (NCBI taxonomy): domain Eukaryota; kingdom Metazoa; phylum Chordata; class Actinopteri; order Cyprinodontiformes; family Valenciidae; genus Valencia; species Valencia hispanica. The sequence continues at coordinate 39,651,119 of OY747706.1, forward strand.
TTTGTTGCGTGGCTGAACGGTGATAATCCATGTTCACAAATCTCGTGCGTTTAGTCAAATTTTTCCAGGCTTTAAGGTCCCTATTGTAGCCACTTGCTAGTGAGCTGCCGTCTGAGCCCCCCATGGGGACAACAATGCCACCATTCATGGGCCATTTGCTGCAACCGACGAACGATTTCAGGTGTGAATTGGCTGTGTAGCTGACGGCTTATATTAAATGACCTGAGACATGACCTTGGTGTGTGAAATATTTTTATAAAAGGAGGGGGAAGACGGGGAAAGTAACAGAGTAAGCACTTGAGTTTTGCTGACTTCTATCAGTTTCATTCTTCTCTGAAGGCCTCAAAAGCTGAGCGGCATTATCTTTAAGAAAGATATCACCGTCTATGCCTGCTAAATCTCTTTTCTTTCCTCCCACCCTTCTTCTATAATATGCTTTTAATGATATCTTTTTGGCTGGCCTGCTTGCGTGGGTTATGTCCAGGGCCCTTTGATGGGGATCTGTGATGCGCCTCGAAGCCTTTTGAAGTGACCGGCCTGGAGAGTAACAGGGGGGCTTGTTTTGGGGCCTGGAGCTTTGATGTGCCAAGGGTCTTGAGAGGCCGGCTGCATACTGCCCTGCACAGATCTGTCAGTAGCACAGCTGCACAGCTTGCTGGGGAACCCCTGAGTCCAAACCCTCCTGGCTAGTTGGCTCACATTCCAACTTACTCACCTAAGTGACTGTATACAGTACATTGTGTACCTGCAGTGTTTTATAATTTTATCTAGTAAGAGAAAAAACAATCTAAACCAACCCGATTCTCTCTGAAAAAGTGACTGACCCTTGTTAAATTATGAACTACTACATACACTGATACAAATGACCATTTTCGAGTAATCTGGTTTCTGCCTTAACCAGGTTTCATCTTACCAGAAGGGAAAACCACTTAAATAGAAGATGTGTGACAGCCTGAAGTACACTAAAAGATCTAGAAAAGCAACAAGTCATCTCTCGAACTAAAGGAGCTCAATAAAAGATTATAAACAAAGGCATTGACATCTATCAGCTTGGAAACTTTCCAAAGCCCTTTCTAAGGCTTTGGGACTCCAGTGAACCTCAATCAGAGCCATTAAAGAAGTGACTGTGTCAAATTGCATCCAATTTCAGTTTTAGTTCTGCTGGCCAAAAAGAGCACCAAGATCAATGTCACACACGCCAAAAACCTGTAAATTTTGGGTAATGTCTGTACACAAAAATGTAACTATTCAAACCTTTTGAAGTTCACCTCTGAATTACTAAATTAGAAACAAAATGGGAGTTTTGCATTGGCTATGTTTATATCTCAGATGGAACCTTCACATTTGGCTCATCTAAAACATTTCTACAATTTTCAAAAAGTTCAACATATAAAAGACTTTTTGCTAGTTAATGCAATTTCTTGCTAGAAGTTGTTGTGCAACAGGGTGGTACAACATGTCTTTAAGTTTGGGAGGTTATTAATCTTTTGCATAGGTCCATTTTGGATATTAGAGCTTTTTGCTGCATAAAATTATAATTTGTCATTGGGTGAATACATTTTCACTGCACTCTACAGTATATGACCCAGTGGTTTTACAAATCTCAAACCGGCTTCTGTTTCCCTTGCTGCTCCCTTTATTTTCAGTCAAACAGCCCACAGAGAAGGATTAGCGGACAGCCATTTTCTTTCTTTTTTTTGTTTAAAGTCTATGTGAATGTGCCATTGGGAATTTTTCTCTGTGAATATTGCCAAATGAAATCCGTTTTCTGTGCAGCTGCACTAAACCATAAAAAAGAGACCATGTGTTCCAACCTGTTTGGTTTCAGTCAAGCTCAACCTTGGCTCAACTCTCCACCTGGAAAAGAGTGTGGTTTCCAAGGCTGAAGCTATCCACACTTAGCTCACTGCAAGAACTTTTTTTATTTCCTTTGAGAAGAGGTTGCATTAATTGCCTGACAGCTCTTTCCTTATTTCTACCCTATTATTTTCCTGACAAGAGCATCGTGGTATGCTAGCTTTAGATTCAGTTTCTCTATATATGTTTGCAATGTGTATGGTGTTTTTCATATTTATGAATATTAGAAGGCTGCTGAGTTGATCTTTCTTGAAAAAGGGATAATTCTACTGTAACGTTTTACAGTTCAGGCAATAAGGGTGTAACAATTCAGCCAGCCACGGGAGACAAGACGATAGATAAAAGATTCTGACCGTTAGATTTCTGTCCCTTCTATCTTAGATTTTGAACTAGCAAAGATCAAATGTAATCTACTCATCAAAAAAACTGTGATGCCCAAAACAAAGTCTAACGGTGCGTTCACACCAAAGCGCGCCAATGTCAACATTACCCATTGGATTTGGAACCCTCCCCATACCGTTTCTTTTATAAACCGTAATTAACAAAACTTAGTTTAGTAATTCTGTTGTTGCCCGAGCAAATACTTCTAATTTAAATTATACATTTCAATTCCTTATGCTTCTTGTCAGAAATGATTTTACGAGCCTTATTTACGCTTATAAATCCTGTAGCTGGCAAACCAAATGTCATCAATACATAATTTCCTCGACCCAGTGAGCTGGCCATAATCAGAGGCATATCCTAGATGAAATAACTTCATCCTCTTTGTCACATCGAGCCTCTCACAAAATATTAGAAGATGGCAAAAAGGCACCTTAATCCCACCTTAAAGTGTTGTGTGAAAGGTCCTAAAAATAGTTTGCATTTACTTTCCATGATGAAGTCACATGACGACAGCAAACAGACAGCGCTTCATGAAAAAGTCTTCCCTTGGATGAAAAGTATTGGTATTAATACTGTGCTTTCAGATATTTATTAACATACTCCCATTATGCATAATTTATTGTGTACAAAGCAGAATGCTTTTCTAACAGACAGCATCAGGTTTACTGCCAATACTTGCCAAGACAGACATGGCAAATGTTTTTAATGTCAGCATAGTTTCAGTCATTACTATGGTACACATCCATCATTTTGCTATGCCTTTCAAGCATGTCTAAAGTGTTAAAGGTATATTTGCTTTACCCCTTAAAAGATTTGATGGAGCAAACAGTAGGCGCACTCTTTCTCTGCGGCTTCTACATCTCAGTTACACACTTTACATACATCACACCAAGCAGTTATAGAGTCCAACTTTCCAAAGTTTTCAGCACCTGTGAATGTTTTCCTTTGGGAATTTTGTACCGAAGTTATGTGACGGTGGTTTCATTTTAAATACTGACAGTTTTTTAAAATATAACTTATATTGGAAAGATGTAAAGCTAATAATTGCCTTTGTCTGGTTTTTTTCATATCAAGGTGCCAAAATTGTGGTTTCCATCATACTTTTCTGTTATTTCAAATGGTTTTTTATGAGATCCAAGAGACAGTGCCAAAATAACCAGAGTTTTCTCCGTTTGTACATTGCATCGAGTAGCCTAGAACAGCTCCTTTCCCACTTGTTTGCTGCACACTGCCTTTGGGCTGCCTGCTTCTTCACTCACAAAAAAAGATCAATCTTACTGTCTGAAAATATTTTATTTATTTTGAAAGCATACAGATTCATGTTTACGGAAGTGAACGAGCGCCACCCACCACTCTTACTAATACTATAGTTGAAAAGTCACAAAAGAAGTCAGTAAAGCAGACACCTGCAGGCTCTGACCAGCCAATTAACAAGCAAGTATCTGGTTGTTATGCTTACTCTATAAAAAGCAGAAAATCAAAGTGGCATAATATTCAGTATAATCAGCATATCTTGAAAAATAACACAAAATTCAGAGGGTTCCATTTTTACTTAATTGTATTTATCAAATTCTATTTAAATATTTTAGGTACAGTATAGTTAATTGTTGCTTTTTTAACTAAAAGCATTAAGATCATGTGATGGATTTTGGTTAAAAGTTTAGTTATTAATAATATCTTGATCCTTTGATATTCTTACTCTTTACGCTTTATTGTGTATGTTGTGTTGTGTGTGTTTCATGCTAAATTGCTGATTTTAATTTCCAACGTTTTATGTTTTTCTTTATCACCAAATCATGTAAAGCACCTTGAATTAACTTGTTGAAAGTCTGCTATACAAATAAAATTGCCTTGCCTTGCCTTATCATAGTTATACAGTGAGAATCTCATACTGGCCCATGCCAGTAGCTCAGGGCAAGTACACACGTCGCTGGTTGTTATTTAAAACCGAATATCCTCACCATCTCGTTAAAAAACAACAACAAACAAACAACAAAAAACCATCCACACCTAACAGCATAAGTGCATTATTATGCACATTCATAGGCATGCCAAACCTGATGGCAGCAGCACTTCCCTGAATCCTATCTACTTAGAATATAACTTTCTACTTTCTAAATTCTATCATTGAGCAGTAATTGAGCTTGTAAACACAAGCAAGCTAAAGTGCTTGGACAATCAATAATGACAACACAGGAGGGCATGAATGCTGTTTCTGAGTGTGTACACTGGTGTGATGTCGGAGCATTTTTGTCATGGGCAGCGATGTTGCCAAACCTAAAACCCCAGTTATTTATGTCCACAAGCAAATGCTTACAACGGAGAATTCAGTTCTTCACTTTGGTGGGAGTTTTTAGAAAGAATTGATTTTGATACTTCAATCTGCGTTTTCTTGCAGATGACGGGCCTAATCATAGAAAAATATCTTTGTTTTGTGAGATACGTGCTACGTGTGGACAAGGCCTCAGTTTGTTGAAAACACTAGCTTTGGTTCAGAGTTCAGTATACTGTTTAAATATAATCTCCAACTAAGTAAGTATCCCTAAAGAATTAGCTTGACAGCAATGAGAAATAATAACTATGAATGAATCTTCAGTAGCTTATTGTTGACGTTGCTGACGTGTGTTAAGATTAACATTAGTTAGACAGCTCTCCATCTTTCAATTGAGGTTATATGCAGAAATATGAGTGAAGCAGAACTGATAGCTGTCACTGTTTAAGCCCCAGTCTGCACGTTTTAAAAAATAACTTAAAATGATTCGTTTTAGTTACCTTGTTAACTCTTATAAAGCTTTGAAATATACTTTCAGAGGTTTCTTTTCATAGGAATAATGAAAAGTGTTCCTCAGATGCCCTCAGTATGACCTGTGATTGTAAGCCTGCTGTCCTCTACACAACCATGAGTAGCCAAATGAAAGCTGTATTTTAGACTTATGATTGTTAAGGAGACAACTCAGCCTCACTTCTACTTTGACCACTCACCCCTATCTGACTTGCTCATGTGGCCAGTCACCATGGCAATGTGGTAAAAAGACTGCTTCCTGAGTGTTTGTTGTGTTTGGGCCTCGGCACAGCATTGTAACCTAGATATTATTTTTAGGCCCTCAGTGATGGCTGGGTGCATGTTGGTTTAGGATGTGAGCAGAAAGCCTGTTGCGTGCACGCACACACACACAAAAAAAGGAAGCCATTTTTAGTCCATTAAATCCTGCACATTTCAACTGTGCAGAGTAAGACTGCAAACTCATTAGATGTCTTAAGTTGCTGAAGGCATGGACATCTGCCAGCCAATCTCAGGTCACCGAATTCATTGTTGGCAGCGTCGGTATGTGAAAAGCTTGCTTTCACTCTGTCCATCAGCTCTGTAGTCCCACACCCATCTGTAGGCTTTTATTGCATTTCTGTCTCTCTTATTGTTTCTCTCCTTCCTTGTGGCAGGCGGCAATAAAGGTCTGACAGGGAGAGCGTGAAGGTCATGGGTATTAGATGGTAAAGACGAGAGCCACAGCTGGGCTGGCCAGTCCTCTTTTCTCGCAAAAGTGATGAGTTGTGTGTGCTTGTGGGGGTTTGTGATGGTCCTGTTTAATGCAAAGTTGTTGTTTTTTTGTTTTTATTAGAGCCACCTGGTTTGAGAAGGGAAAATCCCTCAGGGTGCTTTTGATAAAGTGGAAGTTGCAAGTGGGAAGAAGGGGTGGTGACTATGAGCAAGCCAACAAATTTAGTTGTAGGCACTGTGATGCGTGTGAGGGCAAGCGCCGTGTATGTGCATGTGTGTGCGCGCGTGAACTTGTCTGATACCCCCACAGGCGTTCACACCTGCTGCCTCTCTAGCTCTGTTATAGCTTCAGTGGCAAAAGATGCAACAGTTCAGAGCTACAGATTCACAAAACCTCATCCCATAATTAAGATAACCAAAGCCAAAAGATGTTTCTGAGCAGGAGGATCCGGATACATAAAATGTGTATGAACAGATACACAAAGGTTCAGACCCTATCCACACTAACACAAGTGCTTAGCAAACATTTTCCTGCACCTCTTCTACAAGCAAGCAGTTGCTGCGGACACTCAGCCATTGGGTGGCGCTAACCCACATTCTAGCTCCGACAGGAGAAGAAGAGGACCAGAGGTTATATAAGGCACCGCCACAGATTTTCACACCCTCTCCAGTTCTGGCGTTCAGCCAAACAGCGCCAGGAGAGATCCATGTTTCCTTCGCAGACAAGGGAAAAGACGTGAGCTCTGGGAGGAACCCACTTCAAGGACAACAAGACTCTTGGTCAATCAGGTGAATCGCAAACCCAGTGTCTTGAGACAAACCCCACTGTTGTGCCCTGAGCCCTACAGAAATCTCTGAATTTCAGATGCTACCGTGAGGAAGCGAACTGCTAACCAGCTACTGTTGCCGCAGAGCAGAGTCCAGACTACAGCCGTTACATCCACCGCCGACGGAGCTTATGTGAGATGAACGCTGTGCTGGAAGCTGCGGACTAAGGTACTTTCAGTGAAAGAGGGTAGAGCTGATTGCTGTTTAAGCAAGCGGGAGAGGACAACGACGTTCCAGCTCCATGGCTGCTACGCTACAACAGCCATACGGCCTACCGCTGCTAACCGACCGCAGCTATTGCTAGCCTGCCGGCTAACGTTGTGTTAGCTTCGCCCATCATCCACGGAGCGACTTGGAGAACTTTAACCGTTCAATAAGGTCTGTCTGGGCAGAGGCGAGATTAGGTTAGTTTAAACAAGATTTAAGGGTTGTTTGTTTCACTGTTTCATTTATTGTTTGGATACAAACAGGCCGGTCGGCCTGGAGGTTTAAACAGTGATTCTCGAGGTTTCCGATGGAAAGTCGTTTTATATCCTGCAACCTGAGTTACTCAATCCGACAGTTTTCCTTTGTTTGGTGTTTAATAAATGATCCAGAGCGACTTTAAGCAGCGCCACGTGAGTTAGCTGTATGCTACATGCTATAGCGAACCACGCGGGCCGCCATTGACAGCCTTTTTATTCATGAACAATAGACTGCCATTGCTATTCAAAATAGACATCTACTTAAAACAGATAGTTTAAACACTAAACAAATTTTTTTAGTTATTTTTGAGACCGCCTTTTTGGTAAGTCAAAATACAAAATTAGATTGACATAATTGGTACAGCCGTTAACGTCAACATAAGTCTAAATATTAAATTAGATCAATCACTGCGGTGACCGACCCATTAAATAGAATCAATTATCTAAAGGTTATTGATTTCTAATTCAGCGAATGGTTTAATGAAGCATTGCTTCTTCCAAATAACGTTTTCCTTCACTTTTGCTTTGCATTGTGAATTGAAAACAAACCAGAATCTGCTGATTAGTCTTAAACTAATCACAATTAGTTTAAAACTAACTTAGCTTCATTCCCAACACTGTTCAATACAATACTTTGTCTTTGAGCAAACATATTCATTCTGAACTGTGACATCTTTATAAATTTATAGTTTGTTTCTATTTCTGTGCATTTTTATCACTTTTACTGTTTTACTTCTGAGTGTGAGTTTTATTATCGTTATTCTTTTCTTAGTAGTTTAGTTGTGTGTTACTAGTTTGGTGAGTTTGTTGATTTAAGTATGTTAACTGAAAGTGAAATCTTTTTGTTATAAACTCTTGTATTTTGGAAAACCGTTGTTATTTCACCTAAATGTGTAGTAACTTGCTGTTCAGGTACGCCAAGAACTTATTCCTTCATATATTGTTTAATTACATCAGCCTTATCAGGCAGGTAATTATAAACATAAACTGAGACTGAACAATTTGGCTATTGATATTCCTGGAATCCAGGTGGTGCACCTAAACTTGGTAATTTTTACATAAAATTATTGATCTGATTAATAATTGCCCTAAGCAATTATTTATACTTATTCATAGCCAAAACCTACCTATCTGTGGCACAATACAGTGCATTAACATGATGGGGAAAAAAGCTTTCCTAAAATCTTTTCTGATTTTGGGTGTGTCTGTTTAGGCAAGATTGTGAAACTGGGATTTTTCAGCCTATTTTGCACATGCCAGCTATTGCTTTCTGGAGTGAAAACGCAGCAATTTTTTATTTTTAACACTTCAGAAAAAAAGTCAATGATTGAGAAAGAATAAGAGAATATTGAGCCTTCCTCAAGATGTTCTTGCATTTTCATTTGTCAGTAATTCAAATATGATTGCAACTTACTGGCCAAGCATGAATATTTAAGTATTTCTTTGGAGAAAAACTGCTGTTTCCTGTCTTTCCATGCATTCCAGCATTCTGAAAAATGTGGGTCAAACATGAAAGATTAAAGATGATTTTGTGGAACATCCATTACAGTCATGTATTGTATGCACTGCTTTTAATTGGCATGCATCTTATATAGTGCATCTATACTGGGATCAAGTGTGTAAAGCTCACAGTTTTTTAAATCAATATCTTTTGCTGGGACATCAAAATCTCATTTTATTCGATGAATGTCTAAAAAAGAAGTGCACAAGTGCCTCAAAGCAGTCAGGTAATTATTAGCCTAATTAAGCAGAGAAATTAAGTTATGCTGCATGCCAAGGTGAGCGAATCATCTACATTGGTATGTAATATTAGTAACTCACTGCTGTGCTATTTGACTCGCAGTTACGTTGCCTGTGGAAGTGGAACACATTCAAATCAAATCAAGCCTTATTTATTAAGTCCTTTTCATACATAAATTGCAGTTCAAATTGCTTTACAGAATTAAAAGGAACCCACAAAAAAACCCATTCCCATCCTCCCCCACAGAAGGCATGATGATAGTTGTATCCCCTTCCCCCCAACCCAGCCCTCATGCAAGCACACACTTAAAAGTAACAGTTAAAAGGACAATGGTCTGAGTACAGATGAGCTATGTAAGGATGCGCCATCAAGGGAGCCATCTGCACCGGCAGCAGCAGATCAAAAGCAGCCACGAAGGCACTGACCCAGGGCGCCCAGAGGAGGTGAGGCTGAGACCCCCACCTCCACCCAAGCTCCACCTGGAGAGCACCCAGGAACCCACAGCCAACCACCGCTCCTGAGGCAGAGGGCTCCCACAGAGGAAACACTGGAAGGAAGATTAAAATAACAAGTTAAAGTATAAAATAAACAGAAAATAAATATGGTAAGAATAAATAATAAAAACACTAATAACATTTATTAAAACAAATAGAGAAATTAAACAGACTATAATAAATAATAATCAGTTAAAAGCTAGGCTAAAAATGTGAGTCTTGGGCCTATTCTTAAAAACATGAACATTCTCTGCGGCCCTGAGGTCCTCCGGCAGCCTTTTTCCAGAGGTGAGGGCCATAATAATGGAAAGACAACTCGCCATGAGTGTGTGTCCTTGGTGCTCGGGTGGCATGCCGATTAATCCCTGGTGCCTGTCTGGCCGGGCCTGGGTGGACCGGGGTCCGGGTCGGCCGCCGCGCAAAACTGGCCCCGCTTTGGGAGGGGCCAGATTGGGCATAGTTTGGTGGTAGCCGTCGGGTGGCTCAGTGGGTGACGGGTCCGGCGTCTCCACTTGGTTTTCCTATTCTGTGCTTTGTGCTTGGTCGGTTCATTGGTGGGTTTGGTTGACCTTGGTTGCATGCTTGGTGCTCTGCGGTGTGTGGGAGTGAGATTCGGGAGCTGGTTGAGCTCGTCGCCAGGGTGCTGGCTGGTCTTGTCCTGGAGATGCTGTCCGTCCGCTGGGGCTATTGGCATGGGGTGGGGGGACCATTGGTATGTCAGCTGTGGAGATTGGCCTGGGGTGGTGGCAGCGCATGTCGTCCAATGGCTGGCCACTGACCTTGCGGTCTGGCGGCCCTCGTCAGCCGGTCCCTGGTCGGGTCCCTGCTGGGGGATGGGGCGCCCCCGGACCTCTGGGCCCATGGCTGGTTCCCCCCAGGAGTAGACGGTTGCCGGTGGAGCCTGTGAGCTCATCACTGCGGCCCCCCGGGCGCCTGCATTGTAGCTCCTGGATGTTCCCCCAGGGTTCTCCTCTGCTCCTTTCTTGGGGGTGCGGTCAGCCCTTCGTTGATCCGCCTGGGGCTCCTGTGCTCTGGGGGTCCTTTGGGTTTCTATGGCTCGGATCTCCTTCGTGTCTGCGTTGATTCCTGGGAGGTGAATCGATGGCTCCTCACACCAGCTATTAAACACTCCAATGTAGTAACCTAATATGCACCAGCATGGTCATACACACACACACGCACGCACGCACACACACACACAGGTGTGGGGATTCCGGTGTTTACAGATACATTCTTGGGTTTAGGTTACCATTACTAAATCTTGTAATAATTGGTACCATGAGCTTTTCGGTGACGCCGTTATTGTATTCATACATTTATTTGTGGGTTGTGGTTGTGTAGTTCTCAGTTTGCATTGTTTGATTTGTTTGGGTTTTTTTTCCCTCTCCCTGCCGTCCTGCTGGTGTGGAGGGAGACTGAGATGTTTTCTTGTGTTTTCTTTGTTCCCCTTCCTTTCTTGTATCTTCAGCTCACCCTCTCCCTCTTGACCTTTTTTTCCTACCTCTCTTCATCTACTTTCTTTCTTCCCCTTTATTTTACGTCTCTGTGTCCCTGGCGCATAACCCCCCCTCCAACAAACCCACAGTTATTTTTTAATAAAGATTTCTTACACATATATATCCAGCGGAGTATTATAGCAAAATCTGTTGGGCTTCTACTTGGTACTCAGACACCAATTCTGAGCTCCACACTGCCGGACAGGACAAGTCTAAAAAAATAAATTAATACAAAAGAAAGAAAGAAAGAAAGAAAGAAAGAAAGAAAGAAAGAAAGAAAGAAAGAAAGAAAGAAAGAAAGAAAGAAAGAAAGAAAGAAAGAAAGAAAGAAAGAAAGAAAGAAAGAAAGAAAGAAAGAAAGAAAGAAAGAAAGAAAGAAAGAAAGAAAGAAAGAAAGAAAGAAAGAAAATGTTCTCAGCCACCTTCTGGCCAAGCAGGAGTATTTCCTCTTTTTCTTTGGAATTCCTTGGAACAGAGGGGGGAAAAGTTACCTTTGTAGCAAAATATCCATTGTGATGTGGCTGAAGCATATAACTCTTCGATGCAAAAACGAAGTGGAAAACTCTCCTGTTATGGGACTGAACAAAAACCAGGATCAGTGCAGGAGCACTTGGCATGAGTAAAAATGCACATCTGTGAAAACACCAACACTGCTGAACAATATTTGCAGATTTTGAAGCAACATCTGCGACCAGGATGGGCTTGCTTATTTAAGTGAATGCACGCCAAACCACATTCATAGCAAACTTAGGGATGCTGGTCTTTTATGAAGAATCATTGCCAAGCTGCCCTCTTCATCTGACACAGAATACTCACTGTCCTTCAGCTTGGCTCTTGTTGCAGCTGTATTCCTTGACAGGCTGTCACAAGTAAAGAAAGAAATCTTTATTCTGCAGTTGGACTCAAATTTGGGTCTCCAACGGATGCCTAGGAACTGAATAATTACTCTACCAACATCATGCAAAGATTGTTTAAATATTACTTTAGAAATATAGGAATGCAAATAACAGGAATTTAGTGAGATTTAGCAAGAAAGACCTAAAAACTGTGTTTTATATTTCCTTTAAATAGCAGATTGTAAATCTATCAGAGGGGGAAAAGGTTTTAAGCCTCTACTTTTTAATTTATCACAAAGCAAAACAATAACTGTAACCCGATAAGATATAAGGTTTTTTTTGGAAGCAAAAGCACAGACTATCTAATAGAAATACTATAAGCATAGATACTGTGTCTTATGTGTTGTTCTTATCAAAAATATTGTTTCTGGACGGCGTCCAACTTTTCTCGAAGTCGCTGCCAGAATCCGACTCTTCCAGACCTCGAGTATTCTCAAGTGGGCTTACTGCTGCTTTGGAAAAATAGTGCAGGGAGGGAGCAAAATGGAGTAGCCCTGCACTGTACTGATGCCTTTAGCAGAAACTGGAATGGTTTTGCATCTCTTCACCATGTACACAAGTCTCCTCCTTAGAAAACCTGTCATCTCCCAAAGTGTACTAGGATGAACTCCTCTCCTGCTTCATTTGCTATGATGTGAGATTAGAAGGAAAATATGATGAATGGTTAAAATGTCTAGGTGATTACGGGGTCACCAGCCAACTGGAGAGAAAAACTCCTTCAAGCTGCCGCCATCACGTCCAGGGGATGAAATATCTCATCAGGCAAAAGACGAGACTTGACCTAGGGCTTTTTGTATCAGCTATCTGTGTCTACACAATGAGATGTCTCATTCTTTGGCACGGGTGTCAGAAGTTCAGCTTTAAACACTGTGACCCGTGTTTGACCTCAAGCGAGGGTAGACATGCAGCTCAAGAGGCTTCTTCGTAAGGGCTGTCACAGGACCCAGCGCCTTTCTATCAGGCTTATCAGTGGGAAGGCCAAAAAAAAGAAAAATTTAAATGTACACCACACAGACACTTCATAGATGACCGACACAATATTATGGGGAAATATCTTGAGTCATGTCAGTCCCTCCCCCTCATGGTCGTAACCTATGTTGGGCAGGCAAAGTTTAAGTAAACATCCCCAGCAGCACAGAGACGTACACAGCAGTTTTTATTGTCTTCCAAAGAGAGAAATGTTGTTTGACTGGAGAAAAATCTGCGTGTTACACACAGTAATAGAGCATTTGAACAGCTCTTAGCCCAACCTATTGATTTTCAGTCTGGCAATGAAAAGGCCTTTGGGAATTGGGGGTTCTCTTAAGTTGATTAGAGAATGACATCAAATGTGCTGCTTTAGTTTGTGTTTAACAACATCTCACTTGTGATCGAATTTGCATGCTGGAAATTTATCAACAGGAATAAAAGGAATATGCTTTATTTTTGTACAGTGGGCCGGTGAGATGGCAAAATGGTGAATTTAAGATGGCGCTCATTGAAGATCACACCACTGGCAGCATCTAGATGGGAGAGGTTTTTGGAGATTTCCTGGCCCGTGATGATGAGTGGCTGATAAGCCGATTTAGATTCCCTAAAGCAGTCCTATTAGATGTATGTGCTGAACTCGGCCCGGTGTCAGATCAACCGACCCGCTGAAAGCATGCATCTTGTAGCAATCCCCCCCATCTTAATATAGCTTAAAGAAGTAATCATATAATTAAAACTGTTTGATTGTTCTTATTTGTTTTGTTGCTTTTGTTGCTGTTTTTATTTTTATTCGAATCTCTTTACTCTTGTTGTCTTGTTACCCATTTTCTCGTTACTAACTATATTTTTGTATTTTTTTGTGAAGCACTTTGGTCGCCTTCTGGCTGTGTAAAGCTCTGTATCAGTGGTGTCAAACATACAGCCCCCCTCCAAGAAGTCCAATCCGGCCTGCAGGCTAAATCTACATTAGGAAAAAATACATAAAAATTGTGAACTACAACTTTTTGATAATTTATCAGTTTCCATATTGCGCACAATTTTAGCCAGAATACACAACACAGCTCACACAGCGTGTGTAGTTGCATTTTGTCCTTTCATTCTGCCTGCTTTTCTGTTTGTCCTCGTCAGCTAAATGTCTCTGTCAAAAAAGAGAAAAGTGGACCACGAGTGCAGAGTTTTTCAAGAAAAATGACTATTTCCTATTCCTTTACGGAGGTGAGTGAGAAACCTGCGTGCTTGGTGTGTATGCAACAAGTATCGGTGCTCATAGAATCTAATCTTTGGTGCCACTATGAGACTCGGCAGGGCAAAAAATACAACAGCTTGCACTGAGAATTGAGCAGACAGAAGATAAATGAACTGTTGATGGGGCGGAGGAAACAATACTGTGACGGTGAGTTCATTAAAACGTTCATGCTGAAGGCTGCAGAAATTGTGTGTCCTGTAAAACCACAAGCTTTTGCCAACATTAGCCTGACAAGGAATACTGTGGCAGAAAGGATTTCAGAAATGTCGACAGATTGAGACAACCGAGTGACATGCAAAGTGAAGTCACATAAGCACTTAAAGGGGGGGTATTATGCTTTTTCCAGGCACATATTATCCTTCTATAGCACCATATTATCCTTCTATAGCACACACCAATAAAATTGTCACCTTAAGTCTTTTAAAAGTCTTTACTTCCGTATTGGACGCCTTGATTTTCGCCTGTGCCTCTCTAAGACCCTCCTACTCTTTCTGACACTCCCCCTTCAGTTCGTCACATACGGTGCATCATCGCAGCATGCACGGATTCGGACTCTGACGCATTTGTTGTTTACATAAAAGACGCGCAGCTGCAGCTGGTGTGTTATAATTACTGAACCTGGGACTCAGCCGGAGTTGTGAGGGGTGGGGAGGGGTAGGGTAGCTCTGAAGGGGCGAGGCTCTCGACTGAGTATGTAAGGTCGGAGGAGGAGATGGGTGGAAAAGGCGGGGATAGGTTGGAGCAGGCGTTTCAGCAACCCCGAGAACTACCAGCAGAGACTGAAAGATTACTCTAACATGAGTCAATGGGTCAGAGCAACACTTCAGGTATGTTTTTAATGAGGGAAAGACAGGTTCTCAGGATATTAAGCTTCAGAAAGTCCATTTTGCATAATACCCCCCCTTTAAATGACATCCTTAAACTGGCAGCTACTCAGGACATGATGCAGTTGTGCAGGCTAAAAGATGCCGAGTTTCAGGAGCAAACGCAAAGCAAGATTAAATCCTTGGTAATGCTGCTTTAAACATTATTTGAAAAAAGTGGTATTAAATGAATACTTACTGTAGTAAATACTGTGAAATTCAGTTAGTCAGCACATTTACTACAACAGCGATTTGTTGAAAGTGGTGTTATTTGTTATGCATGCCATGCTATGTATGTTGGGGTTTTTTGTATGCATTTTATGCAGAAACAAGTTACAGTATGTGACAAGAATTACTTCCCAGATGTAGACAATGGAGTTCAAATAATTTCTACATCTTATCGAGTTTGATTAATCTTAACATGTAAGACTATGATTTTAAGATCCACATAGCTCTGACAAAATGTTTTGCGGTTTTGTACAATCACTGTGATCAGTTGTAATGGTCAGTTGTAATGCACACAAATGTTAAACTGAGGCATAGTGTTACTTAAGTTCATTAAATATTAAGATTTTTATGACAAAGTTGTTTGTCTGAACTAAAAGTGTGACTTATTGTTACTTCTGGCCGGGTAATATGCTATGCGTTTTCTGGTCCCACCACCTTGAGATCAAATTAGGTCATATAAGGTCCCCGGACTAAAATGAGTTTTGACGTCCCTGTTCTATATAGATAAACATTGATTGAAATAAAAAAAAATTCCGTGTCTCCACATCACCCATAAACACCTCGATTTCAGTCTCAGTGGAATAGCACTTTCTCCCCTTCTCGGTTACCATGGCTACCCATGAAATGCTCCCTATCTGTCGGCTTAAGTCTATGCAGAAAATTCAATATATAATATACTTTGCATTGACCGTTTATAGCAGAAAGTTGGCTTGTAGGGGGGGGGGAATAGGATCCATAATCACCTGTGCATATTTCTAGGGAGAGTGATTTATAAAGCCAAAATTGCATGCAGCTGTGCATACTCAAAAGTTTTATTGTTCGGAAAATTCTTCACCCAAGTAGATATTTTTTGCTGAGCTTAAGTTTGGTTTTAGTAAGGACTCTACACAAACGTGAGACCACAGTGGTGTTTGTGACACTAGGTTAGCATTACATTTTTCCCTTTTTTACAAGCTGTGAAATGGGTGCCTTTACAAAAATGTAACAACAAGTATACAGTGGGGCAAAAAAGTATTTGACAGCCACCGATTGTGCACGTTGTCCAACTTAAAAAGTTGAGAAAGGTCTGTAATTTTCATCATAGGCACACTTCAACTGTGAGAGACAGAATATAAAAAGATATCCTAAGAAATCACATCAAATGATTTGTAAAGAATTTATTTGTATGATGGTGCAGAAAATGAGTATTTGGTCAACAACAAAAGTTCCCATCAATACTTTGTAATGTAACCTTGGTTGGCAATGACAGAGGTGAAACGTTTCCTGTAGGTTTTCACACACTACAGCTGATATTTTGGCCCATTCTTCAATGCAGATCTTCTTTAGAGCTGTGATGTTTTGTGGCTGTCGCTGGGCAACACGGACTTCCAACTCCCTCCACAGATTCTCTCTTGGATTGAGGTCTGGAGACTGGTTAGGCCACTCAAGAACCTTGAAATGCTTTTTACGTATCCGCTCTTTTGCCCAGGCGATATGTTTGGGATCATTGTCATGCTGGAAGATCTAGCCACATTCATATTTAATGATCTCACTGACGGAAGGAGGTTTTGTCCAAAATCTCATGATAAATGGCCCCATTCATCCTTTCCTTAATACGGATCAGTCGTCCTGTCCCCTTTGCAGAAAAACAGCCCCAAAGCATAATGTTTTCTCCCCCATTCTTCACTGTGGGTATGGTGTTCTTGTGATGCAACTCGGCATTCATTCCCCTCCAAACACGGTGAGTGGCGTTTATACCAAAGAGTTCTATTTTGGTCTCATCTGACCTCATGACATTCTCCCGACCCTCCTCTGGATCATCCAGATGGTCTCTGGCAAACTTGACATGGGCCTGGACGTGTGCATGTGCAGCATGTCTTTAATCCATGATGACGTAGTGTGTTACTAATAGTAACCAGAGGTGGGTAGAGTACCCAAAATTGTACTCAGGAGTAGCACTACTTTAACATATTTTTACTCCAGTAAAAGTAAAAAGCAGCCGTCCAAAAATGACTTGTGTAAAAGTAAATAAATATTTGGTAAATAGGCTACTTGAGAACTGAGTAACATCTGACCTAGTATCTTTTTTAATTATGTTATCAGATAGACAAAAATATAAAGTTATGGGCAAATTCTGGTATTTTAAAGACTAAAATGAAAAATACAAATAAATAATTACTTAATACACAAATCTTAAGCAGAAGAAATACTTTTTACATAATTTTTTTCAATATAATACCAATACTTACATTAGGTCATGAATAGGTATATCTTAGAACAAGGTAAAAAGTATTAGATTTTATGGTTCTTGATTTTAAAAAGATCATTATCTGTCCAAAATCAAGAACCTTAAACTCTAATGTTAAGAATAAGACAGAATGAACATTAAGGTGCTATTAAAAGGTAAAAAGTACTTTTTCTGGTTGTATATAAAAATTTTATGTGGTACTTATTTGTAAAAACAACTTGTAAAAGTTGTAAAGTCTGATACATTTTTACCTTCAATCAATGTATCCTTTCATTGTGTAAATCAATTAAACATTCACTCCATCCTCATTTACAGCCTGCATCTGTGTACTGAAAACATGTCAATTTTTTCAAGAATGTAGAAATGTGATCTGGAGCTTGCTATAGGAAAACATTGTTCTCAATTTGTCGGTGATTATGACAGCTGTTTATGCGGTAGAAATTCCAATTTAGGTTATGAAATTTGCGACCTGATGCATTACTGTGTCAACTACTGTTTTTGAGGCCGCATATCTTTAGTGCCATTTATTTTTTTGAGTGAGACACTAAAAACTAAAGATAATAACAAATGTTGCATAATGTTAAGAGTGTAAATGTCTTTGCCATAGTGAAATAATTTCAATTTCAAAGTTTTCCTTTTGTTTTACAATATCACTTGGACAGCTTTTTCTAAATGTTTAGCAGTGGGGACGTGTTGATTATCACAAGGTGGTCCCAAAAGGATTTTAATTAATTTTGTATCCTTTATTTGTTAGCAACGAACAAATAAAGGAAAGCTCTAAAACATTACAAACTCATGAGTCCTTTACTTCTCTATCATGCGACTTTTGTCTACAACAAAGACAAAGAAAAATGATCTTTAGAAGGCAGCGATTTATCTGATTCATGTGACCATGAAAGATGCTAATCAAAGACAGATTAACTTTTTCCCCTGGGTTTTCCAGAAACATTCAAAGGCATATCAGTTGTGTCCTAATTGTTGCTAAGCATGACTAATTTTGTACAAAGTAGATTCGACTGTTTTTGCCCACAGCATCAGCCCTGCCATCCTGTCTCCTGTAATCTTTTGATACATGCAAATGGAGAGACATTTTAAAACCAGGTTAATTTGAATTCACTTAAAGCTAATCCCTTTTGATCAACCAAGTAATATTTCAACATAGAACATGTCAATGTTCTCAAACTATTTCGATTTGTTTCCATTGAAAACATACAATGGTGCATCATCAGCATAGCTTAGAAATGTTAGATCCCAGTGGCAACAAGCTGACAGGTGCCTGCAAAGGTCCCCGGATATGTCTCTTTAAAAAAATTTTTTAAAACAGGACTCTTGAGACTAAGTAGGTTCTGTCTAGCTAGCTAAAATATACAGCGTAATTTCCATTTCAGCTAAATTCAGAGATTATCATGTTATTTCTATTATTCCCTGCTTTATTTCCTCCCATAGTAGAAATATTCTTAATATTGGGTGCCTTTCCAACCAAACTGGTGTAGCAGAACCAGTGGATTGGTCTCAATTGCATACAATATTACACATAGTTTGGCCCCTTAGTGCCAGCCCGTGAGTAATGATTATTGTTTAGAATTGTTTTTCAGCTTCATTAACTCAAAATCTATGAACTGTGTGATGACAGTCATATCATGTTCAACACAACAAGCTGTTGTAATCCTTGTAGTTTCAGTGTCTACAGTATTAATATTGCAAATGACAGTTTAGAATGCTATCTTTGTTGACTATTATATTACAAGTATAAGGAATTACCACTATATATGCTAAAAGTAAAATCTGCCTGTTGGACGAAGCTTTACTGCAACAAATACCCACACCTGACATAAACTAAGCAAAAAAAAGAAACGTCCTCTGACTTTCAACTGTTTTTACTTTCGGTAAACTTAATGTGTGTAAATATTTGTATGAACACTAAAAGAGTCAACACCATAAGACATAAACTAAAAATGTTTCACAGACATGTGACTAACAGAAAAAGAATAATGTGTCCTTGAATGAAGGGAGGCTCAAAATCAAAAGTACCAGTCAGTATCTGGTGTGGCCACCAGCTGCTTGAAGTACTGCAGTGCATCTCCTCCTCATGGACTGGACCAGATTTGTCAGTTCTTGCTGTGAGATGTTACCACACTCTTCCACCAAGGAACTTGCAAGTTCCTGGTCATTTCTGGGGCGAATGGCCCTAGCTCTCACCCTGCGATCAAACAGGTCCCAGACGTGCTCAATGGATTGAGATGCGGGCTCTTCGCTGGCCATGGCAGAACACTGACATTGCTGTCATGCAGAAACTCACGCACAGAACGAGCAGTATGGCTGGTGGCATTGTCCTGCTGGAGGATCATGTCCGGATGAGCATGCATAAAGGGTACCACATGAGGGAGGAGGATGTCTTCCCTGTACCGCAAGGCATTGAGATTTCCTGCAATGACAACAAGCTCAGTCCGATGGTGATGTGATATACCGCCCCAGACCATGACGGACCCCCCACCTCCAAATCGATCCCGCTCCAGGGTACAGGCCTCAGTGTAACACTCATTCCTTCGACGATAAACACGAATCCGTCCATCACCCCTGGTGAGACAAAACCGTGACTCATCAGTGCAGAGCACTTTTTGCCACTCCTGTCTGGTCCAGCAAAGGTGGGCTTGTGCCCATAGGCGGCGTTGTTGCTGGTGATGTCTGGTAAGGACCTGCCTTACAACAGGCCTACAAGCCCTCATTCCAGCCTCTCTCAGCCTATTGCTGACAGTCTGAGCACTGATGGAGGGATTGTGTGTTCCTGGAGTGACTCGGGCAATTGTTGTGGTCATCCAGTACCTGTCACGCAGGTGTGATATTCGGATGTACCGATCCTGTGCAGGTGTTGTTACACGTGGTCTTCCACTGCGAGGATGATCAGCTGTCCTTCCTGTCTCCCTGTAGCGCTGTCTTAGGCTTCTCACAGTGTGGACATGGCAATTTATTGCCCTGGCCACATCAGCAGTCCTCATGCCTCCCTGCAGCATGCCTAATGCACGTTCACGCAGATGAGCAGGGACCCTGGGCATCTTTCCTTGGGTGTTTTTCACAGTCGGTAGACAAGTCTCTTTAGTGTCCTGCGTTTTTAGAAATGACTACTTTCTGTAAGCGGTTAAGGTCTTAACGACCATTCCACAGGTGCATGTTAATTAATTGATTATGGTTAATTGAACATGCATGGAAAACATTGTTTAAACCCTTCACAATGAAGATCTGTAAAGTTATTTGGATTTTTACAACATTATTGTTGAAATACACAGTCCTGAAAAAGGGACGTTTCTTTTTTTGCTGAGTTTAGATACTAAAGGTCACAGAGGCATCACATTATTTTTGAATATGAGGCCGTCCTAAACAGTCTGGGTATATAAAATGTTTAGTAGTAGAATAGTTGCATTTAGGATTCAAAGCAATTTTCTTTTTCTCTACATGTAAGATATACAGTGCCATGTCACAGTATTTGGCCTGAAACAGATTTCTTTTGTTTTTAATTTTTTTGTCACACCCAAATGTCTTGGATCATCAAACTAAAGGTTATAATTGGACAAACACAGCACAGGTAAATACTAAAATTATTTTTTAAATAATGATTTCATTTAGTAACTTTGGGGGGAAATATATATTCAACCCAAACTGACCCTATGAAGGAAAGTATTGTTGCCTATTCTTAAATACATGAGTTAACTGGGGGTAGGGCCTTGAAAGTGCATACTTTGACTTACCTCTTTTTCAAACTGTTACACTGATCAATGTTGATTGTAGGCTGTTATTGTTTGAAATGTTTGAAATATATAAACAGCTAAACAAACTGTGATTTATCTAAATTTTTTTAACAGCTGAGATCGATTTCACTAACCACATCTAGATCTGATTATTGCCAGACCTGAAAAATCAAGAAATCACTGAAACACAACCAGTCTGACAGCATATCATAGGCTAAAGGCTCTCAAAAGCAACAATTATATCAAGATACAGTAAATCCAAGAAAAAGTCATTGCAATCTTTCTCTCTGGAAAAAGTTATAAAGAAATTACTATGACTTTGCAAACCCCAATGAGAGCCATTCCTCAATTTAGAAAAGAGGACAGTGGTAATCCTTCCCAAGAGTGGCCAGCCCATGAGACGAGTGCATTGCGCATTGTAAAACTAGCACAGAACTCACAGCAAATTACTGCAAATGATGCATGGCAGTTGTTACTTACCGACTACTTTTTTAGATGTTGTCATGTTGGTTAGGTTTTCCCCTTAACAAATGAGAATTAAAAACTCAGGTTATGTTTTTCCAATATTAATATTTATTCAAGTATCTGAAATATTTAAGCAAAAATGGCATTGATATCTCTTTGAGGATCTAAAGGCATAAATGTAGTCTCAGGCCCAAGCTAGACACAAACAGGTTCCTGTAAACTAAAAAGTGAAACTCAAAGATGACTAACCATACAAACACATAGCAGTTCTATTTTGGGCAAACTACAGGCCTGCTGGTTTCAGACTTGATCAACACACATCCTTGAATGTCTGGCCACTCAAGGATGTGCTTACTGTGCAAACATTCCACATCGGTCTGGCTGCTGGCTGGACCTGCCATCAGTCAAATAGAGGAAAACATTTATGAACACCTGTTTATGACAAATACAAAAGGTTACATGTGTTAACTGTTATTGATACCAATGTCAACACGAAACACTATTTGTAATGATCTGCTGTTATATCTTCTAAAGTGAAACATGCTTATTTTATTATCTTCTGGAAGTCCGATCCGAGTGTATTGTTTTATGTTCATTGAGTTGTTTTACTAAGCTGATAAGGTCCTGACCAGGTGAACTAGGAAACTCAACTATTGCTAGCTGCCCCTGACTTAAACAAGTAACTATCTGTACCTGCCTTAGTCTTACTCCTCACATGGCTACAGACATTTTGTTTCTAACAGGTCTTATGCATTTTTTTTAACTCTAAATGTAATTTTATGAATCCCCTCGGTTTTCCACTCCTAAGTTAACTTTTCTTTCCAATTTTTCACTCACTGCATTCCCCTTGTTTAATTTGTAGAGCACAGCCACCGTATGCCTCTGTTTTTTGCACTCCCATATGTTGTATGAATCCCCCTTTTGTTCTTTTGTGTTAATAACTTGTATTCTCTGTGTTGTCTTTTACGAGTCATTATTTCGTCTCTTCAAACAGCACTAAAGCAGACAGCTGTGTTTTGGATGTGGTTGTATTTGAGTGTCTTTATGTACACATCTTGCTGTTCAATTTTGGTGAACATGTGCTCATAGTCCGACCATGTGATGCAGTGTTTGATGTGGTGTGCTTGTATATTCGTTTGTGTGTGCGTTTGTGTGTGTGTGTGTGAGCCAGCTGTCAAGATAAGATTGCTATCGCCTCTTTGCAGACTTGTTGTTCACAGAAAGGGGATATCAAAACAATTTCTTTCACTTGAAGCTACTTCTCAGAGAGTTCTACTTGTCATTTGTCTTTTTTTCAGATTTCAGGGAATCGTCTGTTGAAACTGTGTAATGCAGCACCAAATACTTTAGCAGCGCTAGCTAGGGTTAAACGTTTATTGTGTATATCTCAATTCTTTTATGATTACACAAGAAATTGGATCCTAATAGGGGATGACATTTTATTACTGTGTTTTGCGTTTTGTACAGTTTTGCTGATAAGGGACGCTACACAGTCTAAAAGTTTTTATCTTCATAATGGCTTGCCTGATTTACACCAAACTTTGTACAACTGTTCATAACTAGGCTCTGAGGCCACACTTTAAATGTGATTACGAATTGGGCGTGGCTTATATGCTTTCTCACATTTGACCTTTGAACTCAGTCAAGTCAAAAGAGTTTGTTGGGGAAATCAAAGATCATATACAAAATGAACCCAACCCCCACACACATGGAGGAAATTTTACTGAAATTGACCAATAGGTGCTGTTATAACAATAATTATGTTTTTGCAATTTTATCTAAGCGCCAGATGTAGAAACAAAATCTCTTGTCCTACATGTTCTTTGAATACTGCTCAATCAGGTGTGTTTTAAAAGACTTCCATAAAAATGTTAACCTGCCTTACTTTAGAACAGTTTAACATTTTTGTGTAGTTTTTATAGCAATTGTTCCTACGGTTAATTAAAGTGCATCTATCCATTTTCAACCTGATCCAACTCTAGGGGGCACTATAATTATATAAAATGTATACTGCTAAAATACCGTAATTTTCATACTATTGAACGCAGCTGAACATAAGCCGCACCAGCTACAAATTAAAAGAAAAACATTTTTGTACATTTATTGGCCGCACTTGAATATACGCCGCACGTTTTCATGTTGTAACATGGGATATTTATGCAAAAAGATGGTACACAGAATATTTTTTTTCTGTTTTGATTAAAGACTCGTCTTTTTACACTGACTCAGTTCTTCCTGCTGCCTCATGTCTCACCATCGATTCATTGATGTCAAGCTTACATGCAGTAGTTCTATTTCTTTCTTTGACGGCCAGCTCGATGGCCTATAAACTAGAAGCTGCATTTTTTGGTGTGTTTTCCATGATGAGGCTGTGTGTATGAAAACTAGTAGTGTCTTCTTGGTTGCTTAATCTTTCCCCACATGTCTGTCTCACTTTTGTGCTTCATACTACAGTGCCCCCCGGAGCACGTTAGCCAGTAACAAAATCTATTTAATCTGTAAAACACTTTGTGATGCAATTTTGTATGAAAAGTGCTTTATAAATAAAGTTTGATTGATTGATTGATAAATTAGCTGTATCGTTCTATTGAACGCAGAGTCCAAAGCATGAGGAAAAAAAGTAAGGGCTTATAGTCCGAAAATTACGATAGCTGAATGGACTCTCTTGAAACTTGGTGGATATCTTCATAATGGAATCCTGAGAGTATGGTATCAGTATGGTAATGATTGGTCAAAGAGAGCGTAGCTCATGTACAAAAATGTAGGTCTTACCTTTCACCTGTGGAAAAATTCACGAGAAATAACTCATGGAGTATAGAGGGGTAAACATTGTGCATATGTTCAATGTATGAGGCCAAAAAGTATTCAACCAAAATTGCAGTTCTATATCAAAGCATGCCATTACTATTTACGAAGACTGTTACACGTCTAGTAATTGCAGCTCCACCTCTGTCTGGCCAAATGTTTTGTATTTTGGCACACTTTTCCAAAGCATGTTACCTATTAACCAAAGTAAATGTTATTCTGTTTTGAGTGCCCCCTTGTCTTTAACAAACTCATAATTACATATACTACACAGCATAGGCCAGTGGTAACCAAACTATTTCTACTGGGGCCACCCTTTGGTATGTTTGTGGTATGTTTGTGCCCTGCATCAAGGAATTTGATTCATTAAACATTGGTTTCAGGGGAAAAAAAGCACAGTATGCAGGTTTGTCGGCATGATCGCTGCACTCTTCCTTCAAAAAGATGCGAATATCATCTCACTGTTCAAAAATCCTTTGACAAGGTTGTGTTCTAATGTAGTTGACTGTGCCGAAGACATCGATCGTTACATAATTTAGCTTTGGACTCGGTTGTTTAGTTGCCGCATATGGGGGCGACGCGCTTGATGCAGCCCTCTGCGCCCTGTCTGTGCAGAGCTTTTCAAAGTCTTAAATGTCCTAAATGTTTAAGAACATGTCATAAATGCAACCGTCAATGAAATTACTATTTTCCGTATTTGAGGGGTTTTTAGTCTCAAGTGTGGCAGTGGAGTGCAAATTCAGCCTCAAGAACAACATTTACACCCCCATGAGAAGTCATCTGTTAAAAATCCAAAACCTCATGACAATAACCTCTGCAGCAATCTCACTTGAGACATTTGATTAAGCACAAGTGCGCATTTCAGTTCCATGCAGACCAGGAGAAGGATGTGAGATTGTGCGTTCAAGCCACAGGTGAACTGTTTGTATTTTTCAGTGTTTATATGTAGTTTTCAGTTCAGCTTGTTCGGACTTAATGTTAGTTAGAATAAAAAACACTACAACTGAATAAGTTGACTTGTAAAAATAGATTATGGAATTTTTATTTTTTATTTTTTTTTACCCTGCAAATATATCTAGCACGACCTCTGGTATTACTGGACAGAGGAATAACTGGTAGTGTGCTGGCTGTTGTTGAGATCGTCCGTAGTACAGTATTAAATCCTCTATAATTGTGTGAGGCTTTTTACACTTTGCCACTCGATTCGAAAACATTTTTGAGCTCGGTTGAACATTTGCAGGTGTTTAGTGTAACAAAACCAAGGGCAAGATATGCTTCGTCATATTTTCTACTCTTTGGCTTGGAAGGAATTTCATCGTTTAGATGCATGTTTGATGGTGTTTTATTTTCTACTTTGAGTTTATTTGGGAGCCTCTTCAAAAACCTGTCCATTATGTTAGCAGTGTCCAAGCATTTATGTTATCCATTCATACCGCGCCCCTGCCCCCCACTTACAGAAACACTGGCATAGGCAATTGTGATTTTTTTATTTTATTTTAAAGGTTTTAGATTATGGCTGTTTGAAATATTTGGGAAGTTTTGTGACATGACACCAGTCATCGGTAAATATTTTGAGATTTTTCTGAAATATCCTGGATTTTTATGGATTTTTTAAATTTTATGTCACTAACGATGATATTGCTATAATAAAGGTTATGGGGCGTCGCGCAGTTCAGTGGTTAAGACGGGGCCCCATGTTCAGAGGCCTCAGTCCTCGAAGCGGTCGTCCCAGGTTCAACTCCGCCCCGTGGACATTTACCAAATGTATTTTCCCCCACTTCTCTCCCCTTTCTACACACTCTCGACTGTTAATAAAGGCCACTGTGGCCACAAAACCTTTAAAACAAATAAATAAAGGTTAATCATTTTTGGTACAAAAGCCATTGAGTCTTGAGAGATTATAAAGCATTTATATTATTCCCCATAAACACATGGGGATTTGAGAATATTTTGGGCATTTTATGATTCATTTTTGGATTTTCTTCATGAATGTTTTTATTTGGGGATTTATACTAGAATTTAAATCCAACATATTTTGTTTGAAAAAGTATTGGATCAAGGGACATGGAAATAAAAGAATTCAATTTTTAATGTAGAAATTACTATCTGAGAATATTTAGGTAATTTATTGAACAAATATGGATTTTTAATTAATGTATTAATTTTGGTCTTTATTGTATCAAACTGTAGTTAACTACTTTTTTAGAATAAACCATTTTAATTAGGGATATGGAAATTAAAGAATATGATTCCATATATCTACATGACCATATGAGAACATTTAGATTAATTCTTTATGAATTTATTAATGTAAGTCATTGTGGTATCAAATAGCACTTAACAATGTATTATTGAAAAAGTAATTGATCTAGGTATATGCAAATAAGATAACATGGTTTAATATATATACATAACCAACTGAGAATATTTTTGGGAAATTGGCAAAATATGGATTTATAATGATTTTTACATTTTTGCCAATATTGCCAATATTGCATAAAACAGTTATTAGCCTTTTTTAATTGAAAAACCATTTGAACTAGGGACATGGAAATAATGGAATATAATACCATATATTTACATGACTATGTGAGAATATTTAGGTAATTTATTAATTAAATGTGGATTTTTTAATACATTTTAATGATTTTTTTACGAATACACCATTGCTGTATTAAATAATAGTTAATTTTTAATTGAAAAAGTACTTGATCCAGAGATATGTAAAGAAAAGAAAATGATTCAATATGTAGACATGACCATCTTAGAATGTTTTACAATTTATTAATGAATAATGGATTTCATAAGAATTTTATCAAGTGAGTCATTTTTAAATAAAAGTATGGGTAAGGGATGCACAGTGGCACAGTTGGTCACACTGTTGCCTCGCAGCAATAATGTCCCGGCCTGGGGTCTTTATGCATGGAGTTTGAATTATCTCCCTGTGAATGCGGGGGCTCCCTCCAGGTACTCTGGCATCCTCCCACAGTCCAAAAACATGAGTGTTAGGTTAATTGGCCTTTCTAAATTGTCCTTCGATACAGGTGTGTGTGTGCATGGTTGTTTGCCCTGTGTGTCTCTGTGTTGCTCTGCGATCGACTGGCGACCTGTCTAGGGTGTACCTTGCCTCTCGCCCAATGATTGCTGGAGATAGGCACCGGATTTTATATACATTTTTCAAGTTTAAGGCCGGATTGAAAAAAAAAATATGTCAAACTTATGGTTTACAGTTTTTAAATATTAAAAGCCTTAGATCCAAGGGAACTGGAATGGGTTTGCAATGATTTAGATATAAACATGGTTGTCTGAAAATATTTTAGGAATTTTATGAAGAGGTGACAATTTTTATTTTTAAAAATGCATTGTGATTCTCATTACAAGGCTTTCCATCCAATGCATTGCAATGACATGATCTTTAAGGAGTAAGCACTGTTCTTGAAATTCCCAGTTCTCAGTCGACATGTAAAAAGACCCGGTGATGCTGAGATGACGGGACTGGGGGAGGAGAGTGTGGAAGGAGGGCGGGGCCAAGAGGGGACTTGCTTGTACCTTACTTTCCATAGGCTGAATGCACTGTAATGGCACCACCTTTTAAGAGTGAGCACTGCCTTGCAAATTCCTAAATTGATTGACATGGGCTTGGACTTTCTGGGTTGGGCTTGGAACCCATTCATAACTGCTTGAAGTTCTAGTTATGAATATGTATTTCTAAAAGGAAAGAGAAAACAAAAGTGTTTTGGCTGGCCTAAGAAAGTCTTCAAGGATGCCTTCTTCAAAGTTAGCTAAAAAACTATTAAGATACTTGCAAAAGACATTGAATTAAGAATACATTTCTTGAATTAGTCGAAGTTTTGTATTTATTTGCTCTTTGGTGAGCTGCAAGTCAGATTTGGTAAAGGGGCTAGAAAAGTATTTAAACCGTGTAAACTTTATCATGTTGCTACCAGAAATTTTACTGCATGTTATCATTTCACTGGATTTTTTTTAGTCATGGACCAATATTGGATATTTATCCAATCCACTGTCTCTTGCTTTGCTCTTGATATTGTCATGACTGCAATCACTGTTGGGACAACCACCATACAGCCACTATCCTATGCCAGTGCTCGTCCCTATGTGCAACGTCCGAAGAAGCAAAACCAACACACCATCCCAACTTCACTCGTCATTCTACTTGTTGCTAGGCAATACCCGTTTGTGGGTTGTTGTTTTTTTTGTTCTCTTTGTGAATCTGAAAGGGGTCAGTGCCTCTGCATGATGGACCCACAGGGCTAAAAGTCTTCACCAGACATTGTAGAAGTCCACTGCTAATTGCTCTCTGTAAATCCCCACACCCCTCCTCCCTTATAGCTTTTCATTTGAATTTCAATGGAACTAGCTTGCTGGTGCTGAGAGTGTAAGGTACACAAATGACTTACACTAGGAATGGATGGCAGTGCTACAGGGACTGTGCGCACTTGTCCCCTAAATAGTGACTGTTGGCTTTTTGGCTCTGCATACCTTATGGCATGTTTGCATTAGCATAAGCGCTATATTGATGTACGCATGGCTGAAGTAGCCTTGGAGTTAAATGGTAGATCCTAAGGATGAGCATTGTTTTGAAAGGATTTTGTCTCCAGTGCAAGGCCAGTTGACATTTGTTATTTAGTCAATGCAAGTACACGGTAGGGAAAATTCTAGCTGCTACACGTGTGCTTGAGCAACGTTAATTCCAAAAAAAGAACTGAAAGACACTGAGACAGAGTCTCCATGTCTGTTCTGAGGGATGGACAGACAGCTGAACAAATTGCCAGGCCTCCCCCTCCCTGTAGTTCATTTGTTCCTTCTCTATAGAGGCAAAGGTCCTGGTCCGTGTCCCCCTCTTCTTCCAGTGCCACTAGTGGTTAATTGAGCCCCTGCCAGGCCTCGCCCCTTTATTGCCTCCGTTAGTCAAAGCCTCTAGTCTTGAATGGTGCCAGAGAGCTTGTACAAATGAAGAGGCTCCTCGCTCCTTCATGTCTCTCCCTCTTTATCAGTCTCTCCGTCCCAAAAGGCAAACAGGCCTGGCCCAGGTCAGACCAGGGCAAACAGTGTTCTGACAAAGGCAGTGACATCGTGAGGGGATGTGGGCGGTGGCTGATATTTTTTCTGTCATCGCAAAGCTGAGCAGCTAATGCAAATAATTTTGAAAGTGACCGACAATGCTACACATTAAACAAATGGCTGCCTAAGGAGCCTCATCAGTTTATTGTGAATTAGTCTAGCCTGCTAAGCCGGGGACAGGTGTACAGTGGAAGGTATTGTATGGCGCCGCAGTCTGTTCAGCGTGAAGCTGTCATCAGCACATGTGCCACTGCCATCGTGCAACCTGCACACTGCAGATAAGAGCAGCCATTCAGCCAAGCAGCGAGCTATTGACTATAGCCACCATTGTTTGCCCAGACCAGGGACAGACCTGTAATGTACAGAGAAAGACAAGGGGGGAGGCCCGGTGCTCTTACAGGCAAAATACAATAAATAAAAGGGGAAGAATGACAGAGTGAAGGAAACACCAAATGAAAGAGAGCGAGAGAGAAAGAGAGAGAGCTACTCTGGTGCCATATGGAATCACAGAACACAGGAGGCTGTTGTCTTTACCATGTGGGTCAGCTGCTACATGCACGCAGCCTGTCTGATTCACACAAAACTAGAATCAGAGCTGATAGACCTTTTGCAACTCTTACTATTTTTTGTGGAGTTCCTCATTTTAGATAATTGCAATATAAATACCATCTAATAGTATCCTTTGCTAAATCCCATATGTCATAAGAAGAGTTGTTAAACATTAGGGTCTTCACTTATGTCATATACAAAGATTAAAGGTAACAAACAAGATATGAGGGAATAGCAATTTTATATAAATTGTAGAGATCCTAAAACAACTCTAAATTTCCTTTTAAATACCACCTTTGGGGTTAATGTCAAGTTACTTTATTTTAGGTTTTCCTCAAAATGTAAAATCTTGGTTGAGCTGCCCATAAATATTTGTTGTATTTTGCGTATTCAGAGTCATCTGGTTTTAGAAAAGCAGTTTTTGCACTAATCTGAGCCCTTTTTGTTAAGAGGTAGGAGGCAATCAACTAAACAACATCTGAAAGAGTACTGCATGTGTGTACATCAGATAACTGAAAGGAGAATATCTCTTCACACTTCATTTTATGTGGACAAATTAATATAACTTTAACATTAAAATACTCCAAAAAACATAAATATGATACCTTTTTCTAAATTAGGCAGTATTTTAGGATTAAGGTTAGAAAATAAAAAGTACTCAATAAAAATAATGTAAATTAGCTATTAAACTTAGCAGGCTTGGAAGTAATGTTTGATGTTTTATTTTATTTAGGGGTTGTTTCATTTGGCATTTCAGCTCTATCAGTTTTTAGCCTAATGTTTAGTTACATCTAAAATATTTGTAATTTGGGGCTTTTGTGCTTTATTTAAATGTTTTATTTTTGGAGGAGGACTGTGTCTAAAACATACTTCAATTTTTTTTTAAACAAGGACTGTGAACAACTTTGAATGTACTGTAGATTTTCTTGAAACAATGTGTCAAAAATCATACAAACAGGCTTATATCAGGAAAAATGCCTCCAGGACACTGCAGAGATTTCTGCCCAGCTTTTATGCATGGTTTATAAAGTATGATTAAGGCTGAGGTCCAGAAGCTTCATTTTAGCATGCTTTAACCATACTACAACCAGTTTGAAAACCAGCTTTGTGATCATCGTTCTGTTACCAATTGTGTCCAAATCTCCTCTTTCTTTCTCGTTCAACATATTATGTGCAAAGCAACAGTACTACTAGCAGCCCTCAGCATGATGCTACTGCCACCAAGCTTGATAGTTGGTACAGGGTTTTTAGCTTTGACTCCTTCAAACATGTTTGTTGCCATTGGGCCGTAGTAGCCCAGTCTTTGTTTTTGTAAAGTTCCTAAAAGCTATTTGGACAGATATATGGAGATGAGCAAATTTTAGTCTACCTTGAAGGAATCAGTTTCGGAGCAGGGTCTTCTTTCTTTTTTGGCACCCTTTTGGTCCATTAAACTGTCTTCCGTCTGGAGAGGTCGGACCTTAAACAAAGTAACTGTCATAGGGAATCTTATTTCATGCTGGGAGACCAAAAGATTTGTTTCATAAGTTAAAAAGCAAACATAAATCTGCATTAGGAATTATCACACTCAGAATACTCTTTCATAAGTATTTTTTCAAAAAGATGGGTGCGAATATTTGTTTTTTTTCTTTTATCTGTATATTTATATAGAGGGTTAAGGTTAGTAGTTGTTATAATTAAAATGCTGACATAAAAACAGGCTAATGAGACTTATTACACATTTTATAAGAGGAATTTAGTCAAACAAATCTGAAAAACATTGCCACAAATCTTCATTTTAAGATATTTTACTCCCTGAGAAGGGAGAGCAAAATCCTTATCCTCCTTAAAAGAAAACAAACATCAGCAACCTTAAAAATTACTCTGCCAGTTACATATGCATAATATATTATTTTTGCAGCTCTGATTCTGAGCTTTTAGCAGTTTCGAGGAAATGATTAAGTAAGCCAGCTGCTAAATAATAATAAAAAGTTGACAAGCTGCTTGATATCAAGGGAAACCTCATCTGGTGCTCAGCTTGCCACATGCTAGATTAAAGCTCTTTCTCCAATGCATCATTCGTTGATGTTTGTTTCCTGGATGGCCTGAGACATTGCGTCACATGAGCCAGAGTTTTCCATGGATGAACCACCCGCAGAGCTTTTCAAGTTCAAGGTCATCCCTGAGATCCAGAAAGTTCACGACCAAGTGCAAGTGAAACATCAAGCTGTTCCCTGCATGATGAAATTGTCAGTGTTAGATGGAAACTTGCGAGACACTTTGAGGTTGCATTTTAGAAGCATATATTTATGATACAAATAAACAGTACTTTAGAAGTTAAGTTGTTCCACCAGGAATATTTTAGTTGATATGACTTCTCCAAAATCCTTGTAACCGTTTTCCTTGTGGAGCACCAGTAATGTGGCTAAATCGTGGCTTTGTTTCTGCTTTTAATCTTCTTTTTGTGACTGTCAAGTTGCAAATTCTGCATTGTTCTTCTGTTTGTGCAATTAGATTAGATTAAATGTGTTGTTGTATGTATGCACATTCATGTGTGTTTGTGTATATGTCAGCTTTACACGCCGGGGTGCCGCATGTTGGTGCAGAGGTCTTTGTTGAAAGCGTAGAACCATGAGCCAAGGCCTGTGGGAACGAGCTGAGCCTCTCTCCTCTCTCCCACGCTTTCACACTCATCCCATCCTGTATGTGTCTGCCTCGCCCCTGGTGATGGGGAGGTGGGGTGCAGTGAACATTGCTGTGGAAAAAGTCACACACGCATGTGTAAGGGTCAACAGACCCTGAGAAAATAGAGCTGCGTGTGACTTTAAGTGGACATACTACAGAAAATAAGAACCATAAACTATGCATAGATTTCCGAGTTAAATATGGCGAAGAAGAAAAAAACTGTAAACGGCTTACAGATTTGCCTTTGTTGGCAGTTGCAAAAGTTGTTTCGACAGCTTCTCTTTTCTTTAATAGTCTTGCTTTTTTGAGTCCTATAGGCTGTTTTAAATCTAGTAGGATTTAATTATTAGAAAAACGGTAAGTAAATAGGAGTGTAACACATCGAGGTTTTATGAGGAGGGGATGCATCATTTTGGGTTTAAGAAAACAAGAAAAAAATTACGTTAGAGCAGTATAAATTATTTCTACTTTTTGTTTTTAAAAAAAATGAAAAAATAGATTCATAAATCTCAATATGGGCCTGAAAAACATCAGAGATGATCAAATGCAGTCCAGACTTGTTTTAAACTGAAATAGCAGATTAGCTATAGCAAAGCAGATGCCAACTTCTGAATTGTTAGCGGCTAATGGTTAGCCATTTTTTTTACACAGTGTTTAGGTGCTTAGAAATTGTTTGTATATTGTCTGGCGCTCTTTCACACTCTTTTCCATCAAGTACCCAACATGCATCAACATCTGTGAGACCCACCAAGACGAGCTCCAAACAAATACTGTTGTATGTGGTTTTTAGTTTTTATTCTCGATAAAAGACTGGGAATCATAGTTCCACCTTGCTTTTGAACTTCGCTCTGTGACCTTTTTTAATCATCAGATGCTTTTATCGAGGGTGTTATAATACATAAGCAGTGCGTTGATTACTCAACCCCCGCCATGCCTTCACTTACCTGCTGCCCTGGGTGTGATAGTTGTGTCAAGCTCGATTAGAAAGTTCTGAAGCTGCAGCAGAGGAATATAACATTACACCAAATCCAGGAGCACGAGCGTAACATGGACATCATCATGGGTCAGACTCTCGCTGCCGCCAATAGTGCTCAGCTGGCTGACACAATTACCTGCTGGGTCTCCAAATGCACTTGGGGTGCCAAATGCCCGTGTGACTTTTTGCAGCAGAGGAAGACAGCTGGTTTCAGCAGGGGGCAAAACCAAAACCCCCAATCATTCCACTCCGATCCTGCTGGTTAAGTGGTCCACGGTTGGGTCTGGTCGTTTTTGGGGTGCACGGGGCAGTCGCCACCGCTTTCCTGTCTGCCATTAACAAACCATAATAGTGCCCTGGACTCTGACTTTCCTCCTCTGACAGCCCATGGCCCCCGTCGCTCCGCAGGCTCACCGCTCAATCGCTCCCCCCAGACGGTGCAGCAGTCGGACTCCTACAGCCCTCCACGTCGGGCCAAACCCCGGACCGCAGATGGAACTCGCCAAAGAGTGCTCCTCTTCATCCGAACCCACGGAGCTGAACACATATTGCTGCAATCCTGGGGATGCTTCTCCACCTGACCTACAGCAAGTCCGAGACGGTGAACGAACCTCTGGCCAGAGTCAACAACGTGCAGACCTGCCCCCCACCATGCTCATCATCAGCGACTCCATTGTGGGGAATGTGAGGATGAGAGAAGCCCTCACTCAGTCTTTCCCTGGAACCACCGTGATAGACACTGCAGAAAAGATCCCGGACCTCATTCAGCTCCACAGATGTGTGAGTAAAGTTTTCATTTACATTGGCACCAGTGACATTGACCAGCAGCAGTCTGAGCTCCTGAAGCATGATTTTATCCACCTTTTTAATCTTTTAAAAAACTCGCTTGTCTGTTTCTATCTCTGGCCCCACTCCCACCGTTGGCAGAGGAATTGGTCATTTTAGCAGACTTTTATCTCTTAACACTTGGCTTTCCTCTGCCACCGTGATGCACAACAATGGTTTTATAAACAACTTTAACATTTTCTGGGGCAGGAGGCACCTGTTTGGGGCAGCTGGCCTTCACCTAAACAGACAGGGCACCCGCATGCTGTCAATGAGCACGCTCCCCACCCCCCTTTAATTTTGTTTATTTTTAATGAAAACCTGGCTGAGTGCAGATGCCCCAGTTGTTCTTACAGAGGCCTCCCCACCAAATTTTACCTTCCCTTACTCCACAAGGAGCAGCATAAGGGTAGGTGGTACTGCTTTTATAAGTTCATCAACGTTTTCTGCCAAAGCTGTTTTATTTGATAATTATAGCCATGCATTATAGTCACGCAGCCGACTCACAACAGAGGACACACCCTGGACTTGGTCATCATGTATGGCCTGTCCACTAGTGTGTCCTCGGTTGTGGACTTGGCTGTCTCTGACCACGACTGTGTTTTTTAACGTCACTAGTTTTATCCAGAGAGAGATAAGATTTTAACCTCGATTAATTGCTCCCTCAGACAGGGAAGGGGCGGTGGTGAGACCCATACTAAAGAAGAGCAACTTAGATTTGAATGATTTTAACAACTTTTAACCGGTACCTAACTTATCGTTTTTAAGCAAAATTTTAGAAAAGCTTGTTTTAAATCAACTTAATTATTTTATTAACGTTCATAATGTCCTAAACAAATTTCTATCTGGTTTTAGGGTGAACCACAGCCCTTTTGAAGATTTTAAATAATTTCTGATTAAACTGTGATGCACAAAGGGTGACAGTGCTGATTCTACTGGATCTAAGTGCTGCGTTTGATACATTGGACCACACGATTCTTTTAACCTTTTTAAAACAGATTGGCCTCTCTAGTCACATCCTATCTCATAGACAGGACTTTTATGGTAAGTTTAGATACCTGGTGTTCTAAGGTCCATAAGATTACATGTGGTGTGCCCCAGGGTTCAATTTTAGGCTCAGTGCTTTTTAACATTTATATGGACCCTCATGGGAGTGTCATCAGAAGACATGGAGTTGACTTTCACAGTTTTTTATCACCAGTAGAATTGATTACTGTAACGGCCTGCTTTCTGGTCTTCCCAAAAAGAGTATCTCAGGTGTATAACTTCTAAAAAAATTCAGCAGCACATGTCTTGACGAAGACCAGGAGGCAGGAGCACATTACACCTGTCTTGAATTCATTGCATTGGCTCCCGGTATTTTTTAGGATCGATTTTAAGGTTTAAGGTTATTTTAATGGTTTTTGGCCTTCTTATCTTTCAGAACTGCTTTTACTATATGATCCTTCGCAGTCTCTGTTCTCCTCTGGCAGCCGTCTCCTTGTCATCCCTAAAGTCAGGACACACACTCACGGTGAGGCGTCTTTCCAGTATTATGGCCCTCCCCCCTGGAACAGGCTGCCGGAGGACCTCAGGACTGCAGAGAACGTTCATGTTTTTAAGAGCAGCCTCAAGACTCGCCTTTTTAGCCTGGCTTTTAACTGATTATTATTTATTATTGTCTGTTTAATTGCTCTGCATGTTTTAGTGCTTCTATTTTCTATATAAGTGCTTCTATTTTCTATATAAATACCTCGGAGTTCACCTTGACAACAGACTGGACTGGAGGCGCAACAGTGAAGCCGTCTACAAGAAGGGACAGAGCAGACTGTACTTCTTGAGGAAGCTTAGGTCCTTCAAGGTTTGCAGCAAGATGCTGCAAATCTTCTACAAGTCTGTTGTGGAGAGTGTAATCTCTTCAGCCGTCATCTGTTGGGGTAGCAGCATCAGAGCCAGGGATTTAAAAAGGCTAAACAACCTGATAAAGAAGGCTGGTTCTGTTCTTGGGACAACTGTGGAAAATCTGGAGATGATAATGCAAAGAAGGATTCTTCATAAAATCAAAAAAATTATGGACAACCCTGAGCATCCTCTTCATGAGACAGTCATACAACAACAGAGCGTCTTCAGTCGGAGGCTTCTTCAGTTTCGCTGCAATACAGACCGCTACAGGAAATCCTTCCTGCCCACAGCCATTATCATCTACAACAACTCCTTAAAGAATTAATTATATGAGCTATACCAACACTTAATTTCCCTCTGGGATCAATAAAGTATTTTTGAATTTGAATTGAATTTTATCAATGTTTTACTACTTACACTCTTAAAAGTGCTGGGTTAAAAATAACCCAAATTGGGTTATGTTTAACCCAAGTGCTGGGTCAAATGTGGACCGAGCCAGCCATGGGTTATTTTAACCCAGCAGGGTTGGGTTATGGGTTTGACCCAGCATATTGGGTTATGTTTTCTACCCTAAAAATGGGTTAAAATGACCCAACTGTGCAGATAAGGCTACCCAAACATGAGTTAAAAAGAAAACCCTAAATCTTGGTAATTAAATTACTAATACTTAGGTTGAAATGACCCAATTATAATAATAAAAATAATAAAAATAATGATTTATTATTATCATAAAATTATAATAAAATGTTATAGAAAAAAATGTAATGCTAAATAAATAACTCGATAAACAAACACAAATTAACACAATGTATGTGCCAACTCTTTATTGATCAGATAAATCTTACTTTTTAAAAAAACAAAGAAAACAACAATCAATAAAACTGCAGAGGAGAATTAAAAAAATAAACATTTATTACTTTTAGCTCATGTTTGTTAAAACACAGCTTATTTCATTCGTGTAAATGTAAATATTTCAAGGCAATTACAAATCTTTTAAAAATTTTTGAAAATTTTAATTTCTTGAAATTTTCAAATACAATGCCAGTGGAAGAACTGTAACAAAGTAAATGTCCATCAACATCTTCCAAGAACACTAACCTCTGGGTGCTTTAGTCAGCAAAACATCAACCTTACGTCATAGCCAACTGAGCCCTCAGTTTCACAGCATTTGATTCATGTCCTGGCATTTCAAAAATGACCTGAAAAAACTCTCAAATCTGTGCACATGGTTTTGGGTAGTTGACATCAAATAAAAAAATTGTTTTTTAAACACCCATTAATTGCACCTAAAAGTGATGGGTATTCCAAAGCAGTCCCATTGACGACCACAAATGTTTGGCAACATTGATGGTCTTCTCCAAGCATAAGGACATGTGGGTAGTACTCTGTTGTGGCCCCTTTCAGACACTTTAAAGGAGTCATGACCTGTAATTTTCACTTTCCCACGAGAAAAAAGGTATGTTATGATTACCTAACGATTATACACTGCCCGGGAAGCAGATATTTAAAAGTGAAGCGTTTGTTTACCCCTGGGTTCGTCAACCAGCCCAGGTGGACGCACACTCAAATACGTGGTTTTAATTTCTGGCCGACTTGACGTCAAGTCGGCGCAGGATATACCATATATAGACATCGCAGACCTACCTATGCTGCAGGAAGCCCGCCCTGCTCCTCTCTCCCCTCTCCCCCTCGCTCCTCTCCCCCTCATATTCAGTCAAGCTCCGCCATTACTGAATTCTAGTGATGGGAATTCCAGCTCTTTTTGGAGAGCCAGTTCTTTTGGCTTGGCTCACCATAAAGAGCCGGCTCTTTTGGCTCCTCGCATTTTCTGTTGCTTAAAGTGTATTTATTACCAAAATTAATGCAAAACCATGTGTACCAAATGTACCTAAACAAGCAGGGGGGAATGAAAAAAAAAAAAAACGGCTCCCAATGACGAGCCGACTCCAATCGTTCACTTCAAAGAGTTAGCTCTTAGAGCCAGTTCGTTCGCGACCGACACATCACCGATTCGAAGCACGAACTCCACCGTGAAAGATGCAGAAAGTTTCATCACGCAATGATGCACGAAGAAGACATATTCGTGTCAGCCTTTTATTTTAATCAGCTAAATCAGCTAAAACCATTTCTACCAGAAACGTAGTGCACACGTGAGTTGCTCTGTTGTTGACTGCCAGAATCAACATGGAAATATTTTTTCTATTTTTTACGCCGGAATCCTTTACGAATTTGGGACAATATCAGGCGAAGTTGGCATCGAAGCTCCGTTTGGAAACAGGGGCAATTCCAACAATCAGAGACTTGCCTGCAATTGAAACGGTAAGGCTGTGTTTTTATTGCTCTGCTGTGTGTAACAAACACCAGCTAACTGCTAATGTGGCTATTGTATGCTAGCAGGCTATAAATAATAACTGATGTAAAAAAAAAAAAAACTGAACTCACAGGCTGGATGTCAATGAAGGCCTTGCGAAACTCCAAGCTGCTTGGTCGAAATACTTTCCTTCCAACTTTGTATGGAACAGTTGGGAGAAGCACTGGCAGCAACAACAAAGCAACATCCCCCTGTTTGTAAAATAGAAATGTGTCAAATTTCACTAGTTGACCCAACTTAGAAAAAGACAACCATAAAATATGAGCTGCAGAGATTTTAAGGTCAGAGCACACTGGTATAGGATGACACCTCTCCAAACAGACATTCCTACATCACCTGCAGGTTTGTAATGTGCAATGCTTGACAGACATAATTTTATGACAATGTCCTATTCTAAATGACATATCTTAATGAAGATCTAGAAATAGGGAAATCTTGTTTCCAACCAATATAGAGACCCCGTCCTTTCTTTCCTCCTCCTATCTTGACTCCAGGGCTTACTTATTTTGCACTCCAGACTGCATTTGGCCTGTTTTTTTTTCTGAAAACATCCTTAAGTAAAAATTAATAATTTAAATGTTTAAAAAAGTTTATAGTCAATCCTAAAAAATGGTGAAATATCACCTGCTGGGATAAACTGGTATGGTAACTGTATTGTTCCTTTACTGGTCAGGTATGTAATTGGATTATCGTATTATTTATATAGCACATTTCTAGAAATAAAAAGTGCTTCACAATAAAACATGAGAACAACACAAGAAATCTAAAATCAAATAAAACTAAGCAAGGGTAATTTAATAGGAAATCTCAGTAAAATTAAGTTCCTTGTAGACCAGAAAAGAGTTCTGATCATTTTTTAAATTGCTTTTAAGGCAGAACATCCCCTGGTGGTGTGGTAGTTGGCACCATTACCTCACAGTAAGAAGGTTCCTGGTTCAAACATTAACTGTGAACTCCACCTCTGTACTGAGATTGCATGTTCTCATGCATCTGTGTGATCTACTGGTACTCCTGCTTCATCCCACAATCCACTGTGTGTTAGGTGAGCTGTCCAGGATCTACAATGCTGGAAATTATTCACAGTCCATCACTTTTTCCACCTTTGTTATGTTTAAGCCTTATTGCAAAATGGATTAAATTCACTTCTTTCTCAAAATTCTAAACACAACACCCCATAATGACAACATGAAAAATAAGTTTTCTTGAGATTCCTGTAAATTGAAAACAAATAAAGAAAAACTGCGAAATCGCATGCACAGAAGTATTCACAGCCTTTGCCATTAAAATCAAAGTTGAGTAATCAATCCGACTAAAGATAAACACATGGATGAGTTTTTCTAGGTCCTGTTGCGACATCAGTCCTTTAATCCTAGAAATGTTCTTCAGGTGATAGAAGGCTGACCTTGTTATTGCCTGTATGTGACCCTGGAGGTTCAGGTCTATTACTAACTTCTTGTTATTACTTTTTCAGTACGAGAAGGGCCTTAGTCAGGGGAGGTGACCAAGAACCCAATGGTCACTCTGTTTAGCTTCAGCGTTCCTCTGTAGAGAAAGGAGAACCTTCCAAAAGGACAACCATCTCTGCAACAATCCACCAATCAAGCCTGTATGGAAGAGTGGTCAGACGAAAGTTCCTCCTTAGGTCTCTTCTACACTAACACGGCTAAGGTTATACAGGGTATATCCCACCTAACCTTATACCTGTCCACACACACACAAAGCATCGTTTATGACCCCCTCCTCCCCCCGCCTGCTGGCGCAACCCTGACCTAGTAGGCATGCACCAAAAAGAAGGCAGACCCACATATGTCGTCACAGTCACCTCTAACCTGAAAGTACATCCTCCCTACAGTAACCCAGCAGATGTAAACATTGAAGAAGTTGCAAGAAGCTCATTTCTGATCTGCGACTTTTTGGGCAAAGTCACCAAACATGGCTGTTCACAAGAAGAGAGATTTCTTTGTTTACCTCTGAGTGGTCACCGGTTATTAAGCTGGCTTTGGCGTGTGTTTTCTGACGTCACTTCCTTACCGAACTCACTTCTTAAAATCCCCACCAATCTAAGAGCCGGAGTTTTAAGAAATAGACAGGCCCCTTACCCGTGTAAAAAAATATCCGAGGGGGGGGTGGGGTTAGTGGCTAGTGTGGCCGAGACGGGGTAGTGACTAAATATTTATTCACTTAAACGGCCTAATGTAGACAGGGCCTTAGTAAAAGGCACATGGCAGCCTGCTTGCAGTTTGCATAAAGGCATTCGTGAAGTATTCTCTGGTCTGATGAGACAAAGACTACACTTTTTGGTGTGAATGTCAGGCATCACGTTTGGAGGAAACCAGGCACCACTCATCACCAGGCCAATACCATCCCTACTGTGAAGCATGGTGGTAGCAGCATTGTGCTGTGTGGATGAATACAGCAGCAGCACTTGGGAGATTAGTCAGTTTTAGAGGGAAAGTTGAATGCAGCAACATACAGAGACATCCTGGATGAAAACCTGCTCCAGACTGAAGCGACAGTTCATTTTTCAGCAGGACAACAAACCGAAGCACACAGCCACGATATCACGAGTGACCTTAGGAAAACTCAGTGACCGTCTTGCAGTGTCCCAGCCAGAGTCCAGACTTGAATCCAATTGATCATCTTTGGAGAGATCTTAAAATGACTGAGCACAGACGCCTCCCAGCCAACCTGATGGAGCTTGAGAAGTGCTGCAAAGAGGAATGGACCAACCTGCATAAAGATAGGTGGACCATGGTTGTGGCATCAGATTTAAAAAGGCAAAATGAAAAAGAGATACATTGAGAAGGGAAAAAATATTTTTTGTCAGACTTGTTTTACCTTAAGCCACCTAAATATTGGTAGATTTGTTATAAGAAAATGATCCAAATAAATAGTTACCAGCAATGTCACGATAAATTATTAAACTGCAGTTTTCATAGGATTATACAAAGCAGATGCCGTATTTATGAACAGTTTAACACTTTTATAACAGTTGGACCTTTGGCATAATCTGTGTTTGGGTGAGATGCAGCTAAATCAATAGCCTATGAACTCACTTGTCTCGATCTGTTGATTTTACATTTACAATGCATTTCTATATGCACTTTTAATGTTATTGTTTTCATCCGGTAATAGCGCGCATGCACACAACACTGGAGGGTAAAAAGAGCTTCTGTTCCCCTCTAACCACAGCCATGCTGCCACGGTTGTACAAGATTAAACCCAGGGGTGTAGGTATGGCTAATTTAGATCATCTTTGTGCAGATGATCAAAGAATTTACACCACAAAGCTAACTGCATGTAGCGCAAAGCTTCCTGACCAGTTTCAAATACCTACTGTGATATAGGATGAAAGTCCTTATTATTGGCTGCCATTTTATTATGGTAATATTTACAGATATACAGATTAACATCTATATTGTTTTGGTAGACATCTACATTGATATATAAGTTCATAGATAAAGCAGTTTCATGGTAATAAACATGTCTGTCAATTCCATATTTATCCAAGCTAACTATGATAGCAGTAGATGTGGCTTTGCACATTGGCAGATTTTTAAATAATTTAAATGTCCCTATAAAATAATTTTGGCTATATTTTATTTAAGCTTCGGCATACCTTTAATGACGTGTACTGAGCAGATTCTATCATGAATCATTGGCTCCCAGGATCTGGATGGATCATCCAGTAGAACTTTCTTCTTGGCTATTAACTGTTGCCTAACGGTGTATTTCATCAGCTGGTACCTAAATTTCACATTAATGTCCTTTCATCTATTTGTGCGCTGCTGCACAAAAAGACGCTGACAGACACTGACTGGATTTTATTTTACCGCTATGTAGCGCAATGTCTCGACAACTGAAAGCTTTTTTACCCTCCAGTCAGAACCTACGGGGCGAGAGCTTGGGTGCGTGACGTCATGTGTCGACACGAGTATAAACGTAATCGGCCTGGCAACAGCGGGAGAGCCGCGCAACCACATAGATAACTTGTGTCTTTATGGCACTTTATGGTACAATGGGATAGTACAAATTCTACCATCGAAGTAGTACAATAATGAGCTATACCGGCCAGCTGGAGATATCTGACAAAGTAGATAGCTCTGTAAATAGCTAAAATTAGCTACTGTCTGTAAAATACAGGCTAAACGGTCCTCTGCTGGTGGTGGGTATGACGCCGCTGATATGAAACGCACAGTAAAGTCCCCAAGCAGAGCCTCACCGTGGCTAAGGGAGGGTGGCCTATAACAACAT
Organism: Valencia hispanica; assembly: GCA_963556495.2. Lineage (NCBI taxonomy): Eukaryota > Metazoa > Chordata > Actinopteri > Cyprinodontiformes > Valenciidae > Valencia > Valencia hispanica. The sequence continues at coordinate 39,693,923 of OY747706.1, forward strand.
TGTACGGGTCACTGACAGTTGTGGTCCCGATTCTGTATTCTATGTGTCCAACGAAATATATCGGTGCTAGGAAGCTAACTAGTTAGCAAACCTAAACTATGATTCGGTTGTCTGGAACAAAAAGGCTAAAAATATGTTTATTTGTTTATTGCGTCGTCTTATGTTGTCAACAGCTTATACACAATTAATCTTCAAAATCTTTATCAACATCTTACCTTCTTCTCAATCCTTGCTGGTGTGAAGGTCCATTAAGTCCTTGTCATCCTCTGGTTTAAAATGGCGGAGCTGGCACACCGAAGAGTAGGAGGATCCTTCTTTTTTGCGCCAGTTTTAACCCAATATGCTGGGTCAGAATGTTTGACCTAATGTTGTGTTAAACTGACCCAACCTTTCAACGCTCAGGCTTGACCCAGCTGTTAGGTTGGCAAAATAACCCAGCAATTTTTAGTGTGTAGTCTTATCATATTTATCCACTGTTTATTTTCATAATTTAACCTGTTATCTTAATCTTCCTTCTAGTCTTTCCTCTATGGAAGCCCTCTGCCTCAGTAGCGGTGGTCAGCAGTGGCTGCCTGGGTGCTCTCCAGGTAGCACTTGGGTGGAGGTGGGGGTCTCGGGCTTGCCTCCTCTGGACAAACTGTGTTAGTGCATTGGCTGTTGCTGTTGATGTGCTGCTGCCAGTGCAGATTGCTCTTTGGATTGCTCCTTCCTTACCTTACCTGGCTCATCGGCCCACTGTCCTTTTTATTGTTGCTCTTGAGTGTGTGTGTGTGTGTGTGCATGGGGGTTGGGTTGGAGGGATATAATTGTGATCATTCTTTTAAATCTGTGGGGGAGGGATGGGGATATGGTTTATGTGGGGTCATTTTAATCTGTAAAGCAATTTGAGTTGCAATATTTGTATAAAAAGTGCTTTATAAATAAAGTTTGGTTGATTGATTGATTTATTGGTTGGTTGGTTGATTGATTGATTGATTGATTGATTGATATTATATATATATTATATAGATTTATATTAACTCTAAATAAGATGTTATTTTTTTACTGGGGTTGAAGTAACTACAGATGATCTGTTTTGGCCACCACAGCTCCTCAACTTTGCTCTGTCACTCCAAGAGTTTTTGGTGTTAAGACAAATGTCTAATTTTACATCCTCCTTGCTACAAATAACCATTAGAAAAGATAACTGGTTATTCTAATAAAAGACAGATTTTGCCCAACTTTTAAAAATTCTTTTTATTTTTTTTTACTTTTGTTGGAGCCAAATGGGCCCTTTAAACAGCAGTATTCAGTTTTTGAGTGCATCTCAGTGCACCATGTAAATTTCAGTTTGTTTGGTGTTGTGTGCTGTGTCTATTTGTAGAAAATACGGGATGCTTCGATGACAGACACAGGTGCCTCCTATTTGAAGCACTGCGGCTCAATGTCTGCCATTTGTATTGTCATGATTGAGGACAGTGTTCCATCCAAGTTCAATGTGTTCCTTGTTTCAGTCTTGTTTAGTCCCATAATGGAGATAACTCTTTCTGCGTATGCATTTGAGTATGTAACAACTAAAACTAGCTTTGCAACCTCGGACAGTCTTCCAAACCTCAGCATACCATCACCTTTGAAAACAATTAACCAAGAAGGTGTAATTATTGTCCCAAATATGTTATAGTTTTCAAGTTGAAGGTGTCAGTGTGTGTGTAGAAAATGTATCTCTGGGATCCCCAACACCCGGGCAATGGACCGGTACCGGGTCGTGGGTCATGTGGAACCGGGCCGAGGGCCACATAGAAAGAATACAAAACTTGCAGTATTTCCGTTTTATTTATTATGTGAGTATGACCACTGTTTTAGTTTGAAAAATTACCAGATATCCTCGTTATATAGTTCAGTCTTGAGATGTCAAGAGGCTTGTACTGGTCACTTGATAGTTACCGCTAAAATTAATCCCACAAACTAGCAAGATGAATAAAAAACAAATGTCTCTCAATCATTTCTTTGGGACATGTGTACACAGGGAAGGTAATTAGGCAGACAAGGAACAGCTGGGAATAATTTAGGGCACAGGGACGGACAAAGACAGACGTCACATCGTGACAAATACTGCTTACCTTCAAAACCACAGCTGGCAAGCTTTGTCTGTTCCTACTGGATTCTTGAAAAAATAGCCAATTAATTAACCAGTGCTACTCTAGTTATTCCATCTGTATCTGTTTGAGTGATGTTGCTAACTAGTTTAGTCCCCCCTCCCAAGACGGGGATCCCGACCACACCCAAAATCTAAATGAGGTAAAAAGACTCTTTTTCAGTATACATGTTTAGTTTAAAACTACATACATTTTGTGCATATTTCATCCCTGTTTTTGTACGTATAGAAAACCAAAGAACAATATAGAAATGTCATAGGTAACATTGTTTTAATTGCTATAATCAATAAGCTATATTATTTTAGTAGCACTTGAAATAATTGTGGTTCTTCTACATCATGTGTACTGTAATACTTTAAAATGTGGGGTTTCTTTCAAGGTAATCATTCTGTAAGGATCTCATATTGGTCCATCCTTTTTTGACACTTTAGGGTCTATCTTTATAAGCTAACAATTCACATACCTTTCAAACTAGTTTACTGAAGTATTCCCATTAAATCTTGCCAGTGTTGTATTTTTCTCCCAGTCTCAATCTGGTAGTGCTCAGTGATCCCTATGCAGTGGGTGCCATCTGGCTGGCTGTGTCCCAGTCAAAGAGTTCATTCTAGGGGTTAACTAAGCAGCAGCAGCAGAGGAACGTGGGAGAGTGAGGAGTGCAGACCTAGGCAGCCAGACCGTACTCAGGCCAAGGGGCTTTGAAGCCCCTCACCATAGCCCAAAGACGGAGGGTCTTGGGCAGCCAACCAGAGCCAGAAAGAGAGAGTAAGGCCTTTATCAGAAAGCCTGAGCTCAATTGTGGTTTGCAGTGTGGGAGTTGGGGGAGTTAACTCTTTGTATAGATGAATGAATGAATAGAGGAGGAGGGCTGAAACACTAGCATATCCCCCTCCTCATCTCCATTCCCCATGCTGGATATCTGTATGTTTTAGATTTGCCATCTCAGGGGCCCCGGGGGCTTCTATCTACGGACAGACCAACAGATACCATCAATTACTAAGGCCAACCTCTGGCCACCATATGGCCAGTGGTTGTATAGGAAAGGAGCCTGCAGAGTTCGATGCACCAACTTTTAATATGTTGTGAGCTCACTAGCAGAGAGGCTGCGCAAAGGGAGCATGTCTGGGTAATTGTGTGTGTGCTTGCGTGTGTGTGTTATTTGCGCTCTCCATAACTGTCACAAGGTCGGGATTGGGTTACAATATTTAGTTACACTTGACTGTATATGCTCTTGAAAAAGTATTTTGGTTAAATAAATTGTACTTTTAATGTCTGAGTTAGATTGGGTCAATTTGGTCTGTTGTAGTCTGCTTGTTTCATCTGGAGGAAGCTTAGTGGTTGAGGTCAGATCTGTTCTATATTTAAATTCCTCAAAATTAAATGAATGAATGAATGAATGAATGAATTTGGATACACTGATCAGAGTTTGTGACTGATTTCCAATCTCCAGTTTTTGTAAACTTTTAATTTGCCAAGACCCAAAAAAAGAGATAAGAACAAAATCCAAAATAAATCTTCTAGCCTTACTGAGCGTTCATCGGTTATTAGGAGCAGAGTTGACATTTCAAACTGTCTTAGCATCTTACCAAGGTCAGTAGTGTAGAGAGCACAGCTAGCATGGCTAAAACTGCTTCTCTGTATGTGGATTCTCGAGAATGTAGATCCTAACCGTAGGTCTCAGATTTTCAAAGAAACTGCCAATCTCTGTCTCACAAGTGACAGATTGAAACATCCAAAGGATAAATCAGAGCAGAAAGTCTTGCTTTCTGTTGACTTCTTGTGCCAAAAATGAATCACAGGCATGTATCGACATTTTGTAAAAATGTTTTCTCTTAAATAAATCTCTGCTTCCTCTGACTGCATTTTTAATCAACCCACTGATACTGAAAATAGCTGACTTACAGTCTTCTCTACTTTGTAACAGCATCTAGATCAGACAGTGTCATTTAATGTGCAACCTGATATCACTTCTGTATGGTGTGCTTACTAATTAGAAAATATTAGATTTTTAAAGTTTTTTGACACACAGGTCAATGGTCAGAGTTAATCAAACTGACAATTGTCGGATTTTTATATGCATCTCTACCTTCAGCTGGTGTGTAGAGTCCAAAAACTAGAACTTCCGTTTAGGACAGTGGTATAGTTCACAGTCCCCATAAAAAGTATTCACTCCCTTGGATGTTTTACCCGTTTTATGGCTTTTACAAATCAGTCATGATCAACAAAATGTTGTTTTTTCTTTACAAAACAAAACTGAAAACTGATTTCCACAAAACAATGACAATTAAATAGAAATATTTACCAAAAAAGAAGTGATTGAATAAATATTCACCTCCGTTAAAGAGGCTGACCTAAGTCATCAGAGGTCCAACCAATTGGTGCTATTAATCTTTTAAAGGTAAGAGGTCAAATGAATACAGCAAAATGTAGGGAAATCCTGGAGGACAATTTTTCATCTGCGAGAGAACTACTGCTTCAGGGAAGATTTATTTTCCAGCAAGACAACAACCCAAAACATCTAGCTAAAGTTACACAAAAAGGGCTCGAAGGCAACAAGGTGGATGTTCTGGAGTTGCCCAGTCAAAGCCCAGCCAGCAATCCCATAGATAATTTGTGGCTGGACTTAAAAAGGGCTGTTCACAGCCGATCCCCACGCAACCAGACAGAGCTCAAACAGTTTTGTAAACAGGAATTGAGAAAAATTGTCGTCCAGATTTTCAAGGCTAACTGAGACCTAACCACACAGATTCCGTGTTGGGATTGAAGCCAAAGGTAAATCTACTAAAATCTGACTTGATGGGAGGTGAATATTTTTGCAATTACTTATTGATGTTACATCTTTTCATTTAGATTACTGGAGATAGGCACCAGCCCCCCTCCTTCCATCCATTATAAATAATGGATGGATGGATGTTTTTAATTCAATTCAATTCAATTCAGTTTATTTATATAGCGCCAATTCACAACAGATGTCATCTCAAGGCACTTAACAAGAAGTCATTTCAATACAATTATACCAACATTCCAATCAGTTAAAAAGTTTCCTATTTAAGGAATCCCAGCAGATTGCGTCAGTCATTGGCGTGAGGTTGGGCAGATTTCCAACCACAGCAATCCTTCAGCAATCCCTCATACTGAGCAAGCATGTAGCGACAGTGGAGAGGAAAAACTCCCCTTTAACAGGAAGAAACCTCCAACAGAACCAGGCTCAGTAGGAGCGGCCATCTGCCACGACCGTCTGGGGGTTTGAGAAGACAGAGCAGAACACAGAAGGAACAGAAGATCCGATATAAGAGAACTTTCTATGTTACAGAAAGGAAAAAGTTGATAACAGGACACAGTGGATCTTCAGTTACTGAGAGGATCATTCCAGTCGATGACCCCCGTCCAACAGGGCATTGCAGCCAAGCAGGATACCAGACCAGGTGTATCTTCGATGGGGAGAAAAACACTGAGAGAAAACAAAGTTAACAGTCGAAATAACAGAATGTATTGTAATACAACTGGAGAGTCGTAGGAGAAAAGGAAGTAGCAGAGTGAAGAAAATTGGTAAGTCTGTCCTCCAGCAGTCTAAGCCTATAGCAGCATAACTACAGAGATAGCTCAGGATGACCTAAGCCACTCTAACTATAAGCTTTATCAAAAAGGAAAGTTTTAAGCCTGGCCTTAAAAGTAAACAGAGTGTCTGCCTCACGGACTAAAGCTGGGAGCTGGTTCCACAGGAGAGGAGCCTGAAAACTAAAAGATCTGCCTCCCATTCTACTTTTAGAGATCCTAGGAACTACAAGTAAACCTGCAGTCTGAGAGCGAAGTGCTCTTTTAGGAACATATGGAACAATTAGATCTCTGATGTATGATGGAGCTTGATTATTAAGGGCTTTATATGTAAGAAGAAGGATCTTAAATTCTATTCTGGATTTAACAGGGAGCCAATGAAGGGAAGCTAAAACAGGAGAAATGTGATCTCTTTTTTTAATATTCATCAGAACTCTTGCTGCCGCATTTTGGATCAACTGAAGGCTTTTAATGGCATTTTGTGGACTTCCTGATAGTAAAGAATTACAGTAGTCCAGCCTTGAGGTAACAAATGCATGGACTAGTTTCTCAGCATCACTCCTGGACAGGATGTTTCTAATTTTAGCAATATTCCTGAGGTGAAAGAAGGAAATCCTAGAAACCTGTTTAATATGGGATTTAAATGTCAAGTCTTGGTCAAAAATAACGCCGAGGTTCTTTACGTTATTACTGGGGGCCAATTTAATGCCATCCAGATGAAGTGATTGACTAATCAGTTTCTGTTTAAGAACTTCTGGTCCAAAGACAGCAACTTCTGTCTTGTCAGAATTTAAAAGCAAAAAGTTTAGGGTCATCCATGCTTTTATGTCTTCCAGACATGCCTGTAATCTACCTAACTGACTGGGTTCATCAGGATTTATGGATAAATATAGTTGTGTATCATCGGCATAGCTGTGGAAATTTATCCCATGCTGTCTAATGATTCTACCAATTGGAAGCATATATATGGTGAAAAGAATTGGTCCAAGGACAGAACCCTGTGGAACTCCACAAGTAACCCTTGAGAGTGAAGATGATTTATCATTTAGATGAACAAACTGGAATCTATCAGACAAATATGATTTAAACCAGCCTAGTGCTGTTCCTTTGATCCCTGCAACATGTTCAAGCCTTTCTAAGAGAATATTATGATCGACTGTGTCAAAAGCAGCACTGAGATCTAACAAAACCAGAACAGACACCAGTCCATTATCTGAGGCCATGAGAATATCATTAGTAACCTTCACCAGTGCTGTTTCAGTGCTATGATGAGCTCTAAAACCTGACTGAAACTCTTCAAACAGCTCGTTACTGTTTAGATGTTCACAGACTTGATTAGCAACTATTTTCTCAAGGACTTTGGATAAGAAAGGAAGGTTAGATATAGGTCTGTAATTCACTAAGTCATCTTGATCAAGGGAAGGTTTCTTGAGTAAAGGTTTAATTACAGCTATTTTAAATTCCTGTGGTACGTATCCGTTTACTAAGGATAGATTCATCATATCCAAAATGGGGCCAGGAACCAAATGGAACACTTCTTTAAATAATTTGGTTGAGATTGGGTCCAAAATACAAGTTGAAGATTTAGATGAGGCTAATATTTTTGATAATTCTGAAAGCTCGACTGAATCAAAACAGCCTAAGCAATACTGAGGTTCTACAGTTCTTTCCGATACTGACTCATTTACTGAGGAAGAAGTAATCATGTTTGGGAGGGTGCCAATGATTTTATTTTTAATAAAATTTATTTTATTTATGAAGAATCTCATAAAATCATCACTGCTAAGAGCCGGGGGAATAGTTTGCTCAACAGAGCTATGACTCTGTGTAAGTTTGGCAACTGTACTAAAAAGAAACCTAGGATTGTTTTTATTCGCCTCTATTAATGATGAAAAATATGCTGTTCTAGCTTGTCGAAGGGTCTTTTTATACAGCAGTAGACTGTTATTCCAGGTTAAATAGGAATCCTCTAGATGTGTAAAGCGCCATTTTCTCTCCAACTTCCTAGTATTCTGCTTTAAAGTACGCAACTCTGCGTTAAACCAAGGAGTCAGCCTCCTATGGCTAGCCACTTTCTTTTTTAATGGGGCTACACTATCTAATGCCAAACGCAAGGATGACGTAACGCTGTGAACCAGACCATCAATTTCTGAAGGGTTAGAGATAGAATTGCTGCCATCCACTGTGTTACTCTGAGACACTGAGGAAAGTAAGAATGGTACAGATTCTTTAAAAATTGTTACAGCATTGTCTGATAAAGTTCTACTATAATGAAATTTTCTTTCAGATTTAAGATGGTCAGTTAAAGTAAATTCAAAAGTTATCAAGAAGTGGTCAGACAGGACCGGGTTATGTGGGTGGACTGTTATTTCCTCACACTCAATACCGTATGTCAGTACAAGGTCCAAAGTGTGTTTACCTGAGTGGGTCGATCCCTGTACTTTTTGAGTAAAGCCAATTGAGTCTAAAATAGCATTAAAGGCTGCATTTAGGCTATCACTTTCAGTATCCACATGAATATTGAAGTCCCCCACTATAATAACCCTATCAGTATTTAATACTAAATCAGATAAAAAATGTGAGATCTGATCCAAGAATTGAGAGTAAGGGCCTGGTGGACGATACAAAACCACAAACAAAAATGGTCTTAATGTTTTGCAACTTGGATGAGGAAAATTAAGGGTTAGATGCTCAAAAGAACTGTAGCTATCAATTGGTCTGGGACTAATTAGTAAATCAGAACGGAAAATGGCTGCAACTCCTCCTCCTCGCCCAGTATTTCTAGGAATGTGAAAATTTAAATGACTGGAAGGAGTTGACTCATTTATACTGACATAATCCTCCTGCTGCAACCAGGTTTCTGTGAGACAAAGGAAATCAATGTGATTATCACAAATCAAGTCATTTACTAACAAAGTCTTTGAGGAGAGAGATCTTATGTTTAATAAACCACATTTAATAGATTTATTTTCAGTCAAAGTTGTATTTATTTTTATGAGATTTCCATAATTTGCTTTTGTTGGCTTAACTTTTAATCCATTTAATTTTGGCCGTGGGCAAGACACTGTTTCTATAGGGTAATGGGTGGGTAACAGTACAGAAGCAGCAGAGAGGTGGGTTAAACTACGACTCTGCTTCCTGGTCTGGACCCTGGGTTGTCAGTGTTTTGGAGGATTAATAAATTCGGCCATATTCCTAGAAAGAAGAGCTGCTCCATCCAAAGTCCATCCAACGTATTGACTTAACTGTCAATACGTTGTTTTCACAAAACCAAAGTTTGTTGCTCATGGTTGATTCTTAAAAGCATTAAAAAGGGTAACACATCCAAGGGAGTGAATACTTTTTATAGGTACTCTGGGTTCAGGGTAGAAAAAGGGCAAACAATTCAATTGAATATATTTAGTTAGTCTAACGACCACAAGAGTCCATTACTCAAAGGTAATTAGAAGTGTCTGTTTTTAAAGAGCTAACAGAAGCTTGCCTTCAGTGTAAAACTGAAACAGTTCATATTTGAGGACAAAAAGCATGGTATGGGTCATAGTCATATGCTTAATTTGCTGAAAAAACATACTGGCATTATGTTAGCAAAGTTTGCCGAGAGAGAACTGACTGAGGTCATATGTATTTATTACACTGATGTCCATGACATACAGTAAATTTTTCTTGAAACTAAGCATGGTTATATTTATTTTAATGTACACTTTCACTATGATACATTACTTGCAAAACCTCTGTATGCAATCATTATATCTATAAATGCTTTTAAAAATAATATCAGAAATGTGTAGTTTAAGTTATGTTTTAAGATTCTTTAACAAAACAGGTTAAGGGCAGCAAAGTCACAGGTAACTGGAGCATGTGCTGCATGGCATATTGCCTTCCTGTTGTCAACTAAAAGTGTAGCTTTTTCCTGCATCCTGAATAAACCAGATATGTCTTGAGATATCATATAAAATATATATCTTAATTTCTTATTCCATCTCTATGCTTCCACTGACTCCATTTTAAACACCTCTCTAATCATGAAAATGGCTGACTTTGGACCATCTTAACTCAGTAACAGCATCACTCCATTCCAGTTTAGTTAACCGATTTTGTTATCCAGCCCAAAGGAGTACTGGGAGTAACAGGTTGCTTTTGGCGGCACCTGGATTGCTGACTGTGGTACCGGCACTGGACCCCGATGACATGAGTCCTTCCCACCGCCTCACCACAGACAGCGGTGCCGTCGAGGCAGGGATGCTTCTGGGGTGGAGGTGCGAGCTGTCCGCTCACCTCCGGTCCTCCCTGCAGCAATCCAGTCAGCCAGTCCGCTCCTGCCTGTGAGCCAGTCAGCCAGTCCGCTCCTGCCTGTGAGCCAGTCAGCCAGCCAATCCCAGAGCCTGCAGGCTGCTATCTTCCTGGCAGTCACAGTTGCATCTCTCCAGCGACAGACATTTTCCCATGGGTCGCTGGAGTCCTCGGAGAGGGTCAGGGAGGACCTGTCCCCGTCGCTAGAGTTCCCAGGAAGGGTCATGGAGGACCCGTTGCTAGAGCTCCCAGGGAGGGTCAAGGATGACCCGTCCTTGCCAATGGAGCCTCTTCTCTGCCAACAGCCGGCCTCCGATCCTCCAGATTCAACTCAGCCGGGTTCCATGGCGCCAGATTCACGTGGCCAGGCCTCTTCGTTGCCGCCGACCTCTCCAGCCGCTGCCTGGTCCTCAGAAGAGGACCACCGGGCCGTCCGCCCGAACTCAGTCCAGCAACGGGACGTCCATCCGGTTGTCCGCCTTATCTCCAGGTTCTTATGGGAGGACAACTGGGCCGTCCGCCTGACCGCCGTCCAGCCAGAGGACGCCACCCGGGCCGTCTGCCCGGCCGCTGTCCTGTAAAGGGACGTCACCCTTAACTCAGTAACAGCATTACTCCATTCCAGTTTAGTTGTAGTGGGTTGACTAATTGGACAGAAAAATCTGGGTTCTGATTTTCGACTGGCCGTTTACTGACTGGTTATAATAGAGTTGAAAACTGACTGATTACGGTCACTAGCTGATATCTAGTTAAAGTACATGTGAGATCCAAACTCCTTGTGTGCCATTTAGATGAATTAGCAATGTATTATAATACATTTTTTTCTGTATGCTTATAGAAATTTCTTCGTTGCACTTTATAGTTTGAGTCACAAGGTGTCACTATATCCCAAACATTAGTGCTTTGAAATATTTGAGAAGAGCAAAAGACCGATTTCATTGTGGATAGAATACAGAACAGAAAATTATAGTGTGTATCCGCTTCTGTGTGTGAACAACTTGGATTCATGTTTCAGCAGCAAGGCTGTCATCCCTACGTGACAGCCAGTTAATATATATTGTTAGACACCTGTGAAGCAGATGGACTTTTTTTTTTTTTGAATAAAATCCTCCACAGTGTGGAGGTGACAATAAAGAGGTTTTCCTGGTTTTCCAAAAACTTCTTGGAAAGGACCAATCTTCTTAGATGCACTGCAATTTAATCAGATTAGACATGTCTGTAAGAAATTAAACCACAAGTGGAAAAATCAAAAATGCTGCTCTCGCTGGTCTACCTCCACTCACTACATGACCATTAACAAAAACCACATTGACTCATGGCGAGGGAGAGAATGAGAGAGAGATGTTTCTGTTTGATATATAATGTGAGAAAGAGCCAACAGCAAAACAAGGAAACATCTGGGCGATTAATCTTTTGGAAGGGAGGAAAACAGGCAGGCACATAGTGCCAGCCAGAATGGAGGGACACACATGCACACGCAGACAGATCTGAGCCCACTCACTCAAATAAGCATGCACAAATATGCACACACAAACAGCTGGAAGCCAGAGACGGTGCAAAATGTGAGTCATAATCCTCATTATCACCAGAGCCTCTTAGATTGTGGGTTTTGTTGCATTATTTAGCCATTATTGATTCAAGGTTTTAATTTCATTTCTTCATTTAAATTTCCAATTAAGCCTTTTTTTATTTAAACCTCAACCCAACCCTTCTCATTCATTCACTGAACACACATTCACACTTTAAAAAGCTGCCCAGGACAACCACAGCACTTATGCTCCATGCCACTACTTGGCTCCACTGGAGCAGCTGTGGGTTAAGCACCTTGCCTAAAGGAGGGAAAGTGTTACTCATTCACTTTCCTCAACCAAAATTGTGCCTGTCCTGGGACTTTAACCACAGGCCTACTTATCACGAATGAGCCACTGCAACCTTGAGGCTACTGCACTGATAGAAACATAAAGCATGAGGTCATAACAGTACTTTGTCATTTCATGCCACAAGAATACTTCACATTGTTGCTAATATGTTACAATGAACTTTTCTTTATTAAACAGTTAACGGATGTTTTCTGAGTTTTGTGGATATTATCCGGATTACCGCTTCAAAGGTAAAGTGACCATTAAGTTGTGGAGACATGAAGAATTGCTGGATTTAAATAAAAATCTGCACTCTAAAAACTGCTGAGTTACAAAAAAGAAGTAAGTTATTTTGCTAAAAAGACTAAGAATAAAACAAAATTGAATTTGCAAAACAACATTCAGATTCAGTATACTGTACAACACAATAAAATATTGACTCACAATTTTAACTCTTAGACTGCTTTTTTGATTTTATTATGTAACCATTTCTTATTTCATCCTGTGGAAAAGATTTAGTTAAGGTCATTGAAGTCAGTGGCGTTTTGTTGATACGGGGCATGTGAGCAGTTGCCCAGGGCAACTCTGGGGATGGGGTAGACCAGCACCATATCTTGAAAAATAACATATCTGTCATTTGAGCATGGAACAACTTTTTATTGTTTTTATGCATGTCAAAGCACTCTGTGTGTGTGTGCTGTGTGGGCACCCCGATTCCTGGTCAGAATAGAGACATCAAGCTCGCTTGATCTCAATCACACTAAGCATTGAGTGAGGTGCAAGTTACCGTGTGTATAAAAGCATTACCTTTAGCTATGCAAAGCCATGAAATCTGAGAAGTTATTTGAACAAACTGCTCTGTAGTTGGGGTTGAGGGCAGCAAAAGGAGAGGCTCGCCCAGTGTGCTTTTTCTAAATTGAAACCTCTGCGTCCTTATGGTCTCTTCTTCACCCCAACAAAGTGGGTCGCTATTTTTGACCCAATGTAAGGTTAAAATTACCCAACTTCTGTCTCGATAGCATGTATAATGAATAGATGTAGGCAGGGCGCCTGTGGGCTACAGAAACCTGGCAGGTATTTATGTGTCAACATTTGTGTTGGAATGGCTGGGAAATCAGAGTTTCGTACCTTATAACAAACTGTGAAAGTCACATAGAATTTGGACTAGTAAGTTTAATTCTGGGAATAAAGTTATTAAAAATGTAAACACACGTGAATCTCACAGACTACATCTGACGATTGTAATTCAAGCAGGCATAAATGAAATCAGGACACTGGTTGAATGATGACCATCAGAGTGAAGTTCCTGTTTGGTGCAAGGTGAACCTGTTAGATCCTGAGCCAGTGTGTTGTTCTGTTACATATTTACAGTACAGTAAAGCGGTAGTCCATTTGGAATCTGTATTTTTTTAAAATTCCAATTTAAAAATTAAAAAGGAAAATCTAAAAATCCAATATGTCCAGCATGCTCAAAAAGATGATGATTGCCATTATACCCTCGTTAGTTAGACTTCTATAATTCTGTTTATTAATAAATACATTGCACGAGCAATACTGTATACATCTATTCACTATACATAAGTGTTGAATCCAAATAAATACAGGGTAACACAGTTTGAGCTTGCATAATAACTGCACAACTAAACTAGAGAGAATTGATTTAGGAAGGATTGGTGTATATATTATATTTATATTATTTATATATTTCAAGAACTTCTGAATCTTTCTGTAAATTCTTGAGTGGACATTGCTTGACAACCCATTTAAGCCTGTCGTTATCCCTGTAATTGGTATAACTTTTCCTTCCAGGCTTTTTTTCTTCCACTCAACTTTCCATCAGTATGCTTTGATACAACGCTCTGTGAACAGCCTCTTTAGTAATGAGCTTTTGTGACGTATCCTCCTCATGGAGAGTGTCAGTGACTGTCAACAGATTATTCAGGATTCTGTAGAGTTTGCCTCCTTACTGATTTATTTTAATTTCAGACTTTTTTGTTACACTTTATTGGTCAGATCATCAAATAAATTTAGATTTGATTCAGACTGCTACAGAAACCTGGATGATTTTCCATAACTGATGGAAATAATGAATTTCTCTAACAGGAAATTCTGATGGTGAATGTCCTGGCAACAGTTTCTGACCTTAAACTCAACCACGCTTGAGTTATGCATGTCCACCCCTGAATGGCTCAAAAAACAAAATGGATGTATTGGGGTAGCCTAGTTAAAGTCCAAGATATATCCAACTGTGGCATTAGCCACAGTTAAATTTATATTTATGGGAAAGTGTTTCATGCTTGCAAACCCTCCAATGCAGCTCAGTAAAATACTTTTTTAAAGTAGAGTGGGCTTGAATTCGATCGGAGTGATGTGAAAGACATATTCCCAGTTACCACAAATGCTTCATGGAAGTTGTTTCGGTCATAGTTACATTTTCACATACGGTAAGGTTGTGTTGGATATCTTTCTTCTCTCAATAAATGAATTCATCATTCCAAAACTGTATCTTCTATTCTCTGTCATCATCTGTGTCTGATGATCTGAAACACAAAGTGTGACCAAAGCAGAAGAATTATATATACAAGTAGGCAGCTGTAGTGTACTTATTACTTTTCCATTCTCTCTGGCCTTGGGCGATGAATGCTGCAGGCGGGGCATTGCTGTTTACTTTAGCTGAAGCTGACTTACAGTAAAAGGCTACATGGACAGATTGAAACCATCGCATATTTTCTGCCTCACATGATGATTCAGATAGAGAGCACACATCTGGTAACCCAAGCATACGTGTACTCACAAGAAGGCCATTTAAACCCCTTCAAAAAAGTAATCGCTGCAGGTGTCCAATGATAGGAACTTACTAAAAAGACATGACCAGACCACACATACACACCAGCTGTAAACACGAGTGACGTTAAAGCTCAGAGAGCATGTAGCCCGTCTCACGCACAATTGATTCTGTGATAGTGTGACGAGCCCATATTGGCACCATCTGTTGCTCAGCCAGCACCAATTTGTCATGTAAATCACTGCTGTTCCAGCTTTATATCTGCAGCAGTTAAAGATAGCAAGAAAGAACAAGGAACTGGTAAATACTTGCACTCAAAACGTGTCAGTTGTCATTTGCCATTTGCATACATTTGAATATATTTTAAAGGATAGCCTCGATAACACAAATTGATTCAAATCTCTTTCAACAGTTCTCATTCCAATGTGCAGCTTCGATTTAAGTGTTTTTAGTTTGAACCCAAGGCAAAGGGGGGCGGGCACAAGAAGATACTTTTTTTTATTTACATGCCATTGACCAGAGATTGATAAAAAAAAAATCCTCTATCTCTCCTCCACACAGGCATGCATGCACACATAAACATACTCATCGCTCTGTTACTGCTGGCAGATAGCCTGCTACAGTCCCGGCCCAGATCCCGTTGCCCATTGTGCTGGGGTTTTCCCACTCAGACATACTGGCATTTTCAGGGGCCCACTAGCCCCATTTGAACTCTCCTCTATAACCAGAATGCACTTATAGACGTGCACGAAAACACACTCTCTTCGCAGTGTCCTGCAAAGGGTTTACATGAAGCGTAATCAGAAAAAGCACCTAAGAAAACAAATTCACAGAGACAGGAAGTGCAGCCAATGGCCCTTGGCTGCCAATGCAAAAACCTCTCCTGTTTGTCATTAGAGCAGATCCTCTATGAATGTCAAGTTCTGTGCATGAAGAATGACAGACAAGCATCTGTAATCCCATGTGTGTGTGTGTGTGTATATATATATATATATATATATATATAGGACGTGTGATTGTGAATTTGTGTGCAGGGTGTGACCTGTCTCCAAGGACAAGTGGTTGAGAAAGAAAGAGAGTTGTTATTAGGTTTCTCTGGCCTGACACCTATGAGCCTCTCCTTTTGTCTGCATTTTTTTTACTTCACTACAGTGTAACGTTCACTGTATTATTTTATGCCAATCACAGTGTTTAAATTTTTTTCTAGTTCAAAATGGACTATTCTTATAGTCTTCACTTGTCAGCGTTTTGGTATTCATCTATGTCACGGTTAGCAATGATCCAAATCAACAAATAAAAGAACGAGTCAGCCCTATAAAACAGAATGAAATGTGTTCAACATAAAAGTACATCAGAACTCATTTCACAGTGACCTACAACTGTATTCGTACCTCCAAAACGTTTTCCTATTTTTTTTTGTCAAATTACAGCTGCAAACTTTGATGTAATATTAGATTTTATGTAATAGACCAACACAATGTAGTACATAACTGTATAGGAGAATACAAAGATTACATAGTTGTCAAAACTATTTTACAAACAAATAAAAAAGTGTGGCGTGCATTTATTTTCGGCTGCTCTAATAAATGGTCCCTTTGCCTGACCTGTAAATTTAGGTTAGCAGCCACTTGGTAGGTTTGCAGTTATGCCATACTCTTTTTCATTTTTGAATGAGGGATTTAGCCATGCTTTGTTAGATGTTCAAAGATTGGGATATTGTTTTTGTTATCTTATCCTCTTTTTTGTTTCTACACAGCTTTATCCCTGTCCTCTCTGCTGCGTCTCTTGGTCGTCATGATGCTGTTTGTTCACATATGTTTCCAACAAACCGTACTGAAATTAAATTAAACACAGAACTCCATTTATTAATTATTTGACTTCTTAAACCATTGACAGAGATGACGTGCATCAGCTAATAAACTGACAAGGCAATTATTCAGGTTAGTTGTTTCTCAGAAAAAAGCACTATTACCGAGTTATTAGAAAATTTTATTATATGATGTCCAACATGTTGGACAAGACCATACTACTTCAAACCCCATACTAGACCATACTACTTCATACCCCATGGAAAAAAGAAACCAAATTAATTCTAAAAAAATTAAAATAGTTTAAAAGAATGTGTGGAGTCTTGTATTTAAACCATCTACCTGAGACCTTCCAGTCCAAAATGTTCCTCACCACTTCAACATCAAAAATGTGTCTAAAGTATTTTGAGAAAAGAAAATTGATTTTGAAATGATATGTTAGAAACTTACCAACCCATAATCTTGTTGTTTTTGCTCCTAAACCCAAAGTTGGAGTAGAAAGCATGGCAGTCTTTTCCTCTTGAACTCCTCCACAGCTGTGAAATACAAAACCTCTGTTATAAAAACATTACTTTGTCTGAACAACACAACATTTACATTCACAACACATACCATCTAGGGCTGTACCGATTCCTTCATCGATTAATTGCGATGTGAAACATGCCTAATCGACAGCGATTCATATGTTCAAAACCGATTGTTTCATGCAGTTAATTTACTCCGCGGGTTTAAAGACAAGTCCTTAGATTCCACAAGCTTGCCTTCAAACCCACTGAGTAAATTTCAAGCTGCATAACTGAAATGCTAGCTGGCACCCTCATGTTTCCGCGCATCCATCACCAAAAAAATGTTGGGACGGACTTTTATGTTTCTGTCATTTAATTATTGTGAAGCATAATCGGTTTTGAACACGAATTAATTGCTATCAAATTGGTATGTTTCACATCGCAATTAATCTATTATATCGGCACACCATTAATACCATATTTTTCAGGAGGCCCAACTGATCGACTCCTTGACTTTTCAGCAATCTCTCCCCCTGAGCAAGTATATGGCTTGGGGTGGAAAGTAACAACTCCATTTTAGCAGTAAGAAGCATTTAGCTGAACCAGTCTCGGTGGGAGCTGCGACTGACTGAGAGGTTAAAAAGAAAGAGAAGATGCATAACACTATAAGAACATCTCCCCCTCTCGCCATTTTCAAGTCTCGTTTAAAAACCCACTTTTACTCAATAGCATTGCCTTCTCTTTGATTTCTATGCTTAACTGTAATTTTTAACTGGTTTTAATGTTGTTGATTAATCCTGTTTGCTCTGTGCTTTGTACAGCACCTTGGTAGGCTCTCATGCTGTTTATAAGTGTGCTTAACAAATAAAATGATGATGATAACACAAATCAACTCTGTGTTTGTATGGGAAAAAAGTACTGAGCACCTCTTTACTAGCAGCAGTAGGTCCATTAGTGGCTTTCTCTGGGAGAGGAACATGGTTAAACAGAGAAACACTGAGCCAGGAGTACTATCAATGAGATTAACAAGAGAGAGAACACATATCTTTTCTCAATGAATGTGTGCCGTTAAGTCAGAAGCACATGTTTTTCAGCTTCACACATTTGCGTTTGCAGTCCAGTGTATTTTCAGTGAATACAGAGTGGTAAGCAGAACAAAGAAAAGAATGATTGATTGAATGTAAAGAAGGAAGTAAAAAAATAACAACCCCAAGGCAGGTCTTGATACGAGACCCTTGCCTCAGAGTATGCAATCTATGCCTTGCTTCACCTACAACTTCCCGTCACAACATTTGTTACTTTTTGATAAATTACTACTACAATATGACATATCTTGTCTGATTGTTGTAGCTGGTGTGTAATTTCCTGACGCAGAAGGATAACTGCTATAGCTTCTAAGGAGGAGTTTCATATGTATCAAAATGTACGTCAAAGCAGCGCTTGGTTTATTAAAAACTAACAGAAGGTTTATACACAAAGCGTCACCCATTTGAAAGCGAAGATACTGTAAATACAGCTCAGGTAGCCTTTCAAAACTAATGCTGATTGTCTTTTGTGTCGACCACATTCATTTTTACTCTATGAGCTTTATGTCACGACCTTTGTTCCTATGCTGATTGTTAGTAATAATGTGATTGTTGCCTGCATTGCTGCTGTCTTTCCTACTCTCATTATTAAGCCAGCTACCAGTTAATGTGCAGATACCAGAGCAGATATCTGCAGCAGGTTGTTGCTACAATAACTCTCCCACAGCAAATGAAGTGGAACAGTAGGTTTGGACCTAAAACCCCAACTTCCCCTTCTCATTCCCATACCACGTTTCGTCCCGTTCCTGTTGTGGAGACAAAAAGAAATCCTTCCGGTCACACGCTGTGCAAAACTACTCAGTTAGGTCAAGGGGATTGCTGCTCACTGAGGCTATGCCAGATTGTTATCACTGTATAATCCCCGCAGAAAAGAATCAGTGATACATTGACCCTGTTATTCCCTGATATGGCAGACAACAGACTGTACAACTGAATAATAATAACAATAATAATAACAATAACATTAGTGTAGTCCATGTAGGACTAAAGAGTTATTCTGCTGGAGTTACAGTCATAAAAAAACTACAAAGCGGCAATGTAGTTTAAGCGCTGAGGCAGATGTGCCTCACAAGTGTAAAAGTTTAGGTAGGAAGTTATTTAGTTAGGTTAACACCGCAGGTCCTAATACTCAATTCCGAATTTTTGATTAAATCCGATTTTTTTGTGTGGCTGTTCACACTACAACTGAAATGCGACAGCAAATACACTACAGTGCAAAGGGTTCATGGCCCGCATGTGCAGAAGAGGACAAGAATTCACAGACAAAGCATTCTGTTTACGGAAGTACAAATGGTGGCTATGAATGTTAGTGTTTGTGCAGCTGTTTGGCAATTCATGCGCATTTAGAAACAAATTGATTAGAGAAAGAAGGAAATTGAGAGAAAAGACTCTGTTATCCGCCATGTTCTGCAATGTAAACGTAGCTTTAAGTAGTCTGTTTGAGATGCATTTAAAAATCGTATAAAATAGGCTGAAAAACAGGACGAATTTGTGCTTCTCTGCCTGACCTTGTCGTTCATGTTAAACTAATTTTTCTCTAGAATAGTTTGGAAAGAAAACAGTAGGACGGCTGTGGCTCAGTGACAGAGTTGTCGGCCTGTGACCCAGAAGTCGTGGGTACTGTTGTGTCCTTGGGCAAGATACTTCACCTACCTTGCCTACTGGTGTTGGCCAGAGGGGCTGATGGCGCGAAATGGCAGCCTCACTTCTGTCAGTCTGCCCCTGGGCAGCTATCGCTACAATCGTAGCTTGCTTCCACCACTGTGTGAATGAATAATGGAGTTGTAAAGTGCTTTGAGGGTCTCGAAAGGCACTATATAAATGCAAGCCATTATTATTATTACATATATTGAGTGAAGAGATAGAGCGCCCATATTAAAAATGTCAAAAGCCTTAACATAAATTCATCTTTTACTCCTGCTGCACAATCTCACAATGAAATATTTGCTACAGTTGTCTACTGGTGAGCTGTAGTGATTTTTTTAGTTCTGCTACCATCTATTTTACTAGTGGCTAGACAAACTTTGGTCGTTTTCTAGCCTTGTTATGGCATTTTAGTTATTTTAACTTTTTAATTATTTTCTATATTTGGATATAGGCAAAGTTTGGTAAGTAGGCATTTTCTTTTGCCTAGTTCCTAACTTTTGATAATTGGAAAATTGACATCTGGGTCACTTAAATGGCATGTTTTGCTTTCTTTTTAGTTTTGAAGAGTGACAAATAGTAATGGACCTGTATGTCAGTATTATCCCTCAGATTTATCAGTATCATCCCTTTGGTGTGGTGTTTAAGAACTATCACTGCCTGTGAGGATTTTTTCAAAATATCTGCACTTGAATTCTTTTAAAGTATAAGGTTTTCTGGCCAGAAATAACTTTGCTCTTGTTCTTGCCATCTTGAGTGAAATAACAAATTTCTCTGTTCACGTTAAGTATGTATTAACCTTTAGTTGTTGAAACATGTTCCACACATAAAGAGGAGTTGTGAAGGCAAATTAAACATAAGCACATTTCTATAAAGTAAATGTTTTTGTCACAATGAAGCCACATTTATTTCAAAAGCGTCAGCATTTTTGGGTCAAATGCATAAGTTTAATTTATATATTTTGCAAGATCGATTGCTGGTTCCACCAATTATACCGGTGCCATCATAGCTAAGACTTTCCCAGAATGCAACCCTTCTAATCCAAACTCTTAAATAGTATTTACCAATCAATGTTTATCTTCTAACAGCATGAGCTCAGTTTCCGTGTCTGCTCCTGGAGTCAGTCAAAACCGGTTCTCAAGAGGTTGACAGTCCGTGCGTTGTCAAATCAGAACGTAGTGTAGTTATCTTCCCGCTGACGCCTGTTTAGTCACTCTGATAAATTGTTATCAAAAACATTACAGACAGAAGGCTTACGTTTTCTCTACATGACCTATTGTCCTGGATGCACTCACTAAGACAGGGAATAAATAATCAAATCCTAATTACATAATAAATATTCACTAACATATGACATTAACTTGAAAACTATAACATATTTAGAAGAGTAATTACACCTTCTTGGTTCATGATTTTCATATGTGACGGGTATGCTGAAGTTTGGAACACTGTCCGAGGTTGCAATGCTAATTTTAGTTGTTTTGCACTCAACGTTTTCTTTATGGTTGAACTAAACAAGACTAAAACAAGGAACGCCTTGGCTCTGGATGGAACGCTGTCCTCAATCACGACAGTAAAAATGGCTGACGTTGAGCCACAGCGCTTCAAATGTGAGCCATCTTTGTCTGTCATCAAGGCATCCAAGTGTTTCTACAAACACATACAACACACAACACTAAACAAACTGAAAGTCACACACTGCACTAAATTGTACTCAAAAATGGAATACGGCTGTTTAAAGGGCTCATTTATTTCCAACAAAAGTGCGTTTTTATTGACTATTTGAATTAAAAATAAAAATATTTTTTGTGAGTGTCTGAATCACCTCGGCAAAAAAAATTAAGAACTGCTGTAAGAATTGTGGGTGAGAAGGTTTCTGTGTTGGAGCAAGAAATTAAACTTGTAACCAGCTGTAGCGACAACGCTAAACCTGATAGCTAGCAAACCTCGTTAAGCCTGAGGAAGTCATTATAATAAAGGGTGCATTTTAGCTGTGGTTGTCGGGGTAACGGTTGCCATCCCACCATGGTGGAATAGATTTAAAAAGATTGTATCAAGCTGTAACTAGTTTAGCCATAGTAGCCTACGAATGCTTAACTTAAACTTGCTAGCAAGTTGAGCTTCTTAACACTTGTATAGTTGCCAGATAACAGGCAAACCACATAAGAAAGTTATTTTTAATGATTAATTAGAATCATAGAAGTACATGTTAAATGTGTGTGAAATGTGTTTGAAATTTGACTCATTTATTTAAGTGTGTAGTTTTTTTATTGTTACTTCCTGCCATATTCTTTCTTTCTTAATACTCCTACGATACAAAATGTCTTCCCAGAGAAATACGACTTTCTGTGTAAAAATAGGAAAATAAAAATCCCTCCTTGTCTTGTTTTTGAAGGTTGTTTGATTTGGTAATTCAATGTGAGTGAAAATGGCAGGATTTAAAATACCAAATAACATACTGTTGCTTTAGGTCATGCCCATTTACGAATAAAAAGGGCTTCACGTTGTTCTGTCAGCATAATGTTGTTTAGACGTGAGATAGTTTCAGTTGGAGGTGATGTCACGGAAGACATGGGCGATGTAGGCCTTATGATAGACTGATCCATATCATTGTGTGTCTGAAGTGAGGCTCTCCTGGGCTTGTTGCTTTAAGCAAATCCTGCCCTTCCTATCTCTGTGGCAACACTCCCTCTGCTGCAGTGCTGCAGTTTACGTACTGTACATGATACAAGTGTGAGTAGGATTTCAGAAGGATCAGTGTTGGGCTGGATGAAGGCCAAAACAAACTGCAGCAAAGTTTGTATGCACTGGTTGTTATAATGTAGCCATTTAATCCTTTTAGATCCTCCTAAATCATCCTTGTCACTGTTTTTATGATTTTTTTTTACTACTCTGCTTTACAAAAATTATAAAACACTTCTTCTCCAAATGCTCCACTTTTGCAGCAGAGCATCTAAATCCACTCACTGAGGGGTGCTTATGATGTCTTGGCTAATTAGCATCAAACCAAACAAGCAGGAACGCTTCGGTTGCAATGGCAATTCCCTCTACCGGTTCTTGCCCAGAACCGGTAAGTGTACTACGTGGCCTGAGCGAGCAAACCAAAGAAAGGCCACATATGTCTTGCATTTGGACATTCAAGCGAACTATAATGAGATTAAATCAGGGACTTGTGATATTCAGTTCAAATCTCAGCTCCCAGCAGCCCCGGTCACGCAGAGGGAAGTTTCAACCTGATATTTTGTTGAGTTTGTTCCAACCAATCAAACCAGAATAAGACGGAAGTGAGTAAAAGTGTTTTGTGTTGAATTTAAACCTAGAATAGATCCATCCGGGCCAATTTGGAGATCCAAAAATGCTAATCACTTCTTCCTTTCTCAGTATGAGAGATTGCTGTGAAGTCAACAACAATGTGCAGGTGACTATATACTGTTGCTGCATGTTCGTCCAGGAGAAATGAATGGTGCAAGTCAATGAATCAATGCAATCTGTTGGGTTTCCTTAGATAGAAAACTTTTAAACTGATTGGAATCTATGTATGATTGAATTGAAATGACTTGTAAGGTGCCTTTAGATTACATGTGTTGTGAATTGGCGCTATATAAATAAACTGATTTGAATTGCTAAAACTGGATGTTAGATGGATCATAGGGCTGAAGATAGAGCCTCACCATTGATAGGCTGATGCACTGGTAACACCCACAGCAATTAAAGAAAATGCTTGAACACTAACCACTAGCTATGTGAACACACATCCCACAGACAAGATGAGACAATCTTGGGTTGAGAACAAGATGAGATGTTAGCTATACTTTAAGAAAATATTTGTACACAAACACAGTAATGCCCCTTTTCCACTAGGGTCGGCTGGCCTAGGTCGTGTCAGACCGTATTTAGCCCATTTCCACTACCTTTGTCTGGGCCGAGTTGACCCCTTTTTTCGGTCTACCTCTGTCTCAGTCTGAAGCGGGCCGAGGCGACCCAACACGCCCACCTATTAACTGATGGTTCGGTAAAGTTATGTAACCCTCTCACTCCAACTATGTAGTGGTAGTCACTGATTGGCCTGCCGTCGTGAGTATGAAGTGATGTCTCTACATGGCTTTTAGGGACCATGTGTTGCCATACTGGAAGGGCCACAACGGCCGAAGTGGGGCAGACCGCAAGCACTGGAAGTGCTTTACAGAAATGGGAGGTATTTATGATGAAAGGCTGGCAAGCAACAGGAGAGAGAGTGGGCTAGATACCGGTTCCAGCATTGGAATCTGTAGTGTCGGAAAACAGTAAGTGATGACTGATTTTTACTGGAACTCTGTTATCTCCTCGCCCACAGCCACGTTTCTGAGATTGCAATGAAAACATAACCAGGCCATGCTAGGCCGGGCTGACCCAACACGCCCTGAGCTGAGCAGATCCTAGTGTAAAAGGGGCTTAAAACATACCCAGATCACAAGCATGGTAGAATATTTCAGACCAGATTGCAGTGCAGGAGGCGGCCCCTATGGTGGGGTGCTGTTTGTTTGGCAGCTCGGGGCACGCTTGGAGTGGTGGGTTCCTGCCGGGTAACCTGTGGATCCTGGGGATGTGTCAGACTGACCATGGGCCATGGGGGCTGCGTTGGGCTCTGGTGGGCATCCACTCCTTCTAAACTTCCCAGGTGCTAGCCCACTGGGGAGGCGGTAATGTACCCTCTCTACCCTGGTGTGGCTGCCGCAGTAGGCTGGTGCCTGCCCAGCTTGTTGGGGGCTCTAGGGAGGTCACCTTGGTGCTGGGGAGTCTTTCTGCCAGAGGTTGGTGGGGCGCTGTTGCCAACTGGGGGGGCTTGGACTGCACAACGGATGTTGGCAGTGAGGCTGGGTTGGGGGACTTGGCACTCTATGTCTCTGCCTGTGCCTCTTTGGCTAGGGTTCTGCTCCTCCTTTGCTTCGCTGATTAACTACCTCTGTGCAGGGTGTGTAGCTGCCCTGGGACAGTGCCTTGTGTCTATTTGCCAGGTACTGTTGCAGCCTTCCAGAGCAGAGCTTACTTAACCTTTGCTGCTCTCGGGTGCTGTGGGCTGCAGGCGTTCCACCCTCCACACATACAAAAACACACCAACATGCATACACTAAATGGTTTAAAGCTGCTGTACAGATTATTTTATGGGAGAGAGAGGTTTTTTGAATCCAACGTACCAAGGTCCCTCCCAATACGCCCCCACCCGCTGACCCCACCTCAACAATTGTGTATGCACCTGTGGTGTCACCGGAGATGAAAGAGGAAAGCAGCATGTGCTCTCGAGCATCACGTGATTGTATTTTGGTTATGGACATTTCAGTGGTTAGTGACTTCTCCATGACTGACGCTCTCTTCCAATTTGGTGACTGTAAACAGGAACGGCCTGTGTGGACGGCCCTATTTTTACAGGTTTGTGCAATGCACATGGAAATTGATTGAAAGCTGACAAGGCGGAAACTCAAATTCTATTGGCTAAAAGAATTCGATGGTCAGTGTGGAATCTATAGGTGTCAATGGGACAAAGGGGGAAATATTGAAAAACCATCCGTACATCATAATATTGAACTCCATTATCATTTTAAAGATAAAGATAAAACTTAAATACATAAATATATTCTCCCGACTGCAGTTTTAAGGTCACACAAGCACAGGTTACAATTACATTAATATGGCCTGCCTAGTTTGAGGTTGGATGCAGCCTTGATTTAATAAAGTTAATCACGCAATTGGGATACCATCTTCAGATATCCTTTTTGTAGAGCAAATCTTCCCTGGCACATTTGGACAACCATCTTCTCTTTAAGGTATGCCTGAAATGCCAAGGCAGGACATGTGAAACAATGTTAAGAGTATCAGTTTGAAAAATAAAAAATTATGCTTTGATAAAAAAATTTTCTAAAATACCATAAACTGTCAAAAGATTACTTTTCACATTTTTCAATAATACATGAAAAAATTCTGCTGTGGAAATGAAACCTTTCTTATAATAGGCAACGAGCTCTTTTGCATGTTTCCACTGAGGCTTGGTAATTCATGTTTGGCGACAAGATTGGAAAGTAGATGTAGATACAACAGGGTGCGGGGATTACAGTGCATATTTGGGGCCCATAATAATATCTTACTCTGAAGTTACATGCTACAAATTCAATTGCTTTTATTGTTAAAAAACGTCATGTGTAAGAAATATTAAAATTAGAAAATTTGCCGTACACATGGAGGGAACCGAAACTAATCAAGTTAGTGTTCAAGTTCCCTTCTCAGATCCAAACCTCTTGTTGCCTTTTCTATTCAGAGACAGTAGGTGAGTGTTATTGTGTGTGTGCGCGTAAGTGTGTTTAACAAGTTGGAAGCTACCCCGTTGCTGTCCTGAGAGCCTGTTAGGTGATGAATGACCCTCAGGCCCACCGGTGACAACTCTGCTCCTAATGACTAGCTTGCTGGCCCGCTGGTCCTAATGGAGGAACTGCAGAGCTCTGAGAGGGGATAACACTCTCACTCACGAGAGGTTCTGCGTTGGATTCATTTCGACATGTATCCTTGAATTAAGCAGAAGGCACACACACACACACACACACACACACACACACACACACGCAAACACTCAAAAACACATATGAAGTATTACTCATACGGTAAGGGTGGGAATATGTTTTTCTTTTCTTGCGGAAAGGAATACATGACAGACGTTTTTCCTTATGTTTTTGTAATCTCTAAAGATCTGAGAGAGTAGTGTTACTTTGGTCAAGGCTCAGATGTTTAAGAGGTTATGAATTTGATCCAAGATCAGATCCGTAAAAGTCATGTTTTTTTTCCCTCTAGGCCATTATTTTCATTTCCATGTTTAAGTCCCATTAAGCTATTCCAAAAAGTTTGAAGCAGGGAGCTAAGATTGAGAGAAGTGGGAAGAGAGAGGTGGATTAGAAGGGGGAGGGGCGGGGGGCAAAATAGGAAGGCAGAAGATGAAGCGAGGCAGAGAGAAATAACCTGAGTGTGAGAGAAGAGTCTAGTTACTGCCTTCAGGAAGCCAGCTGGGCTCGGTCCAGTTGCTAGGGGTTCTGGAAAAAGTAACCATCATCTGCAAAGCATCATCCAATGTTCACACTTGGACCGGCTCTCAGCACCTGTCACCCGCCCAGTCAGTGTGACAATTTCAAATAAACATCC
Organism: Valencia hispanica; assembly: GCA_963556495.2. Taxonomy (NCBI): domain Eukaryota; kingdom Metazoa; phylum Chordata; class Actinopteri; order Cyprinodontiformes; family Valenciidae; genus Valencia; species Valencia hispanica. The sequence goes on from OY747706.1 coordinate 39,720,748, forward strand.
AAAATTAATCACACCATTTCCAGCGACCCCAACAGCTATCATTCTTCGGCTTACTTTTTTTTTCTTTTTTTTTTTGCAATAACAGCTTTTACTGTGAAAAGAAATGAAACATCACCAACTGTGCAGCTGTGGGATATCTTTCCTATTCGTATTACAGTTTTTCCCCTCCATTTCTTAAATTATGCACGTGTGCTCATGTGCTAAGCTGTCAAAGTTTGGGGTGCAGCATGCAAGCTGGAGCGTAGAAGTGCAGTGCGGTGTATCGCTATTATTTAATTCTGTGTTAGACTTTTACTACTCGCTACTGTTTGGATTCACACATTTAAAAATAAATATCCTGCAGTCATTATAATTAGACACATCCATGTTTACTTTAATTCAGCGGATTGCTGTCCAATACACCGCATTTTGCATTACTAAAAAACACGAACTTGTGTTATGAGCATCCATTCAGAGCCTTCCAAAAGTATTTACACTTAACTTTTCATACATACTGCTATGGTACAACCCAACATTTAAATGTATTTTATTGGACTTTTATGTGATGGGCCAACAAAAAGTACTGCATAATTGTGAATTGAAAGGTTTTTATGGTTTACTGGTTTTATGGTTTAACGAATACAAATCTGAAAAGTGTGGCGTGCATTTGTATTTGCCATCCCTTTCTCTGAAATGCCTAAAAAAAAAAGTCCACCAGTGCTACTAACTACCTTGAGAGTTCACTGAAATATTAAACAGAGTCCACCTGTTCGTAATTTAAGCTGTAATGTGAAGCCTTAGATGTTTGTTAGAGAATATTAGGGAACCCTCAGCGTCATGAAGACCAAGGAACACAGGAGACAGATTCTGCTGAAGTCTCAAGGAGTATTAGGTAATAAAAACATTTTGCAAGCCTTGAGCATCACATAGAAATATATTCATCCTCCAAAAATGGAAAAATTTGGTTACATTAAACCTATCTACGTAAACTGAAGGAGAGCATTCATCAGAGAAACAGCCAAGTGGCCCATGGGAATTCTGGAGGAGCTGGAGAGATTTACAGGTTTTTACTTTTGCGCCACTTCATGATGACCATAGACCATATAGTTTTTTTGTTGCCTACACATGATAGTTTTTTTGTTGCCTACACATGAAGCACTATACAGTATGTGGTGGAAAAGAAACCCCACCACATTGATTCATTGATCTTTAACAGCAGAACATCGTCCTAAACATACAGCCGGCATTACATTGGGAAAGCTTAGATCGAAGCATGTTCATGTGTAAGAGTCACCCAGTCAAAGTACAGATTTAAATCCAATCGAGAATTTGTGGCAAGACATGAAAATTGATATTCACAATTAAATCTGACTGGATATGCTAATTCTTGTTTTTGTTGTCTTGTGACAAATTTCCATCCATTTTTTTATCGCAGGTGTACCTGTGGGGCAGCAGGTGTTGCTTGGCTGCTTAGCTACAAAGATTCTAAGGGGGAGGGTGGTGGTTGTCATGATCAGTATACAAAGGAAATAAAACTCCTGACATATGGCTATGATGTTTGTGCTATGGAAAATCCATCCCAACAGTCACTCAGACCGACACACATGCTGACTCCAAACACTGAGTTATTCAGATAAATACACAAACGTTCAGAGGAGTAGAAAACATATGTGGACACATTGTGACTTACAGTACTCTAATAGTCACACACTGACTGTAACTCCTGAATGTGTTTGTTTTCTTGAATGCAAGTAAAACGTGTTTGCTCTTGCATATAATCACTGATTTATTGACACATCTAATATCTCCCAGATTACTGCAGTATAAGAACTGAAAAATATAATACTAATTCGCTTACATAACTCTTGTTATAGTAATAGTTGTCTGTCATTGAAAACAGACATGTCCTAGCCACTGCAATGTTCTGTATAATCTGTAGAGGGCACTGTTCTCTGTTTCCTTTCCATTTTCTTTTTTGGACTTCCAGTCCTTTCTGTTTGACTTCATTCCACCACTTTTATTTTTCTGAGTCACTTAGGCTTTAAAACACTCTCATTTGGTCCTTTTTCCCCCTCTCTATATTCACTCACAAACCAGATGCAGGTCAGTGTACACTGTCTCAGAGAACATAGTGTAGCAGCAATGTTGCATAGCCAGAGGTTGTTGTTTTTTCTTCACAATTTCCAGTAAATTTGAATGGGAGAACAAGTTGAAAACAGATGACGTGCAAAATAAAAGTAAAAAAAATAAAATGGGGGTTGCTCTGGTTATTTAAATATCATATTTAGTCCTTTGCAGGGGCTGATTTCTGATCTTCAGTTTTTTGTTTTTCTTGCTCAATTTTGAACTACAATATAGGAAAAAATATATACATGCAAAAAAAAATAGCCTTATCACATTGGTCATTGATTAATTATATTAGGAGCCAAAGTGACAGTTCACTTTGCGTGAGAGAGGAGTGGCCATAAAAGTCAGCAACTTACTGTATTTTAAAATAAAGAAAACAATATTATATTAATGATTGCCATTACTAAATCAGCCGTCTCATATTTTAGAGAATGTAAACCATTACCTTGACAGTTCCAAAAACCTGCCAAACTGTCCAAATCCAGCTTTTATATGACAATAAAAGCTTAAAACGCAGCAGCACTCTGTTCAGCCATTCTGTTATGTTACGAAAGGGTTGTTCTCTCTCACAGCCTAAATGAACTGCAGAAGTGTCTCCACATATCGTAGAAACTATGCTTTCCTTTTAAATATCTTCTTATTCTACCCTCAGTAACACCATCCACACCAAGAGAACAATCTGTTAGTAAGTGGTGCACTCACCAGTCCAAAAATATTGGATTTCTGAGTTGATGAATTGCTGTAGCACTGTTGACCTCTCAAGGATGTACCCTAGCTCTCTCCTGAGACTGGATGGATGGATGGATGGATGGATGGAGCAACAAAATATCACCTGATTCTGATCAATGAATATTTTTTGTGCATACCTAGTGTTGGAGTATACCTGTGTTACTCGAGATTGCTTTTTGGTAGATCTGATTTAATTTAGTTTTGTGAATTACCAGAGGCATTTCAGATCTTTGATTCTTCTTCGCTCAGTTACGCCTTCAACACTGAAGGGTGTTGTTGTCAGTGCAACCAGGTAGTGCTTGGAATCATTGTCTGGCAGCCAATAAGGCTAATTCTCTGGGTCTCCTTTGTGCTCATGTGCATTTACTGTTCAGACAAAGACCAGAGTAGAGTTTCTGACTGGCCTGCCACCACTCAGGGTTGAAACCAAATATCATCGGATTTTAGAGCTTCTCTTCCAAAAACGCCACGTTGTTTCCTGAAGGAACACTGCTGTCCTCTTAGCTGTTGTGTCTCCTTCTCAAATAAATCTCCTTCTCTGTATCACAGTGCAGCAAATATTTACATCTCAGAGCAACATTCTCACAGCCGCCCTGATTGGTGTCATTAGCCTCTGTTCCTGCTGTGCCAGTACAACTTCCCATTTCGTCAAGAATCATTGTCCAGTAACAACCAATGAGCTTTTTTTTGTGGCTCTCCTTTGTGCCCATGAAACTTGTGGGTAATTACTATATTTACATCTTAGTGGATGGAGCCAGGCTGGCGGTCACCTGGGTAGCAACACAGGTATTCCTTTTGTACGGTGCAATTTTCATTTAATACCAGGCAGGCTAAATATTTGCATTCCTCCACAGGACAAAAACGGCCCCTTCAAAATGCAAACTCTCCTGCTGTATGAAATGTGTAGTGTCTCCTCTGGTGCTTTGAGAAACCTTTAGGTGTCTCCTGACCTGCCATTACACCACAGAGTGATTTCATGGTTAGGATGTAAATGAAACCTGGCGGGGAAAAAAAAAAACACACCCAGGCGGTGAGATTTTTGATGTACATGTGAGTGCTCCCACTGAGTGTCAGGTGCAGTGGACAGTTCCACGGAGAGGACGGGAAGAGAGTCACTTCCTTCTCAGACTTTGATGTCGAGACTCATTTCCTGTCGTCATTGTACTAGAAAGACCAGGGCAGGGGAGAGAAAAACATGTTCTTTTGAATCGGCTGCCTTTGTTTTGGCTGGAGGCCTCTCTTGTTTCATGCAGAATAGAAACTGTGCCAGTTGGCATTGTGTTTTTCAAAAATTAAACAGATCAAACATGGGGTGAATTCCACGTTTCAGTAATGTTTTTTTTTTCTTGCAGATTTTCTGGGTGACTTCTTTGACATGGGAAAATATTACATCTCTATTTGTGGTGTCATTTGTCAGAAAACACATCTTTAGAAGACTGGAGACATTTGTAACCACTCTGTAACGAATATTGAGGCTGAGGGTGGTTAACAGGGCCCCAGAGGACAAAACTAGAACATTGTGTTATTGTTCCCACAGAATAAATAATCCGTTAACTGTAGGATGTGCTCTGCTGGTCACCTTATTTATTTCTTTTCAGGGCCAATTAGTGTCTGTTAATTAAGCCCATTAAAACACAGAATGAAACTGGGCTTCTTGCATTCCACTGCACTTTCCCTGGCACATCTCTAGGAAATGAAATGGTGAGGTTTCATCAGTCTTGTGGAAATGGAAAAAGAGAGTCAGGAAGGGAAGCCTGGTTTTAATCTGTAGGGAAGGTATGTTTAAGTTCTACTTTGCCATGAAGGAAGTGGAGCCTTGGTAACATAATTCAAGCAGCAGATTATTCCAAATTGAAATGTTAAGTGAAGGAGTCAGCTGTAAAGGGCAGATGTGGTTACCGATTCCTGTGAGCCCTCAACAAGTGAAATATACAGTGGCTTGCAAAAGTATTCGGCCCCCTTGAACTTTTCCACATTTTGTCACATTACAGCCACAAACATGAATCAATTTTATTGGAATTCCATGTGAAAGGTCAATACAAAGTGGTGTACACGTGAGAAGTGGCACAAACATCATACATGATTCCAATTTTTTTTTACAAATAAATAACTGAAAAGTGGGATGTTGACCTGTCTGGTGTGTTCTTTGGACTTCATTGTGTTGTTGCTCCCAGCATTCTCTTAGACAACCTCTGAGGCCGTCACAGGGCAGCTGTATTTGTACTGAAATAAGATTACACACAGGTGCACTCTATTTAGTCATTAGCGCTCATCAGGCAATGTCTATGGGCAACTGACTGCACTCAGACCAAAGGGGGCTGAATAATTATGCACACCCCATTTTTCGGTTATTTATTTGTAAAAAATGTTTGGAATCATGTATGATTTTCGTTCCACTTCTCACGTGTACACCACTTTGTATTGGTCTTTCACGTGGAATTCCAATAAAACTGATTCATGTTTGTGGCTGTAATGTGACAAAATGTGGAAAAGTTCAATGGGGGCGAATACTTTTGCAAGCCACTGCATGCAGTCAATGGTACAGGAAATTGTTTGCTAATGTGGGAAAAACACGTTTCATTTGGCTTCATAATGTCGCACAGGTACATAGAAAATATCGGATCATGTTAGGACGTATCCATGCCAGATCCTTTCTTTAAACCTTTGTTGGGACAGCGGAACGACTTACAGTTGTTGAGTTTACAGTGCATTGCAGAATCATTCATATGTATCTGTATGGGTCTGAGATTTTATCTAGACCAAAACTTGGTGGTGCATATTAATGGTGGATTAAACAGTTTTCAACATTTTGTACAGGGTAATTCAAAGTGCTTTACAAGATTAGGTGATACATAGCATATGACACGTAAAGTACATATTAAAGCATGAAAAACACACAAAACATATGATATATGAAAACATTACTCAAAGGCAGCTCTAAACAAATGAATTTTTAGCCTTGATTTAAAATAACTGTTTCAGTAGCTTTGCAGTTGTCTGGAAGTTGATCTTCCAGTAGATCTTCAACATACTTTGGTGCTAAGCCATTTAATGATTTATAAACTAGTAAAAGTATTTTGAAGTCCATTCTCTGAGCTACAGGAAGCCAGTCTATGGACTTTAGAACTGGGGTGATGTGCTCTACTTTCCTGGTTCTAGTGAGGACGCGAGCAGCAGCATTCTGAATCAGCTGCAGCTGTCTAATTGACTTTTTAGGCAGACCTGGGAGGACATTGTTGCAGTAATCAACCGACTAAAGATAAACGCATGGATGAGTTTTTCAAGGTCCCGTTGCGACATCAGTCCTTTAATCTTAGAAATGTTCTTCAGGTGATAGAAGGCTGACCTTGTTATTGCCTTTATCAAATCAAATCAAACTTTACTTATAAAGCGCTTTTCATACAGGAGTTGCAACTCAAAGTGCTTTACAGATTAAAATGACCCCACATAAACCAAATTCCCATCCCTCACCCACAGATTTAAAAGCATGATCACAGTTATACCCGCCTCCCCCCAACCAAACTCCCATGCACACAAACTTATGTTTAATTATTTCTCTATAACTATTATTGTTGCTGGAAAATGTTCTAATTCAGAAGTCTTAATATTTCTAACATTATTTATTTCCAGCGATTTTAAAGTAATTTTTGTACTCGTGAAAGCCTATCTGAACGACACAGAGAATGCATGGTTTAAATATGTTAAAATCAAAAGTCAAAAGTCCTGAAGATGTTTCAGGACTGGGCCAAGTGTCCTCTTTAATGGAAATCAAAATATGATCACCCTAGGTTATGAAACCTTTTAATTAGAATTTGTGCCATTATGTATCGTAATTTAAAATACCCTTCATAAATGTTTCAAATAGTAATTTCTGGACAACATTCTATATGTATTTTAGAAAATATTTAACCTGCAATATGCTCTGTAAGGATGACAAAGCATAGTAGTGGCAGCATCTAGCTGTGGGAGTGTTTTTAGTCAGTGGTGACAACAAATTAAGTCAGAGAAGATGAGTGCATCTAAATACAGGACAAGCCTAAAAGAAGACTGAAGACTGTAAAAGACTTTAGACTATGGTGGATGTTCACCTTCCTATGTAACACCGACCCTCAAACTTACAGCAATTGCTACAATAGAGCAGTTGAGATCAAAGTTGAATCGTTTGTTAGCCCAGTCAAAGTAAAGACCTAATTTCAATTTGTAGCACAACAGATATTCTGTCCGTCCAATCTGACTGAGCTTGAGTTAAACATAAAGACTTGCAGTTGTCATTGTAGCAAAAGGTGTTTCTAAAAAGGGCTGACTTGGGGGGGGGGGGGGGGGGGTTAAAAACGAATACACACTACACTGTTTTTATCTTTATTTCATAAGTTCCAATAAAATACGTTGACATTTCTGGTTGTACGAAAAGCTCCGTTCTCTATGGCTCTGCACGTCTGTTGTCACTGTGTCTGCTTCTCCTCACTGCTGAATTGTCAGAGGTCCAGACAGTGTGTGTGTTGGCGAGTCGCTCTTTGTAGGGATCAGCACACCTGTAGGTGACTGGTCATTACAGGAGGCCTGAGTGATGGATTGGCCTCTGGGAGGCCCTTGTTCTTTGTCATCTCCTTTCACTTAATCAGCCCTCACTCACAAGTCACAGAAGACCTATGAAGGGCCTCGCAGGAGCACATGTGCACACACTATCATGTTTTGATGCTCGACGTTGTGTCAGGACACATCCAACTGAGTCCGCTCTTCCACATGCACTCAAGCACACACAGCATTGCCACTCCTCCTAACCTTATCATCAAACCACCTGTGCATAATTTCAAGGCAGATTAAACGGGCACAGACCGAGCTTTGTTTCACAGATGTGTTGAAATTACACCTCAGTAGTTGTTCAGAAACAGCGCAGTGGATCCAAATGTCTCTTTGTTTCCATCTCTATCAAGGACTTTGTACTGTGAGAGATTAGAAGCTGAAGCATTACTGGAAATGCTGTAAGCAGGCCCCATTATTGTGAAAAGAGACTAATCTCTGCCGCACCGCACAGCAAGAACCACAGGTTTCTCCCTCATTTGAAGAAAAATATACCAACGACTTTGTTTCTGTTTATTAAATCAAGTTTTTTCAGTTTATTTTGTGTGTAGGCATGGGCTGGTGTGAGATTCTTATGATACAATAACTTTGAATAAAAACTGGAACAGAAAACTATGAAATGTTTTCACTGCTGCTGAAATAATGTACCATATGTCATGATCATTAGAACTTTGATTTTAGTTTTGTGTCTTTGGTTTCTAGTTTTGCTTTATTTTGTATTTCATTTCATTTTTAGAGGTCATTTTTACTGTCTTTTGTATTCATTCTTTGTCAGTTAGTTTCTCATTGTTCTAAAGGTATATTTATTTAAATAGCTGTCCAATTCTAACACTGTCAAGCATAACTGTTCTCAGTGTGATTATTAGGTTGGCATTGTTGTTAGGCATTAGCCTCTAGAGGGCAGTTCTGAGTTCGCTTCCAGATTCAGGTTAAAATAACAAACATGGGAAGGTTGGAGAAAGTCCTGATAATGTATATCTTTAGAGAAAGACTTAAAAAGAGGCAAGTCAGTCGAACGGGGGTGGTCTGTTTGCAGCCTGTAGTTAGAGAAGGTTTCCCATTACTGTTACTCTTGTTTTCTTTTTCATTCCTTTCGCTAGAGAGCAAGTGAGCTATACTGTAGGGCTCTATCCCCACGATAAGCAGTTGTATTGCTCCAGTTGGGTACCCATCTGCAATCTCTCGGATAAAGGACTTAAGTAAGCATCGGAATGAACTTGTAGGGCGGAAACAAATACTCTGTCCATATGCTGTCCGTATATTTCTGTTGATGTTCTTCCTTCTCCAGCCTGTGTCCTCATGAGAGTTTTTGTTTTTTTGTTTCCTAGTTTCTTATAAGTCACTGTATTTTTGATTCTGCCTGCTTCGTTCCTGCTCTTGGATCCTGCCAGTGCCCAAAATGGTATTGCATTTATTTATTTTAATTGTGATACATAGACTTAAGCAAAAAAATAAATAAAACAAGCAGTCTTTAAATTTAGTAGTAGATTTTAAGGGCATATTTCTGGGAATATTGCAGCTTGTTGTTTATCCCCGTTCATTTAACAAGTATAACAAGTCGATATTAGCTGGCTAACCATCCAGGCTATCTGGTCTGGGCCTGCAGTCGGCTGCTTTAGTAACATACCATCCTAAATAAAAGGAATATTAAGTTTTCACACATTGCAGTTTTTTTGTGTGTGTGTCTGGAAATATTTCAAAACAGCCAAATGTGACTTTGCTGTACGCTAAGCAAGTAATAAGTGCAGAAACCTTCTTTCAGCCAGCTGACTGGCAGTGCTGAGCAAGAAGAGAGGCAGTGGTAGTTATGTTACTATTTCCTTCATACAGCCAAAGAAAATTGTACATTTAAAGAATCCTTTTTTTAAAGCATATAATAATCCAGTTCATGTTTGATCAGCCTAGATACTAATTTACATATTTGTATATTGCTTTTTATAGTTTGGACCAGAGATGATCAAATTCATTCCAGACTCAAACAAAAAGCAGTAAAATAGCACTTAATTTCACCACAGGAAGCTAAAAGGCGCACAATAACTTTAGCCTTGTTAGCAGCTAACAATGAGCCAACCATGCTAATCCTATGCTAGCAAATAATTCATATCTTGCCTGTCACTCTTTTTTTTATCAAGCCCATCCACACAACAGTAAAATTCAGGAACTACTTACGACCAGTACCGCGGGAAGTAGGTGTGCTGGGGGTGCTGCAGCACCCCCTGCTGGTGACCTCAAACATGTATTTACCCTATAACAAATACATAAATTCAAGTGAAAAAAGTGGGGGGGGTGAAGAAAATGCTAAAAGTTAACTAGAAACTAATAATTATCAATCTTTTTTAAACTAATAATTATCAAGATTTTTAAAGACTCGTAGTTCGCTCCAAGTACGCTCAGCGCAGAGTCCTGCAATGTCGCAGGTACCGTTTCAAGATGGAAAAAATACATAATCTAAATGTCATGAGTCTGGCCGAAGTTTCTTTACTGCGGGTAGGCAATCAAATATTCATGTAATATTTTTGTTTGTTCAAGACTCCCAAGGACAATCTTTCCATTGTGTTTGTGGAGGGAGCATGCCAGAAAAACACAAATTCAAAAACTTTGCGCTGAAAGCCAAATATTCTCGCTATCTCGGCATCCAATGCTCCCAGAGAGAGATTTTTCTCCACCTTGATTTATGATTCAGGAACGGAAAACACAGTTAAAAACAGGGACTGGGGGGAGCACGGTGGCACAGCTGGTAGTGCAGCTCACCTCACAGCTGGAAGGTCCCGGGTTCGATTACCGCCAGGGACGTTGTGGGTGCTGAGGGTGTGTTTGTTCCCCCGCATCATCGGCACCCACACCCTGGGTGGGGTTGGCGATAGCTTATTACTAGCTCAATTGAAATGATGAAGCCATCACACCCCAAGTATTATATATAAGTAGCCCTTCTCTATGTTAGTTTAGATTAGCTTCAATTATACCAAGGGAAGACTGAAGAACACCACAGTGAAATAAAAGCACAATAAAATGCAGGAAAATCAAAGTGTGAATATTTGTTCAGAAGCAGACTATGATTACAATAATACAGAAGTGAGCTGATAGAATTGAAAGTGTGGTTGAGCGGGAGAGGTTCGCATTGTAATTTGAGTAGGAGTGTTTGCTTGCCTGTGAGCCAGAGCCAGACTGAAATGACAACATATTCACATTCATTATAAGACCACAGTTTTAAGATTGATTAACAGCAGTCTCTGTATGACCACTGCAGACTCTATTAGTCACTGGGTGAAATCTGATTCAGAACCGATTTATAATAAACACTTTTTTTTTTCCAAAAGGAACATTTAATTTAACACAGAGCTGCTTTCAGTTACTTTTTCACTGAAATTTGGTGTGATCTTTCATTCCATATTCAGGGGTGGCTACTCAGCTGACAACATTTCATTCAATCAACTGAGTTGTATTTCTGCTTTTCTCTACCTGCCTGTCACACATCCACTCACCCCCTGTGACTGCTCACATGTATTCTGGCATTGCTTTGAGCCTTGGGGTTAAAGAAAGATGTGGAGGAGGAGGTGGGAGGAGGAGGAGGAGGAGGAGGAGGAGGAGGAGGAAGAGAAGGAGGAAATGGTTGGGGAGTGCGGGGCAGGCCAACTCCTTCAGCTCCTCTTCCCCTTTCCCTCTCTCTCGGACCTGTCAGGCAAGCAGCCAGGGAATAATGTGGAAATGTGGCTGGCTGGCGTCAACTTGATTAAGTCTGCGCACGTGTCTCGGCAGAGAGGAGACCCCGGGCTTAATCACCCTTGGCCTTGACACTCTCTCTCTTTCTTTTTTTCTATCTATATCTTCTTGTTTCTTTCTCTCTCTCTCTCTCGCTGCCTTTTACTCAAACTTACTCCGTCCACTCAAAGGCTGAACAGCAGTTCTTCCTTCTCTTCTCTGCACTCCATCTCTTTTTTTCCCTCTACCTTCTGTAACTGACTTCACTTTTGGTTGTGAAGCTCTTCTTTCACTCTTTTTTTCATCTGCTGCTCTTTCTTCCCTCATTCCCATTTCCTGCACCACTATACAATCCACCCTCCACCCCTTCTTCACCTGTCGGTTCAAGTATTTAAGGACCTTTAAAGGGAATGAGTATGATATCTGTGAAAAGTGCGTTGCACCCACACTTTTTTGTTGATTATGAAGCAAGGTTTTCACAGTTCTTCACAGCTCTACTTTACCTCCTGCATAGAAAAGATTTTCTCTATGGAATTTCCCGCCTCTCAGCACTGGCCTCTGGCCAACTCCACCATACATACATTTCTCTTTTAACTGAGCTTTGAATGTATTGCTCACATTGTAAAAAATAATAATTTTGAATTTGTGTTTTAATTTAATTGGTTCTAAGCGACACTGGAGAAATCGTCCAACTGAAACTGTGGTGTAATGACTAAAACAATCAGAATGAAAGTACTTTTCATGTTTGTGGAAATATCAAACCAGATGTAATCGGGTTATTGAATTTCAAAGTAATCATGTGGTAATGGCTGTTGGCTTTTTCCCACTGTATGCATCTCACATCAGCTTTCCTCAAAAGTAGCTGCCTTTATTTATTTTTTTAATTTTGGTTAAACTAGTAGTCTAAACCATCCATCCACTTTAATGACACGACAATGAAAATGGCCCTGAGTTCTGATTGCTGAGCAGCTGAAAGCCAAAGGAAGACTGGGAGGGGGAATCACATTTAAATTAACAGTTGATCTTCACGGTTTCCAAACCTGCGCTGAGTGCTGGCAAAAGAGTTCCAGTACTTAGGTAAATATTATTCCCTAAAGCTTCAGAATTTTTGCCTCTCTACTTCAGGAATCCACAACAGTAACCCGCACACTTAATGGCACCCCTAGTAAAGATGTCTTTTTCTCCGTCTCTCTCTGAGATATAAGGCGCGTTTCCGCTATCGCAACTTCAAGGTTTTACCAGATCTTTATCTGACGGTGTAAATCTGTTGGCCTGGCCCTCTCAGCCATCTTGTCTCCATACAAAATTGGCCATTTAAGGAATCAGCTAAGACGTCCACATATCACAACTATTTCGGCAGTGAGTAGCGTCACTTATCAGCGCCAAACGGCAGAAACAGCAGCAGAGTATAACAAGGGATCAACAATGGAAGAAGCAGAGATGGTTGCTGCATTTCTGTTTGCTATTTTTCTATAAACAGCTTCACCAGCAACTCTTCCAATTTTACTAAGTCGGTTGTTTGGCAACGTGTGCTCATATCATTTCCCTCTGAGTTACAACCAATCAGCATGAGTTAACCACAGCTGCCGCCCAGCGACCCTATCGGGCCATTTCCAACTACATACCCCAAGACTGGTATTCTGTTGGTTCCTGAAATGCCCTGAAAACGGCCTTGTTGGGCCGGCCCAGTGTAATGGAGACACGCGATATCGTGAAGATCTGGTAAATTACCCTGACGTTCTGATAGTGGAAACATGCCAATATAGACTCTACAGCTAAACGTATCCGGTGATCTGCCTCCACACACCATGAACTTCAGTAACATCCCATTCTTTATCCATAGGGTTTAGTATAATGGCGGCTCAACTTTTGTAGTTTTAACAGCTTCAACTCTTCTGGGAAGGCTTTCCACAAGGTTTAGAAGTGTGTAATTTTTTATCATACTTACAGAAGCACATTTGTGAGGTTTGACAGTGATGCTGAACAAGAAGGCCTCGCTCCTGGTCTATGCAAGTCAGTTAAGTTCCTCAGCACTACATTTTTTCATTCAAATCTCTATGGACCTTGTTTGTTACACCGGTGTGCACTAATGTTGGTAAGCAAAGGGGCCTTCCCTAAACTCCTTCCACAGAGTTGGGAGCAACAAAATGTCCAAAATACTTTGAGTTGAAGAATTAACAGTTTCTTTCACTGAAACTAAAGGGCCTACATCAGCTCCTGTAAATCAACATAATGTTATTACCTCTGCACCATGGTTTACACAGTGCAATAAGGCAAGTGCCCTTTTCTTGGCACATACCAAACCAAAACTTGTCCATTGGACAATTATGATTAGTCACTCCAGAAAACACGCCTCTGCTGCTCAGTTGTAGTGCTGTACAACACTGCATTGTCACTTTGGATTGCACTTGGTCATATAAGGTTTGGATGAAGCTTTTTGGCCATTGAAATCCATTCTGTGAACCTCTCTACATGCTGTTCTAGCAAGTTTATCTAAATGCGATTTGAAATTCAGAGGTCTATAGAAATAGCAAGGTGCAAACTTATTACTTCGTTGCTCACTTGCTGTCATTCTTTGTTATAACACCACTGACAGTTATTTAGTAGCAAGAAAACTTGCTGACTTGTTGCAAAAGAGATATCACAGTACCGCGACTTCGGCGGTAGAGCCATTCTTTCAATGTTACAGAGGCAAAATACATGCCTAGGTGCTAGATCTTATACACATGTGACAGTGGAAGTGATTGGAAAACCTAAATTCAATGTTCTGGATCTGTGAGTGAATACTTTATTATACTTATCTCTCTTTGACGCTCTTCAACATGGGAAAGACAAGAGAACATAGCATTCAAGTAAGAAAGATGTGTGTGGATCTTCATAGGTGAAACATTGGCTGCACGAAGTTAGCTGTTCACCTAAATTTGCCCATATCTAAAGTTGGATAAGTGATGAAAAAAGAAAACATTTTGAACTTTGAAGAACAAGGCTGGCTTTCCACAACGTACAGTGGGGAGGATGCTAGGAGAGGTAAAACAGTGTGCAAAGTTCACTTCTGGAGAACTCTGGAAGAGTTTTTTAGACAACCATTCAACATGACAGGACAGCCAGTTTGTGAGGCATACCAAAAGTATTTTTTTCCTACCATCACAACTGTAAACATGTAGGGTTAGCCAAGCGTTACTGGGTCTTGTGCTGGAAGTATCTGCAGTGGTGAGAGGTGTCTTAGATTCAGCATTTTGGCTGGTAGTGCCCCAGGTAGATCAGGTGAAAAACAACGGATGAATACTGTATATGCTGAAGCACCTCTTGCCAACTGTTAAACAAGGCCTTTGGATGAGAAACAGGCCCACAGCATCACAGATTCTCCACAGTACTTGAGTATATGGCGTAATAAAACCTTTAAAACACCAGGAGGTTTTGAACAAAAATTGGATGGCCTCCACCAGAAAACTGAAAAAAATGGGTCATCGTTTCATCATCAGGTAATTTAGAAATATTCTGCCGTGATTCCGTGATCTCAATCTGTGAACCTGAATCTCATTGAATCTCACCAGTGTGGTGAGCTGAAGAGAAATGTGTATTTGTAATGTAATATGAGGGAGGACCTAAGACTTTAGTTAATACAGAGGAGTTGTTTACAGAGGAAAGGTCAAACATTGCTTTCTCTGTGTGCCTTTCCATTTGGAACTGCTATAGGAGATGACCAATGCTGAAAAACGGTGCCCACATTGGATTGTTTATGGATTATGGCCCTGCGTTAACTGCGTATATAAATTTGATCCAAGCCAAATGTTGATTGCAAGTGTAAACCACATGGGTCCATTTCCTAATACCTGTTTGAGTCGCAACTAAGACCTCCACAAGGTGCCCAGCTGGAAACTTGTGTTTAGTCCACCCAAGTGAGTCATAAAGTAACTTTTTTATGAGTCCAGGTCTACTGAGGACACATCCAGCATGAGAAAAGATTTATAAAGGGCCCATGTATTCATAATGCCCGGGACCTTAAACCTTAATATAAATTTAAAAAAATAAAATCCACAACAGAATAGTTTTCAGCTCTTTTAAAAGAAGTGGGTTGGTGAATTTTAATGACCTTTATTTTTAATCTCTACTTAAATCCCTTTTCCTTAAATATTTGTTAAGAAGTTATGTTATGTTGATGGCCTGTTGATTTATTCAGGACTGTTTTATGTTTATGGCAGTCATTCATCAGAAAACATTTCATTTTAGAGCCATGGATCCCTGATATAGCTCCCTCCTGGTTTCAGCTCTGTAGTTGTGGGCAGCCACATACTGGCACAATATAAACAGCAGCTTCTGGCTGTGCTGCAGAAATGACAATGGCAACAAACAGCTTTGTAATTATTCCAATTTTCTCCACAGTTTCTGGCTTTGAAGTGGCGTTTCAGTATGGCATTTTATGAAAACAAATAAAATCCTGAAAATTTTTTTTCTTCTAAAGTTATCCTCACATGAGTGAGGTATATTTGGCTGTTTTGAGTTTGCAGATTTGGAACCCAGCAAGATTGCTTCTGAAGAGTGAGGTATTAAGCAAAGAGGTGGTCCCAAACTGAGCTGTCAAGAGTGTGTGTCACGCACTCCCTCTGAGAATACCAACCCTCAACATTTTTGCCAAGTATCGTGCAGATTCCAGTGTAACCACAATGGAGAGAGACTTCACGTGCAGATGGTGGCATGCTTAGTCCACGCTACCTGCCTCTGCACTGAGTCAGCAGCTCTAATGCAGCTGCAGCAATAGATGCAGGTCTCCATTTATTTCACTATTTCAGTGAACTAAGTGATTCTATTAGCACACCACGCTTGGCTCGTCAAAGACCCCACAATTTGGTTCCAGCAATCCAACCCATGCGTTGATAATTTGCCCTGAAAAAATCGGCCGAGGACAAGCCTCCAATTATGGTTTTGCACCCTCTCTTCAGATAACTGCTCTCATAACTGAGCTCTTTGAAAACAGGATGAATCCCTTACTTCTTCCCCTATTATTAGGCCGTTTTTCTCAGGAAGATTTTTTTTTTCCCTAACCCTTCCCCTCTATAAAGTTTTTTTTCTGTTTGACATTAACGCGGTTGTTATTTTGTGGCGTGTTGACAGTTATCAGCTGATCTGAAGTCTGTTTAGGGATATGACGAATAAATGTCTCTGAACTTAAGCCTGTTATTTAATGTTCTGGGCACCGAGCCATCACGTCTTCGTTTCGTGTCTGTCGGTGTGGAGTTGTGCTACAAGTTTATTTTTCATCATACTTGTTGCCCTGGAAAACAGATTACACAATTTCTTATGTTATAGAAATGTTGCATCATTTGCAATATTTGGCCTTTAGCTTCATGAATGACCCTGGTTTTGTTTTGATGTTACAACTTCACGACGTTGCTGAAAGAAAACTAAAGCTTTTATACAGGGCCATCCAAAAGCTTTGATATCCCTTGAACTTTTCAACATTTTGTGATGGCACAAGCATAAACATCGAAGTATTCAATGGGATTTTATGTGACTGATAGACCACTCCAAAGTAGTGCTTAAAGTCCCACTCCGATGATCTTTTGAGCTATTTTAAAGTGTTCTCAGTGGTCTTTAAATTATGATTATCCCGTTTTTTTTGCCAAAATCACAAAACCTGTGCCGTTTTCTAGGACATAGTTTCAGAAGAGCGGCAGTAGCTCATTAGCAATTCACCTCTGTGTTGTGGGCGGAACCATTGGCGCGGAGGACCCCTCCCCTCCCTTCCCCGTTGCTGAGAGCTCTCCATTTACGCCAGTTCTCCTGCTAGTTTACAGCACCCTCACAAACAAGCGGACGGTTGAATTAGCTCCCGACAGAAAAAATAAACTTACCGGTAAAGATCCAGGGTGTCCAACTTGATGGAAGGCACTGCACCCGGCTTCAAAAGTAGTTTACTAGCGAAGCCCATTTTTGCCCCTGCCAGTTTGTGAAACAGTCTTCTCTGAAATGTTGACTGCAAATCGATGTGCAATTTTTAATCTTACTGTAACCAAGAACTTAATCCATTTCTCTGTCACTGCAGATGGTTTTGGTATTAATAATAATCTCATTCTTCTTAGCACTGCAACCCGCTACAGCACACAGGTGTTGATGCACCATCGTCTTCTCTACTACTCAGAACCTGAGCGGGCGGGGCAGAGCGGAGCAGGAGCTTGTACCCCGCCCAGTGCGGTTGCTACGTCACAAACACAGTCTGTTTTAGACGCCCTTTTAGCGTCTGCTACTGATTCACAGTGATTTGAAAGCAGAAATACTCAGAAATGCAATTTTGAGCTTAATTTTCTTAAGATATGTCCTCTGGCATCAGAAAAATGCCAGAAGAACATGTTAACAGAAAAAAAAACGATTTTCATTTGAGTGGGTCTTTAAGTGGAAGGAAAATATGGCATGTTTTTAAATAACAAATGGAAATGTTTGGCATGTTTTTGTATTCAGTGCTCCCTACTCTGATACTTAAACAAAATCTCATGCAACCAATTGCTCTTAGAAGTTGATTGTTAAGAGTTCAGTTTGGTGAAAAGGTGCTAAGATTTAAAACATTTTAAGCAGCATTAAGGTATTAAACAGTGCTCTAAGTTTAAACATCTTGCATAGCGGGTAAATTAATAATCAGAATATGCAAAACTGCAAACCTACCAAGACATGGCCAAAAGTGAATGGGTCAAGCAAGGAGAGTAAAAATCAGAGAATCAGGCAAGTGATGAAATGATTTAGATCAGGGGTGTCCAACTCCAGGCATCAGTTTTAGATGTCTCTCTGCTCCAACACAGCTGATTCAAATGGTCTAGCTACTGTAGCTACGTTAGCTAGCTAAGTTCTGCAGGGGCCATGCTAACAAGCCATCATTTGATTCAGGTGTGTTGAACCAGGGGAAAAAAGCTAAAACATGCAGGATACCAGCCCATGAGGACTGACTTTGGGCACCCCTGATTTAGATCAAAGCATATCCATGTGTTAGAATGGCCCAGTCAAAGTCCAGACCTACATCAATTGAAAATCTGCAGCAGGACTTGAAATTTGATGGTCAGAAGGGGCAAATGTTTCAGTCTCTAGATGCGAAAATGCAGAAGTGGCATAGCCCAAATGACATGCAGCTGTAATTGGAACCAAAGTAGGCTCTACAATGTAGTTCCTCAGGGGGACTGAATAAAAATTCATTCTGCTCCTTTCTCATTTTTATTTGTTAAACATTTCAACGCTATTTATCTTTGGCTTGAAATTTGGCTGCCCAGTCGTTTACCAGCTTTTCCCCAGACATTCTGGTTATGGTTTGCCCTCTCTCCACCGAAAGTAAATGTCATGGGGTTTTTTTTTTGGAAAGAAACATAAAAGAAAAAAAATGTCATATAAAGGGTATTTAAACCATGCTGTAGAAGCACGTGTAACAGAATTAACTGTGTTATGTTTGAAAGATGCCCTTATTTCTGTTTTAATCGGACATGTCAGGATATGTGCCTTTTACAGTGACACTGGGTTTTAGATAACAGCCTTGCCCTAAGGCCTCAAACAGACTTCAAATGTTGACACAGCTGCCCAATAGCAGTTAAATATTGCAGTGGTGCTAGATGAGAGGCGTTAAACAGAGCACGTATAATAATTTTAGAAGATCTCAAAGCTGTGACAAGGTCTTATAATTTCACTAACCCCAACACACTCCCCTCTCACATCTCATCCAACCAGAGAAGATTAAGAAGGTCAGTTTGACCAGACAGAGACGGTCCTGTGCATGCTGATTTCCTCCCCACCATTACTTGGACTATTTACACTGTCAAAACAAATATTATCTTACACTGGAGTCAGCATAACAGTCTGGCTCTTCTTTCTGTGGGCAAACATGAGAACTGATAAACTATCCACTTTGCTTATAACACCTAAATTCAAAACCACCCTTTTTAAAAATATTTTTAACAAGGTTGAGTTATTAAAAGAAAAGAGAAGAACGCCTTGTAATTTGATTGACTTCTTTAATGAAGAACTTCAGTTTTATAGACCAAATGACCTTTGGACACCACACATAAATGGTCACACTGTCACACAGTTTGAGTGCAGATTTTATATGATGAAGTAAAGGTTCTTCCTAACAGTTGGAAATAAATGGCAGTTAATTTTTTTTTCTCTGAACTGCATTTTTAGTCAAAATCTTATTCTCAAACCATGAAATGGTAAAAAGACTCAAACAAAGATAAATTGTTTTCACGTGGAGGCACTGTGCTAATTGAATGGTGAACCAGGAACGGAAGCTATTAAAGCAACTTTGCCAAGTTATTCACAGCCTCTTATGTGACTATAAATCTGCTTACTTTTTCTAATCCCTCTGCCGCCCCAACTCTTTGACACGCATGCTATACAACACAGATATATTGTCTGTGTATCTTTTATTATTCTTTTTATGCAGACTTATGTGAAGAAATATAAAAAATGGGAGCAAAATGGGGGTTTTAAACCCATGTTGTATCAGTTTTTGTTTACATAACTTGTATCCCAGTGACCCACATATATAGAGAGTGCCTTTATAAAAATGCTTTGTAGTTTTCTTCTCTTGACTGATAGAAATACACCAGGGATACATGTTGTACCTTTATTTCATTATCTATGTTAAAGTAATAGAATAGAATAGACTTTATTCTAATTGTAAACAAGATGTACAACATCTAGTGTGCCCATGTTTGTATAAAACCAGGATGTTTCTACGTGTTTCTTAGTCTGTCTCCAATACACAAACATTTACTTTCAGGATGACTCTTATCAGAATCAGAGCAAAAACTGGCCTCTCTTAAATCTCATTCTATAAATCTGTGACTCAAAATACAACTCACTCTGTTTGACTGATTATACGGTTCATTTAACTATTTCCCCCCTCCTTTTTACATTCACCCATATTCAAAAAATGCGACTGACTGCTATGGGCCAAAGTGGTCTCCCACAGCCAGAAGCACAAACAAAAAAGACAAACTGCTGTAGAAAAACCCAATTAAACATCAGTCTTTAATTTCAGTCCCTTTCCACTGTAGTCTTAGCCACACAAGAATGAGAGAATAATGCTCTTTTGTCAAGGAGCTCAGTTTTATAATCTAAAGCCATTGGCTTATGAAGGGGAAGCCCTTTAGTTAAGAGGGCCCACAGCTCACCCTTCATGTCTTCCTTTCTTTCGCCTTCACCTTCTCCTCTGTATGTTTTCTCCTTCCTTTTCTTCTCTTCAGTCTTCCCACTGGGCCCATAGGCGGGATTAAGGCGAGCAGAGCCAGGACCACCACCTCTAGCTTGCCCTTGCTCCTAGAAGGGCAAGATGGTGCTAATTGTGCCTTGACATGCATATGCACACAAAAACTCTCATGAACAGCCATGTGTGTTGGCATGACCAACCGCTGGGCTCATGTGCTTGGATTACCAGAACACTATGAAAGACAACCTATTTAATCCAAACATGGTGTTTGTGGTGGAACTAAAAATGGAGGGGGTTGGGGTTTTGGTGCTCCAAGGCATTAATACCAGGGGTTATCCCAGAAAACACTTGGATTAAAGGGGGAAAAAATTTAGAACAAGGGTCCCTGCAAACCACCTGACCTCACCTCGCTTTTCCTTACCCCCAAAAAACTCCCCCACCCCACCAAGGCTTGGGGGACCCCCCGATAGGCAGCAATAAATAGATTCTTTCTCTAACATGTCTAATCCAACTAAATAGCAACAAATCCTATTAGGCCATGAATCATAAATCCTTCCTTGCCACCTTACCTCCTCCTCCAACTCTGACTGAAACTTAGTTTCCCTCCCATCTAAAGGAGATTCAGGGACACTTTAACTCATTATAACATTTTGAGCTGAATGTGGATGGAAATCTGTGTTGCATTGTGTACAGAATGGCTGTAAATGGGCCATTGGTTTTGGGACCGCTTAGGTATATTTTCTGCATCCCTGTATTCCATTGAATACAGAACAAGGAGTGGTGAAGTAAACTACATAAAATGAAGTATACAACATAAAAGATAATATATATATATATATATATATATATATATATATATATATATATATATATATATATATATATATATATATAGCGCTTCTAGAGTTGTGCCTTTCATGATGGTTTGTTCTTTTTCAGACTGTGGTTCATCATTTCTTTAAGGATTTAAGGAGTAGTGGCAAAAGCAAATGAGGTGGATTAGCTGTGCTTGTCAATGACTGATGGTGTCGTCCAGGGCATGCTACTATGAAATATCTCTGTTAGCATGTCATGACAGTCATTTATGACAGTCATGAAATTGCCACACAGCAACAGTGTCACCAACAGAGACTTCTTTAGACTACTAGAGATCCTTACTCGCCCACAGAATCACCATCGACAAAGACTCTTTGAAGATACTTGAACAATAGGAGCTACAACATAATTTCATTTTCCTTTGAAGATAAAAAAAAACTGTGACTAAATTGAATTGAATATACAGTATCGAGTGTAATATAAATTAACATTCAAGACAATGGCCACATTCTGGCATAGGTTGTCTAAAGCAAGGATAACACTTTGCAATTTCGGCCATCCTTTCTTTCGTCATGAAAAGACTGGCCTTGCTGTGTGACTGTCTCCCCGACAGCTTGTTTAGTGCTCTTACGACCAAAACAGCCATCGTGGGTCTTCAGGCACTGCCTGAAATTCTACAACCACGGGCTGCCATGGACCAATGAAAACGCACGCTACAGTAGCATTAGCAACATTAGCGACTATGGACGCAACACGGAAAAACACATGGTACCAAAAGGAAGAGGAGTTTATTGAACTCTAGCAACAGAGACAGTGTTTAGTAACAGAAGTGTTAACGCAGCTAGCACTTGTTTTCCTTTCCTCATCGCCATCTCAGATATCTGTCAGCTTTTAGTGACGTATGCTTTTCAGTAACGTTGGCTTTTGGCTCGTCCTGCTACAGCGAGACATTGTGCAGTTTGACCAAATGAAATCTTGGCCCGTTCAGTGTGACACACCTCTAGAGCTCGGTGGAGCTCACACAGTGTGGCATGAAGCCGTCCTTTGAGACGACTGAAAAACGCAGTGTTAACCGGCCTTAAAGCAGTTAACTTGTCGGTTTTAATTAAAGCAGTCCTTGTTCATCAGTCGTCATGTGGTATTCATTTGGTTGTTATGTACATTGGCCAGGCCAACTACAATTAGTAATTGCAAGAGAGAACATTGTGTTTCTCAGCATTTTATACATTTAAACATTAAAGGGACACTATTACATATGGATATTGTACAGTACTATGTTTCCTACTGATTTAATTAAATAAAAACCAACAGAGATTAAAATAAGCAGCTTATGACTGCAGCTTTAATTAGTTTGTACATGTTTAAGGTTGGAGTTGGTGGATTTCCAAGCCCAAATATTTCCTTTAGGTTAAGTCAATCTTTTTCAGTTTGGAACTTTGAAATGTCTCCTCAACACAACTGGAATGCACAAATGTCAGCGTACTCCTTCACCTGAATAACGAGACTGATTCTGTCTGTCTCTCTGTTTTAGTCAAAGAGATACACTATTTAGCTGGTGCCTAATTAATTAATTAATTAATTAATTTTAGTTTAGTTCAGTAATCCAAAACAGTTTGCAGTATTCCATTTTTATTCCTTTTAATTTAGATAGTATTTCTGGCGTATATTGGCAGTCGATGGGTCCTGCACCCTTGATTTGGTCTAAGGCTGGACGATATGGGCCAAAAGTTATATCTCGATATTTTTCAGCTGAAATCCAATTTTTTATATATATCTAGATATTTTTCTTCCCAAAATGTATTGACAAAAAAGCAATTCAGAATCTAAGCTACATGTCTCAAATGTCACACAGGCAATTTTATTGACATACAGCTGTAAATGTACATCAGAAACAGTGTCAAAAATATAATATCGGGATATATTAGTTATATGAATTTCTTTAATAAAATAATGTTTTATCCTTCCGAACCAAAATAGTTATATCTTTGCTATTAAAAAGTATTGTTTTAGGCACGGGTGGGCTGGTGTTGAAATTCAGCCTGGGAGCTTGGTTCTGAGAGGCCAAAAACACGAAATTAATAGACAATATAGTGGGGTTTTTTAGTACTTTGTAAAAAATAGGGCATGTTTAATATGCATCGAGCCTTGCTTGCCAACTGCCATTAAACAGAAGTTTATGCTTGTGGTGTTATCAGCGCTCGGAGAAGTTGTGGAACTAGTTATTTTATTATTTATTACTGTTTGTTTAATTGCTCTGCATGTTTTATATGATTATATTTTTATCAGTTTTACTATTTAATCTTAGCACATTAATTTACTGTTTATTTTTATACTTTAATTTATCTTAATCCCCGTTCCAGTGTTTCCTCTGTGGGAGCCCTCTGCCCCGGGAGCGGTGGTCGGCTGTGGCTGCCTGGGTGCTCTCCAGGTGAAGCTTGGGTGGAGGTGGGGGTCTTGCCCTTGCCTCCACTGGGTGCCCTGTGTCGGTGCCTCGGCTGCTGCTGTTAGTCTACCGCTGCCGGGGCAGATGGCTCCTCTGATGGCGTTTCCTTGCATGGTTCATCTACACTCGGCCCAATGTCCTTTTTTACTTTTTCTTTTAACTGTGTGTGTGCATGGGAGATGGGTTGGGGGGAGGGGGGTATAACTGTGACCATGCTTTTAAATCTGTGGGGGAGGGAAGGGAAGGTGGTTTTATGTGGGGTCATTTTAATCTATAAAGCACTTTGTGATGCAACTTCTTGTATTAAAAGCACTTTATAAATAAAGTTTGATTTGATTTGATTATTAGCAGTGATGGTACTGAGTACTGTTGGGTATAGGCCCACCTAAAGCAGTGCTAAGCACCGGCTCCTCTTCAACACTCTTCCTCGTGCCTTTGTCTGTCTCCATGCTGCTGTGACTTCCGAATGAATGCAGCAGTGGGGTTGCGGTAAGATTCACGTTCAGGGAGGTGTAGCAAGGTGAAGTAACACGAGAGACAGACAGAGGGGCAGGAGGCCAGAAAACTTGCTGGTCTGTTTAAATCGATGTAAACGTTATTGGGTTCTTGTATCGTATATGAAAAGATGGCAATATTTTTTTTAAACTTGAGATATCGTCCAGCCCTAATTTGTTCTAGTGGCTACCTGCAACCTGTAGTAAAATAACTTTACTGGCAAAGACTAGGCATAAGATTTAGACTATGTACACACGTAGGCGTTTTTTTTTTTTTTTTTACGAATATCCTCACCAACTCGTTTAAAAAAAACAAATCTCCTTCCACACCTAACCGCATAAATACGTTGTCAAGCACATTCATAGACATGCCAAACCTGTAGGGGGCAGTAGTTCCCCCAAATCTAATGCACTCAGAGTAATTTTCTATGTTCTAACTTCTACATAGAGCAGTAATTGAGCTTGTAAAAACAAGCAAGCAAAAAGCACTTGGATAATCAATAATGCCAACACAGTTCTGAGGGCATAAATGCTGCTTTTGAATGTAAACACAGGTCGCACAAGTGATGTCGGAGCAGATTTGTCAAGGAAAGTGACGTTGAGGAGCCTAAAACTCTGGTTATTTCTGTCAGCATGCTAACGCTTAAAATGGAGAAAACGCAAATCTTCACTTTGGCTGGAGTTATTCGTTTTCGGTGCTGTAAATCTGCCTTTTCGTGTGGATGACGGGCCAAATCGTTAAAAAATATATTCATTTTGTGAGATAGCCTACTACGTGTGGACAAGGCATTAGACCATGAAATCTAACATGGGTGTAATAACCACTAAATTATCCATCTATCCATCTCTCTAATTAGGTTTCACTCAGAGGAGAACTTAACTCCACACCCTTCTTTTTAAGGTCTGTCTCAGCCCTGTAACATTAACCCTGAAACTAGACTTTTTACTAGTTTCATCTCCAAGGAAACTATTATTACACAGAGATTTCTATTCAAATGGTGTCTTGCAACCAAATCCCTCAGCAGTTTTTCTATTTCTTTTTGTCTCAGTGTCATTTTTTTCTGATTGATCTAAATGTTTCTTTAAAGGAGTCATGACCTGTAATTTTCACTTTTCCATGTGAAAAAGGTATGTTATGATTGCCTAACGATTATACACTGCCCGGGAAGCCGATATTTAAAAGTGAAGCGTTTGTTTACCCCTGGGTTCGTCAACCAGCCACGTGCACGCGCACTCAAATACGTGGTTTTAATTTCTGGCCGACTTGACGTCAAGTCGGCGCAGAATATACCATATATAGACATCGCAGACCTACCTATGCTGCAGGAAGCCCGCCCTGCTCCTCGCTCCTCTCCCCCTCATATTCAGTCAAGCACCGCCATTACTGAATTCTAGTGATGGGAATTCCAGCTCTTTTTGGAGAGCCAGTTCTTTTGGCTTGGCTCACCATAAAGAGCTGGCTCTTTCGGCTCCTCTGATTTTCTGTTGCCTAAAGTGTATTTATTACCAAAATTAATGCAAAACGATGTGTACCAAATGTAACAAAACAAGCAGGGGGGAATGAAAAAATAAAAAAAACGGCTCCCAATGACGAGCCGACTCCAATCGTTCACTTCAAAGAGTTAGCTCTTAGAGCCGGTTCGTTCGCGACCGACACATCACCGATTCGAAGTACGAACTCCACCGTGAAAGATGCAGAAAGTTTCATCACGCAATGATGCATGAAGAAGACATATTCGTGTCAGCCTTTTATTTTAATCAGCTAAATCAGCTAAAACCATTTCTACCAGAAACGTAGTGCACACGTGAGTTGCTCTGTTGTTGACTGCCAGAATCAACATGGAAATATTTTTTCTATTTTTTTACGCCGGAATCCTTTACGAATTTGGGACAATATCAGGCGAAGTTGGCATTGAAGCTCCGTTTGGAAAAAGGGGCAATTTCAACAATGAGAGACTTGCCTGCAATTGAAACAGTAAGGCTGTGTTTTTATTGCTCTGCTGTGTGTAACAAACAGCAGCTAACTGCTAATGTGGCTATTGTATGCTAGCGGGAGTAGTAGATATGGGTTAGATATGCTGAAGCGTTACCTGCGGTGTCAACCCCCCTCCTTCCTGCCACCAATCAACGTGCCCCTCATTTGCATTATTACAATGCCCGTCCACGACAGCCAAAGTATCGCATCGGATCTCGCGAGACAATAATGCCTTCAGAAATAAGGGTCAAAGGAGCTCTGGTGTTTATTTTTTTCAACTTTTTTTTTTAGAAGGGCCTGAAAGACTATAATAGAGCGCGGGTATCCAAGATAATACTAGGTTATGACTCCTTTAAAGCCCAGTAAAACATAGGTTAAATCACAGATTACATCAGGTTTTCGCTCTTTGTTTCAAATCTGGATCTCTCGTCACTCTTGTCTTCACACAATTTGGAGTACAGCGTGTAGAGAGTGAAAAGGAATTCACCAGTTATTAGTCTGTTTGTTTGAAGTGCACCGCTCTCCAGTCTTTTGTCTGTGTGTTAGGACAGAGTTGTGACTGTTTCCTCTGATTTTTTTTCTCTCATTAAAAAGACAGGATTTGGACAGATTTTTGAGCTGGTGAGGATCTGGACATTTTATAAGGTTCTGATTTATTCGCAAGATGAGACTTTTTTTCAGGTTTCCAATTAAAATGGAGCACATTTACCACTAATAGTAAAAAATACAATATCTCTTGCCTTTTGTATGCTTTTGGTCAGGTACATCAAACGCTTTTAGTTCTGTATTTCTCCTCAGTTTTCTGTAGGCACTGGACTTTGATGTGGCTTGGTGACTCCCGTTGCTCCATGTATGTCTTGATCAGAGTCAATGCATTAGTGAATAGAGGACACTGAATGAAAGACAGCAGACCAAGCCTTTTTTTAAAGCAACACTAAGTAAGTTTTGCTCTCTGGGTCCCCCTACAGTTGGGAAAAATGTATTGTTTTCTACTACTGTCGTAAAATCTGTTATGGTTACACCAGGGGATTCACATTTACAAGCGATACCCTCTAACGTTACAGATTTTCACGTCTTGGGCAGCCTTTGTGTCAAATGTCTTCATCCCAGGTACATTTTCTATATTTCAGCATGTCATATGTACGGCGGCGTAGAGCTGTCAGCCGTATAATAAAGAAATTAGACCGTATCACGTTATAACGTTATTGTAAAAACGTGAAAACCACTTGAAACTAAAACGTTATAACGTGATAGTTTCACGTTTTTACAATAAACTATCACGTTATAACGTGATACGGTCTAATTTCTTTATTATATGGCTGACAGCTCTGTTCTGACGATCTGTGCTACCTCCTCAGAATATCCTACCGTAGCGCGCATCTGTCAGTGCTACCCCTTGAAAAGTATGTTTACATGCCGAAAACCACAACTTCACAGAAGTGAAACTAACATAAGCTACAAGGGCTGTCATGTAAACTTGAAACAAGTAGCTTAAGGAAAGCCTTAAAATATTTTGAATAAAAATTTGCCAGTAATAAAATAATTTGAATAAAACTCACCGTAAACTTCAAAAAAATAAAACAGACGAAATGGATCTTCCAGGTAGGAATTCTTGATGACAGATTTGCTGAGTAAGCAAATTGTGACGCAACATCAAAATGTGCATGCGGGTAGCACAGATAGTCGGAACACCGGCGTACAGATGAATACAATTTCGACTCCGTCATGATGACAATTGTTCAAGCTACCTGCTGCTAGTTATCTTCCATTTATATGTACCTGCCGAGTATGCTCCACCCAGAGAGCCTTGCAGGACGCTGCACCTACCGGCTTTTGTGAAGCCTTCCGTAAAGCAAGTCGCATTTGAACTACAAAACCGCTACCCGACGACCCAAAGTTACATAGTGCTGTTATGGCCGATAGAGGGCCGCAAAGCGAATGCAGAAGTGCCGTTTCACCCTGTTATGAGTTGATCAACCACTGACACGAGTTCTGAAACATTATTTTAAGGTTAAAAAAAAACTCTTTAGTGTTGCTTTAAAAGAGCAGAGTCATTCTGTACGGAAGTTTTTATTTTTAGGCTTACAATTTGAATGAGACAATAGAAACGCAAGGGGAAGGCAAAGTAAAATATACAGTGCCTTGCAAAAAATACATCTCTTTAACTTCCCCCTAACCAGTAGATATAGTTCACCTGGGTGGAGAGCATTAAGCCTGGCCTTAAAAGTAGACTGAGTGTCTGCCTCATGGACTAAAACTGGGAGCTGGTTCCACAGGAGAGGAGCCTGATAATTAAAAGATCTGCCTCCCATTCTACTTTTAGAAATCCTAGGAACTACAAGTAAACCTGCAGTCTGAGAGTGAAGTGCTCTGTTGGGAACACATGAAACAATCAGATCTCTGATGTATGATGGAGCTTGATTATTAAGAGCTTTAGATTTTAGAAGGAGAATCTTAAATTCTATTCTGGATTTTACAGGAAGCCAGTGAAGGGAGGCTAAAATGGTAGAAATGTGATCTCTCCTTTTAATATTCATCAGAACTGTTGTTGCCGCATTTTGGATCAACTGAAGGCTTTTAATGGCATTTTGTGGACTTCCTGATAGTAAAGAATTACAGTAGTTCAGCCTTGCGGTAACAAATGCATGGACTAGTTTCTCAGCATCACTCCTGGACAGGATGTTTCTAATTTTAGCAATATTCCAAAGGTGAAAGAGGGAAATCCAAGAGACCTTTTTAAAGGGATAGTTCGCATTTTTAGACATGAAGTTGTATCCCGTCCTCCCCATCAGCATAGTGCAAATTCACCGACCCATATTTGTGGTCACCTCCTGGTCAGAGCTCTGGCTGTTAGAAGTCTTTCAACAAAGTAGTACCAGCTAGTTTCGGGGGCCAACAAACTGTGCCGTTTTGCTTCAGAAAACTATATGCGTTTGAAAACATGATTAATTTGCATCACACAAAAAACTCTGGCCAAAATTCACAAATCACTATTACTCAGCACTATTTCCATTCCAATCAATCTGCGCTGCGGCCAGCATCAACTCGCGCGCTCCTCCCGTCAGCTGTTCCACTGTTAAATGCAGACAACATGTCTGATTACGGAACATCTGATGAGGAAACTAATTTTAGCACAATGTCAGATGGATCGGATGAAGAAGAAACTTTTTTAGCACAACGCCAAAGGGATACCTTTATGAACCGGAGTCTAGCCTACGGATGCCAAACTTCAACAGGCAGAGAGAGAGCGAGTGGACATAGAAGTGCTCCAAGCTGAAGCTGAGCCCACATAATGTAGCCCATTTGGTGTATTATCAGTAATAATAATGAATGCGGTCAAATATTGCATAGCCTACTGATCAATACAAAGTAAAGTTGCCTAATTCTGATATCAAAAATTGCACAACATGAGATCATACACACTTACTTACCCTATCTACAGCTGTGTTTTAGCTCCATCTGCTGAAGTTTGGCATCCGTATACTCCGGTTCATCAGGATTTATGGATAAATATAGTTGTGTATCACTGGCATAACTGTGGAAAATTATGCCATGCTGTTTAATGATTTTACCAATTGGAAACATATATATATATATATATATATATATATATATATATATATATATATATAGTAAAAAGAATTGGTCCAAGCACCAAACCCTGTGGTACTCCACAAGTAACCCTTTAGTGTGAAGAAGATTTATCATTTACATGAACAAACTGGAATCTGTCTGATGAATATGATTTAAACCAGCCTGGTGCTGTTACTTTGATTCCTGCAACATGTTCAAGCATTTCTAAGAGAATAAATTGATCGACTGTTTTAAAAGCAGCACTGAGATCTAACAAGACAAGAACAGTCCCAAGTCCATTATCTGAGGCCATTAGAATATCATTAGTAAACTTCACCAGTGCTGTTACAGTGCTATGATCAGCTCTAAAACCTGACTGAAATTCTTAATACAGGTCGTTACTGTTTAGATGCTCACATACTTGATTAGCAACTATTTTCTCGAAAATTAGCGTTCAAAATGTCTTTAAAATTCACGGACATCATATGTTCAATCCATGGCGCATTTCAAACAGGATTAGAAAATAACTTTTATCGCTCTATTGACTCTCATTCATTTTTTTTGGCAGTAGCGGACCCTTGGACCGGAAGTATAAGGGAGAGACTTAGGCTCCCCAAGACAGATGGTCAAAGAACAGCCTAGATGTGCAAAGCCGTTTTTCCTACTTCATGATTATACATTACTTTGTGATGGTCAATCATCTAAATTTCCAAAAAATCCAAAAATGTAAAGTGACAAAATATACAAAAGTTCAAGAGGTAAGAGTGGTTTTGAAAAGCACTTTACACTTTGTCATAACCTGAGGGTGGAATAGCTGCAAAGACAACACGACAAAGACAGCTAACATTTCT
Source organism: Valencia hispanica (assembly GCA_963556495.2). Taxonomy (NCBI): domain Eukaryota; kingdom Metazoa; phylum Chordata; class Actinopteri; order Cyprinodontiformes; family Valenciidae; genus Valencia; species Valencia hispanica. The sequence continues at coordinate 39,751,199 of OY747706.1, forward strand.
TAAGGTTATAATAGCAACTGGCCTACTAATTTCAAATCCACATTGCCTAGGATCTGTTGCAATAGGTTAGCAGCTTTGTGATGTTACACTTACCACATCAGCCTCTGGCATTTCCTCACTTAAACAAAACATTTCTTATCTCCCAAAGATATGACAGAAAGCTGTCTCCTTGTGTGAAAAAGCCCATCTCTTTGACAGACCACAGCAATCTGTTATCAAGCTTATATGTCACACATAAGGGCCCACAGGTCACACACACACATCCCAAGTTACTACACACACCAGTGTAGACCCACACACACGGTTCTGGAGTTTTGCTGGGTCCTGATTGTTGCAGATTCATGCTTAAGGCTGGTTGTTTTTACCCATCTGACTCCAAGGTTATTGCTTTGCACCATGGAAGCGCAGGATATTTGACAGTCCCCTGCCAGAAAGTGGGCCTGGGGCTGGTGGGGGGAACACAGTTGCCACTGACAACTTGGAGATCTCCAAAGTGACCATCTGAAAATGAAAAAGGAGAAAACTTATTAAAACAGGGGGTCAAGAAGAAGCCATGGGGCTAAATCTGTCACAGCTTTTTTTGAAAAAGGGTCAGTGCTAATTAAGAGCTCTGGCAGCTATCACTTGGAGATGACTTCTACATTAGACCAAATGAAAAGTAGTGTGTCTGTGGAGAGGAGCTGAGAAAGGTGGTTTAATCCTCTGTATTAAAATATAGACTACTAGCCCGGGCAAAAGAATGAACCATACTGTGGAGAACAATGGAAAGTATATTGAAGTCATTGTGGGGAGAAGTCTGAGCTTTGCTGGCTCAAGAGGAGTCCCCAGCCTGTGTCTGCGGATCAAATCTTCTGCAAAAGCTAACAAATAAACACAGAGGCTGAAGGCAATGACTAAGACGCAGAGTCAGCAGTTGTTTGCAGGGCAGCATAATCACTGAGATGCAGGACTTGAATTGTTTAATTTTCTGCATGCCAAACGTGTATCACAGACAGAGCAATGGACAAATCCCACTCAGCGTTCTTGTTTCATCACATTTATCCCCTGAACATGTTTGTGCATTTGTTTTATTTGCAGGAAATGGGAGGAGGGAGTTGTACAAGCATCCGAACCCCACATGTTTTTTGTTTCCTACATGTGTTCTCTTCCCCATAACGCCAGAATGTCCAAGTCACGCTGAAAGCAAGAAAAAAACAACGCTCATATCTATCTCTCATTGTGGATACACAAAGAGCAAGGACTGGGTGGTGGGCTTATTTTTTCCCAAAATTAGGGCCTCACGCTTTTTATCTTTGGAATTGTTTAAGTGCATTTCCCTCCCCTATAGGTTGGACAAGCTATGTGTGGAGGCCAGAAGAAAAGGGTGGACCAACGCTCTTTGATGTTCACATTTTATGGTCTGCTGTCAACATATTGTCTCTCAAGTCTTTTTGTTGTACCTTTCCCCTAATTAAGTCCTCAGAGCAACTTGTTGACTCCAGAAAAAACCTTTTTGGGGAGGAGGGTGGAAGCCATGTGTTTCCTTTTGTCAACGTTGTGTGTGTGTGTGTGTGTGTGTCTGCTGTGACTGGTACATTGCGTGAGAGATGTGTACAGCAGCACACATATATACAAAGCACAGGCTTTAACACAAGAATGAGGTTATTCATTTACAGCTGGAGGTGCCTTTCAATGGAGTGGAACGTCACTCCACCTGCAGACACAAGGAAAACCCAAGAGCACTTCAAACACACTTACTCACTCATTTAGTAGGTATACAGTGGACCCTCCTCTTCGCAGTTCAGTGTTTGTGGATCCACCTGTCTGCTGATTTTTCTAGGGAACGGGACTCCAAGTTATTCGCAGAAAATCCACCGATTTGCTGATTTTTTTCCTAGCACATATCTAAAATATTCCAAAGAAAATGCAGCTTGGGAAGCTGCAATAGCTACGTGGAATGCTACTTGATTCACTACTAGCTGGCGCTTGCAAAGTCACCAATCCTGGTGCGCCATTTATTTTCACCTGGCGCTGATTGGCTGTACTTCCAAGGGTGGAATAAAGAAGACTGTAAATATTAGCTTCACTGCTAGAGCTGAGATGGTGTTCACTGAGAGCACAATTGTATGCTATGGTATAAATGACATGTGAACTATTAATGTAGGTATATTTGATTGCCCTCGCTCCAAATTACATGAATTCTCCCTGAAGTATGTAAAGCATATGGCTGATCATCAGAGAAAATATACAAAGGTCCACTTGGACTTTTGTTTTCCACCTGCTCCGCTTGAGTCATCTCCCAACATGCATCAAGTGTTACTGACTTTTCTTTTTAATTAAACAGACATATTTAACAGTTACCTGAATTGTAACATAAATCTACAGACATAATGTAGCGTTAAAGTAAGACAAGTCAAGTTTAAAGTATGTTTTGTCTAGAGATTTAGTTAAATGAACTTTGTGGCCAAGTTGTAATCTTGGTTTTGGAAAAGGTGTGACCAATATTAATGTTGCGAAACAAGGTTTTACTAATATATGGCAAAGACAAAAGGAGTATGGGGTTCACATTTGTATTTGGACAGTTGAGACAACACACTTCACAGTGCTGTCTATTTTATCAATTGAAATTAGAGTTGCACAGATCAGAATTTTGTAGCTTATGTCTGATCTCCAGATTTTGATAGGATTACTCCCGTCTATATCAATTTGAGTAGTTTACAATATCTGTTTAGGATTTATAATAAAAGATGTGAATATGTGTGTGAAGAGCAGAGGTGATGTCACACTGTGTGAGTGAGTTGTAATTAAACTGGATTTGACTAAAAGTTTGAAATAATGGAAAAATGGTTGCACAGTTCACATTTTAAACTTGCTTTAATATCTTAAAGAAGTGTTTAACATGGCTGGCATTACTTAAACAGTACTCTCTCCATGTATACCCCAGAACCTGTTGATAACTACATTAAATCCCCACAATATTTCCAAGATACTTACAACCTTTCCAACTCTAGCATGTTTCCTGAAAGAATTTAAAAGCCCAAAGTTATTAAAAAGACTTGACTGATTTTAGCCTTTTGTCTATCTTCTGTAAGTCTTTTTGTCTTGTCAACTCCTCAATAGGGAAAGTAAATGCTGGAAATTAGCAAATTACACCATCCAGTAATGCACACAACTACCCTAAATATATTATCAAATTTCTTCTGCTGATTCAGATTTATTTATTTCTTTATCTACACAGTTCAAACTCTTCTCCTTTATCTGCCCATGGAACAGGCAACAGTGACCCTAAGGGGTGATGGAGTCACTACAATTTTGTGTTAGTTAGTTTTTTTTTCTTTGTTTGTTTAGTTTTCTTAGGTCTGGTTTGGATTTCAACTTTACGGCTCACGTGCAGTGCTGAAATTCTCCTGCTCTGACTGCAGCTGGGAGGAACTGTTGTGTGAGGACTGTGCTGCCTGTTAGTGCTTCGGAACGGGGGAGAAGCCAATGGTAGCACCTGTTACTTGTTGAGCAGAACAGGGATGATTTATCCTTTCATGTCATCATCTCCAAAAGTCTTCTACAACAGCAGCAAAAAGTTTTTTGTTACTAGTTGCTTTTAAACAAAATTGTTACTAAAAGAGTAATTGTAAAGTAATAGTGTTGCCACTAATTGTAGCAATAACATCACAGTATAAATGAACCACAGACATGTGTTGACATTTTGGAAAATACTAGCTAACTTTAAGTCTTCTTCGCTCAATAATTGTGTCAACACTGAAGAGCATTGTTCTCTGCATGATCTAAGGTATAGTCACTGGTCATTGGTTCACAGATCTGAAAAAGATAGTATATTTGTGTTTCTGAACAGCCAGTTGTAAGTCATCCAATTATTTTGTCTCCTGTCAAGTCCTATTTGCATCTCTGGTATCATCTCACGTATTTTATAGTCAAATCACATTTGTCCCATTAACATCTAAAAGTTCAGTCCAAACTTTTTTTCAAAGCCTTTTGTCTCATTCAACAGGTTGCTCGTTACACATGGCTCATTCAAACATTTCAGTAAAAGTAAGCCAAACAGCAATCTGTTGAAAAAACAAACTAGACTGCATGCAAGGAAGCCATCATGGCATGCGAGTATGACTGTGTGTGTTGTTTACATCCACTAGTTTTAATTTCAGCGTTCCACAGAACCCCAGCATTGGGCTGTCTTTCGTGTTGACACAGATGTGCAGCTATGACCTGAGGGACTTAGATTTTTGGACACTTTGCAATGCAGATGGAATCTGTTTTGCTTCTCTTTCACTCTGCATAAGGTTGCAGATTTAAAGCTGTGACCAAAAGGTCAAGCTCAATAAGTGGGATGTGGGGGCTGCAGTGTGCACAGTATTTTTGTCCTTATGTTATTTTCACGCATTAGAGCCACATGTGTTTTGCTGTTGCACAGTTTATGCAACACCTACTGATCCTTAAAATGCAAAAAGATATATTTAAGTGGAACCCAAGTGTACAGTTTTAGCTTAATTGTACAGCTGATCTTGTCCTGAGCAACAATCTCTTGTTTGTAATCCAATTCTGTCTCATATTTCATCCCAGGTTATCCCATTCCCAGAGGTCTGCTGTAAAAGTCCTGCGCAGAATGCAGTACTTCGTGGCCAGGAGGAAATTTCAGGTAATTTTAAAAAGAAATCCTGAGAGAGAAAAACAGAGTTAGAGGGATGGCAGACAAAAAGGTCAGATTTTGAGAGAAAGCAGTGTGTTATGTATGTGGTTGCAAATGAAGAGAAGCGTAGGGAGAACATCTATCAGCTGCAGAGTTAGGGTTGTACAAGTGTGTTGTGTCCAAGTACTGAGTCCTACAAGCGAGATTTTAGGGGGAAAAAAAGTTGCACCTTTGCAAGATCCAGTACAAGTTTTGTTCTTGCAAGAGCAGACCATCTTGATCTGAGAAAAATGATCTTCACATTGTGGAAACGATTCAACGATGCTATTCTTCTGATGTCTAAATAAATCATAAAGACACAAAAATCAAAATATGGTATTTTTAAAAATCGTCCATTTACTGTAATACATGTCATCACCATGTGTAAACCAGTAGCTAACTTTAACTTAACGTCCGTTTTTTTCTCTGCCTTCCTTCCTTGCTCTTTTTGCCGTCTTCTCGCCATTCCTGCTCCCCGGCGTTTGTTCTTCTTTGTACTAAGTTCATCCATAGTGACGTACAGTTACTGGCTCAGTGTGACGTGACTCTGTGACGGGGTAAGCCGTATTGCGTCATTTCCTGTTGTCGCTGTTGCACTTCCTGTTGCTGTTTGGTGTTCAGACTCTCTTGAATTGATCTTGTTTTCTCTGTGCTGAGGCCTCTCTAAGTTATTTTAACACACAAGCACACTAAAACACACGTTTTGTGGTGGTGTACTTTACGTTTTGGGAACTCCTTGTGTTTCACACAGTTTTTCTTGGGGTGGTAAGGTCTCACTAGCTCAGTTAGCTTAGCTGCATTGCGGCTATGGCTACTCTTCTTTCTCCTGTCTCCAACTCTTCTCTTCTCTCTTGCTCTCTCTCAGATGTTTAGTTACTTCCCTGCCTCCTTTAGTGATAATGGTAACTGTAATAAATGTATTATTTTTGTAGCTTTGGAGGCGAGGGTATCAGAATTAGAAGCACGGCTCCGCGCTGTTGAAAAACCAGCAGATAGCCGAAGCCCATTAGCCAGCACGGAGCCAACAAGGATAGAACCCCCTAGCTGTCCTCCGGTAGAGCCTGCGCAGCCGGGACCTCAGGCCGGCTGGGTGACGGTACGTAGGAAGCATAGTTCTAGCACAAAGCCCACGGGGCACCACCAACCGGTCCACGTTTCTAACAGATTTTCCCCGCTCAGCGACACACCCGCTGAGAAACCGACCCTGGTAATTGGCAGCTCCATAGTGAGAAACGTGGCATTAGAGACACCATTGACCATAGTCAAAGGCTTGCCAGGGGCCAGAACGGGCGACATCAAATCCTACCTGAAACTGCTGGCTAAAGACAAGCGTAAATACAGTAAGATTGTTATTCACGCTGGCGGTAATGACACCCGGTTACGCCAATCAGAGGTCACTAAAATTAGTGTTGCTTTGGTGTGTAAATTGGCCAAAACAATGTCCGACTCTGTAATCTTTTCTGGTCCCCTGCCTGATCGGACCAGTGACGACATGTTTAGCCGCATGCTGTCATTCCATCAATGGTTGTCTAGGTGGTGTCCTGCAAAGGATGTGGGCTACATTGATAACTGGCGAACATTTTGGGGAAAACCTGGTCTGATCCGGAGAGACGGCATCCATCCCACTTTGGATGGAGCAGCTCTTCTTTCTAGGAATATGGCCGTATTTATTAGTCCTCCAAAACACTGACAACCCAGGGTCCAGACCAGGAAGCAGAGTCGTAGTTTAACCCACCTCTCTGGTGCTTCTGTACTGTTACCCACCCATTACCCTATAGAAACAGTGTCTTGCCCACGGCCAAAATTAAATGGATTAAAAGTTAAGCCAACAAAAGCAAATTATGGAAATCTCATAAAGATAAATACGACTTTGACTGAACAGAAAAATAAATCTATTAAATGTGGTTTATTAAACATAAGATCTCTCTCCTCAAAGACTTTGTTAGTAAATGACTTGATTTGTGATAATCACATTGATTTCCTTTGTCTCACAGAAACCTGGTTGCAGCAGGAGGATTATGTCAGTATAAATGAGTCAACTCCTTCCAGTCATTTAAATTTTCACATTCCTAGAAGTACTGGGCGAGGAGGAGGAGTTGCAACCATTTTTCGTTCTGATTTACAAATTAGTCCCAGACCAATTGATAGCTACAGTTCTTTTGAACATCCAACTCTTAATTTTGCTCATCCAAGTTGCAAAACATTAAGACCATTTTTGTTTGTGGTTTTGTATCGTCCACCAGGCCCTTACTCTCAATTCTTGGATCAGATCTCACATTTTTTATCTGATTTAGTATTAAATACTGATAGGGTCATTATAGTGGGGGACTTCAATATTCATGTGTATACTGAAAGTGTATACTAAATGTAGCCTTTAATGCTATTTTAGACTCAATTGGCTTTACTCAAAAAGTACAAGGATTGACCCACTCGGGTAAACACACTTTGGACCTTGTACTGACATACGGTATTGAGTGTGTTGAAATAACAGTCCACCCACATAACCCGGTCCTGTCTGACCACTTCTTGATAACTTTTGAATTTACTTTAACTGACCATCTTAAATCTGAAAGAAAATTTCTTTATAGCAGAGCTTTATCAGACAATGCTGTAACAATTTTTAAAGAATCTGTTCCATTCTTACTTTCCTCAGTGTCACAGAGTAACACAGTGGATGGCAGCAATTCCATCTCTAACCCTTCAGAAATTGATGGTCTGGTTCACAGCGTTACATCCTCATTGCGTTTGGCATTAGATAGTGTAGCCCCCTTAAAAAAGAAAGTGGCTAGCCATAGGAGGCTGACTCCTTGGTTTAACGCAGAGTTACGTACTTTAAAGCAGAATACTAGGAAGTTGGAGAGAAAATGGCGCTCTACACTTCTAGAGGATTCCTATTTAACCTGGAATAACAGTCTACTGCTGTATAAAAAGACCCTTCGACAAGCTAGAACAGCATACTTTTCATCATTAATAGAGGCGAATAAAAACAATCCTAGGTTTCTTTTTAGTACAGTTGCCAAACTTACACAGAGTCATAGCTCTGTTGAGCCAACTATTCCCCCAGCTCTTAGCAGTGATGATTTTATGGGATTCTTCATATATAAAATTAATTCTATCAAAAATAAAATCATTGGCATCCTCCCAAACATGATTACTTCTTCCTCAGTAAATGAGGCAGCATCATTTTTGGCTGTTTTGATTCAGTCGAGCTTTCGGAATTATCAAAAATATTAGCCTCATCTAAACCTTCAATTTGTATGTTGGACCCAATCCCAACCAAATTATTTAAGGAAGGGTTCCATTTGGTTCCTGGCCCCATTTTGGATATGATGAATCTATCCTTAGTAAACGGATACGTACCACAAGAATTTAAAATAGCTGTAATTAAACCTTTACTCAAGAAACCTTCCCTTGATCAAGATGACTTAGTGAATTACAGACCTATATCTAACCTTCCTTTCTTATCCAAAATCCTTGAGAAAATTGTTGCTAATCAAGTCTGTGAGCATCTAAACAGTAATGAGCTGTTTGAAGAGTTTCAGTCAGGTTTTAGAGCTCATCATAGCACCGAAACAGCACTGGTGAAGGTTACTATGATATTCTCATGGCCTCAGATAATGGACTGGTGTCTGTTCTGGTTTTGTTAGATCTCAGTGCTGCTTTTGACACAGTCGATCATAATATTCTCTTAGAAAGGCTTGAACATGTTGCAGGGATCAAAGGAACAGCACTAGGCTGGTTTAAATCATATTTGTCTGACAGATTCCAGTTTGTTCATCTAAATGATAAATCTTCTTCACTCTCAAGGGTTACTTGTGGAGTTCCACAGGGTTCTGTGCTTGGACCAATTCTTTTCACCATATATATGCTCCCAATTGGTAGAATCATTAGACAGCATGGGATAAATTTCCACAGCTATGCTGATGATACACAACTATATTTATCCATAAATCCTGATGAACCCAGTCAGTTAGGTAGATTACAGGCATGTCTGGAAGACATAAAAACATGGATGAATCTAAACTTTTTGCTTTTAAATTCTGGCAAGACAGAAGTTGCCGTCTTTGGACCAGAAGTTCTAAAAAAGAAACTGATTAGTCAATCACTTCATCTGGATGGCCTTAAATTGGCCCCCAGTAATAACGTAAAGAACCTCGGCGTTATTTTTGACCAAGACTTGACATTTAAATCCCATATTAAACAGGTTTCTAAGATTTTCTTCTTTCACCTCTGGAATATTGCTAAAATTAGAAACAACAGTGATGCTGAGAAACTAGTCCATGCATTTGTTACCTCAAGGCTGGACTACTGTAATTCTTTACTATCAGGAAGTCCACAAAATGCCATTAAAACCCTTCAGTTGATCCAAAATGCTGCAGCAAGAGTTCTGATGAATACTAAAAAGAGAGATCACATTTCTCCTGTTTTAGCTTCCCTTCATTGGCTCCCTGTCAAATCCAGAATAGAATTTAAGATCCTTCTTCTTACATACAAAGCCCTTAATAATCAAGCTCCATCATACATCAGAGATCTAATTGTTTCATATGTTCCCAACAGAGCACTTCGGTCTCAGACTGCAGGTTTACTTGTAGTTCCTAGGATTTCTAAAAGTAGAATGGGAGGCAGATCTTTTAGTTATCAGGCTCCTCTCCTGTGGAACCAGCTCCCAGTTTTAGTCCATGAGGCAGACACTCAGTCTACTTTTAAGGCCAGGCTTAATGCTCTCCACCCAGGTGAACTATATCTACTGGTTAGGGGGAAGTTAAAGAGTTGTATTTTTTGCAAGGCACTGTATATTTTACTTTGCCTTCCCCTTGCGTTTCTATTGTCTCATTCAAATTGTAAGCCTAAAAATAAAAACTTCCGTACAGAATGACTCTGCTCTTTTAAAGCAACACTAAAGAGTTTTTTTTTACCTTAAAATAATGTTTCAGAACTCGTGTCAGTTGTTGACCAACTCATAACAGGGTGAAACGGCACTTCTGCTTTTGCTTTGCGGCCCTCTATCGGCCATAACAGCACTATGTAACTTTGGGTCGTCGGGTAGCGGTTTTGTAGTTCAAATGTTTACTTTTAAGGCCAGGCTTAAAACTTTCCTTTTTGATAAAGCTTATAGTTAGAGTGGCTTAGGTCATCCTGAGCTATCTCTGTAGTTATGCTGCTATAGGCTTAGACTGCTGGAGGACAGACTTACCAATTTTCTTCACTCTGCTACTTCCTTTTCTACTACTACTCTCCAGTTGTATTACAGTACATTCTGTTATTTTGAATGTTAACTTTGTGTTCTCTCAGTGTTTTTCTCTCCATAGAAGATATACCTGGTCTGGTATCCTGCTTGGCTGCAATGCCCTGTTGGACGGGGGGCAACGACTGGGATGATGCTCCCAGTAACTGAACATCCACCGTGTCCTGTTATCAACTTTTTACTTTCTGTAACATAGAAAGTTCTCTTATATCAGATCTTCTGTTCCATCCGTGTCTCTGCTCTGTCTTCTCAAACCCCCAGACGGTCGTGGCAGATGGCCGCTTGTACTGAGCCTGGTTCTGTTGGAGGTTTCTTCCTGTTAAAGGGGAGTTTTTCCTTTCCACCGTCGCTACATGCTTGCTCAGTATGAGGGATTGCTGAAGGATTGCTGTGGTTGGAAAGTCTGCATCAACGGGGCCCAACCTCACGCCAATGACTGATGCAATCTGCTGGGATTCCTTAAATAGGAAACTTTTTAACTGATTGGAATGTTTGTATAAATGTATTGAAATGACTTCTTGTTAAGTCTCTTGAGATGACATCTGTTGTGAATTGGCACTATATAAATAAACTGAATTGAATTGAATTAAATTACCACCAATTTACAATGTTTTTGTTTTAAATGTGCTTATTTTGACATCAGTGGAGTTGTAATTCATTCAAATATTAATGAGAAACTGCAGGACGATCACTAACTTTACCTTTAGGAAATTACATGTTTTCTTGTCGTTAGGGTAAAGACCGTGTATTGACAATGGAGATTTTCTGAATGGTCAGTGATAGATACTCTTGCAAAAAAACATACTTTTGTTTGACATCGCAAAACTTTTTTTTTTTTTTTTGCAAAAGCAACTCGGGTCTTATTAAACCATTGCAGGATCTCACAGAAGACACTAGGGATCTTTTCACCAAATCTGTCTCTTTAACACATTTGCAGAAGTGTGTGGGAAGCTGCAAATGTCACTTAGGATTTTGCAAAACTTCTGCACTACCTTGTAAAAGTAACTCAGACTCTTTAGAACCTTCACAGGTCTAACAAACCTTCCGTAGGATCTTGCATATGTAACTTGGACTTTCACACAACTTTCACAGGATCTCACAAAAGTAACTTGGGATCCCTCAAAACATTCGCTGGAACTTGCTAAAATAACTTGAAATATTGCTGAATTTTTGCTGGAATATGCTAAAGTAGGGTGACCAAACGCTCTTTTTCCCAGACATGTCCATTTTCCAAGTTCCGTCCGGGACATCTGTGGGGCATTCATAGATTGATGAACATGTCTGGGTTTTCATTGTTTTTTAGAGGACCAACAAGCATACTTAAATTGACTGGTGCGATGCATGGGATATGACAGCATTTCTATCATGTAACGTCCTCCCAGAGCTGCTGCGTAGTAGGTGGTTTTGGTCCGTTCATAGACAGAACAGACAGCAGGCTGCTGCTCTTTTTATAACATGTCAAAGAGCATGTGTAGCTTTAAGGATGAACCGCAAAACAAATATCCTTCATATCAACCTGGTCATGACAAATGTGTGGCATAGTGCACATGGCTGGCATATTTGTTTCTGTGTATCTCAAAGGTGTGCAACGTGAGAGTTCATCTATTAAACTGAATGTGAAAAACTAAACACTGGAGTATACACATTTTCTAAGTGCCTTTGTTAGACTGCTTATTTTCTAAGAATATAATTTTTAGATTTGTGTGTAATTTTTGTCCAGTATGACTTGAGAATTGAGCTATTATTGTTACAGGGTAACTTTCTTATAAAGAACAGTAATTATTTATTTCATTTATTTCCAGAGATTTTAAAGTATTTTTTTTATGGTCGACTTGTGAAAGCCTATCTGAAGTTTATTTAAACTATTCTTTCTAAGCACATAGCGAAGGAACACTTTAAATAGGCTATGTTGAATTCAAAAGTCTTCTTCAAGGAAACAGAGTATGATTGAAGTGTTTCAGGAATGGAAACACAAGTGTGCTCTGTTTTGGAAATCAAGATATGGTCACCCTATGCTAAACTAACTTGGGATCCTATAAAACTTTCTGGAGATATTCCAAAAGTGTCTTTTTTTTCTCTAATGTCTCTTGTATGGCTCAATATTTATGTGAAAAATTGAAGGTATGAATCGGGTCTGAAAAATTAGCCTGTCTCTGGATTTATAGTTGTAATTCATTTATCGTACAAACTTCCAAAATTACACTCATGCACATAGGAGTGTATTGCTCCATTAAAATGAAGCCTGCATGAATTTTTTCCTTTTCAAATCTGAAAAAAAAAATCTTTAGTAATATATGCTATTTAACATATTCATATGTGAGATACTTTAGTTTTGGATTCTTAGTAAAAGTTTCCTATCATAGTTTCTATGTTTTTTTCAGGTGTTCTGTATGTTTCCAATTATGGGCTAAGTGATCTCAGCTGTACAGACTATAGTGTGTCTAGCAGGGATACCCTAAAGGGTTCACTGAGTTCATTCTGATACCCCCTGTGTCAACGTCACACTACACAAAGCTGTGAAAGGACCTTAACACGATTGCTCTCTACATGACCATGTGCCTCTCAGTGCATGCACACACATGCATACTCGCACTTACACACAAAACACACATTGAGCTCACAATGAACTCTTTGCACCCAAGGGGGTTGGGGGATGTTTTCAGGGGACCAAGCAACAAGAGGTTGTGATTGACAATGACTTTGTGTCCCACCATGTGTGTCTGTGTGTTTTTCTTGTGTGTATGCTTGTGTGTTTCTGTGTGCATGCGTGTGGATCCACAGCAAGCTCGGAAGCCCTATGATGTGCGAGACGTGATCGAGCAGTATTCCCAGGGTCACCTAAACATGATGGTTCGCATCAAGGAGCTACAGAGAAGGTGGAAGCCTCGACTTTGTTTTCTCCTGTTTCGTATTTTAATATCTTAAAAATCATATGGATTTTTAGCATGTTGCCTGGGTAATGTATATTAAACAAAACTTTAAAGTCCTGTAAGCAATTAAAAAACATAGCAGTATAGCAGGGGTCTGCCACTCCAGCCCTCAAGGGGCGGTGTCCTGAAACTTTTAGATGTGTCCTTGGTCCAACACACCTGAATCAAATTCCTGAATGACCTCCTCTGTATGCAGTCAAGTTCTCAAGAGTCCTGCCAATAATCTGATTGTTTGATTCAGATGTGTTGAAGCAGGGACTAATTTAAAAGTTGCAGGACACCGGCCCTTGAGGACTAGAGTTGCAGACCCAGCAGGACAATTTGCTATTGTTCTTTTAAATGTTTCCAATAAACTGTGCTGTGGTCAAGTCGCCATCTCTTGAGTCCAAGTCACAGTTGAGGCCTTAGTGTTCAACTTCAAGTGCAAGTCCAAGTCACATAGGATTAGTCGAAGTCAACTTGCTAGGTCCTACAGTCCCAAGACCCAAAAAGAATCTTCCAGTTCAAGTCAAATCATTATCACCTCACCAAGAAAAAAATTAAAGCAGGTTATTATTATGTTATTTATTAATTAACCAATTCAGATCTTCGCTGTAGTGTTTTAGGAGAGGATTTGTACCTGACTTCATTACTGCATTTTCATGTAAAGAGTAATCACCTTGTCTTGTTTTTCTTCCTTGTTGATAGCTTACTATAACATGCTGTCTAGCCAGATGAATCTCTTTTGTATCGGTTTTTAACTTTTCTCTGTTTCTATCTGTTCTCTGTCAGGCTGGATGGCACCCTGGGGAAGCCAGGAATGTTTTTGCCAGGTAAACACCAAGGAAAAAGGCCAGATCTGACAGACAACCATCAGTCTTCACTCCACCTCTGTGTTTATAACTCACACATGCACAAGCACTACCAGACTAAATACAAGAGAATGAGAGGACACTGATGTTTGTGCACATGTCTCTAGTCTGTTTGGATGTGTGTTTTTGTGTTTATAAGTATCTGAATTCGTTCACCCGGCTTGTTGGACTGTGTGCTGCCATTTATTGGCACCTTTGTGTAAATTGCTGTCAGATGACTTACAAACACTCATTTGTTAAATTACTTTCAAACTGTCTACTGGTTCCATCAGCTCCACAACTGCTACTGAAAACGTCTTTGTCAACTTACATCACTGCTGGCAGGATGAAAACCTACAGTCTGGGACATGTTTATTAATTGTTGTTCAGATTTAGATGAATTGACTGAGACGGTTCATATATATTTTTTTGTGAGGATCACATCATCCAGAAGAAATTAATTTAAGTCTTTACCAATAACAAGCCAAGGGTGTCTACATCAGTTAAATGACTTATTAAAGAGAAGAACCTTTGCTTTAAGAAGGGAGATGCTGCTCATTGTAAGGAGCTCCAGAAGCAAGTTAAGGAGGAACTTAAACTTGCTAAAATAAGTTGTAAAAACAAAATACAAAACCTGCTGAGCTGTGAAAATGTATTGCCGGCATTGGAGGATGTAAAATCTATTATGGGATTGCAGTCAAAGAAGAGCCGTATATCCCTATTAGTAAACTTTCAAGTGTTGTAACCGTATTCCAATCTGGATAGCCAGATCAGATATGTAGCTACGGACCAATTAGTATTTTGCTCATTTTTTCTAAGGTGCTTGAAAAGATTGTGGCAAATCAAGTCCAAGTCCAATGACATACTGCATTCTCTGTGATTTGGATTCCACCCACAATATTCAACTGAAATGGCTAATTGCTATTTTATTGAACAACTTTAATTAGCAATTGACAAAGGCCAATCAGTTTGAGATGTCTTTTTAGATTTAAAAAAGGCTTTTGGCCTGCTTAATCACAACATTGTTGAATAAATTACCCAGTATGAACTTTGACGAAACATTACAATGGTTTAAGACATATCTGGAACAAACAACAGTGTGTGATAAATAATAATGAAAAATCCTAATTTCACCACTTAAAACAGGCGTCCCACAGGGATCAATACTCGGCCCATTACTCTTTACCCCGTATATCAACATCTTACTACAAATTTGCCATGGGGGTGGATTCCAAATGTATGCAGATAATGCGGTTGTGTGCTTGAGTGGCAGGAACACTGAAACCATGATTGCACAGCTGCAGCACCCTTTAGACACTGTGTCAGCATGGTTTCAAAATTCAGGACTTATTCTAAATGTCAACAAAGCAGTATCAATTTGTTTTGCTTCCAGATTGCATCCTTTGGAAGAACTGCATCTGAAAATGTATGACCAAGACATGATTCAAGTCAAAGAAGTTAAATATTTGGGCTTGATTTTGGACTACCATTTATCATTTGATTGTCAGTTTAAAAAGATCACAAGAACAGCCAAAATAAATTTGAACAACTTTAGAAAAATAAGGGACTGTTTATCATTTCTTGCTGCAAATGCATTTATGCATGCAATGATATTTTCACATCTCAGTTACTGCATAACATTCTGGTCGCAGGCTTCAACTACAACAATTAGGCCAGTAAGATAGATCTCTAATCGATCATTAAAAAATACAGAAAATCTATTAAAACACACCATTGTTAAGTATTCTAGAGGTTACATTTTCTTCATTTAGAAATTTAAAAAAAATTCAGTAAATTAAGATTGATATAAATATATTTGCTCCATCAAGCCCCTGATGTTCTCAAACAGCTTGTAGTACCACTCAGAGCAGCAGGTTCCATCACACGGGGTGCTTCTAATGGAAATGTGAAATTGGCCCTGAGAAAAACAACCTTTGGGCAGTCGGCCTTTTCAGTTCAAGGCTCTAAAGTGTGAAACTCTTTGTCTCCTGAGCTGAAACAGGAAGTAGATCTAGGAGCTTTTAAAAATGAAATCAGTGAAAAAAAATGAAATGAAAACCTTAACATGCACTGGCTGAAGCCCGAGATTAATGATGGAGTGTAAACGGCGCAACAATTAGGCATATTCTGAGATGTCTGAGCTTCCAAAAGATGTGCCTGTAAATGTTAGATTATGGTAACAAATAAAAAAGAAGAAATTTAGATGAACTGTGAAATAGTTACTAAAAAAATACACTACATACCAAAACTAATCGCATTACTGCATCTGGCACTATCATACCAAGTTTAGCTATAATAATCCATTCTCCAATTGAACTACCAGTAATTTGGTAGACTGCATCAACATGCTAGTTCTGTGGGTTTATTAGCACAAAAGTAAATGAGTATTGACATAGAAATGGAGACAGAAGCCAGTGCAATCATGTACTGAGAAAGGAATATGTGAAGTCTTTCCGGTCAGAGAAACTGTCTGATACAACAGTGAAATGGTCTAAAAAACAAAAAATATTTTGACATTTTGAGTGATTTTTTTAAAAACTGTTTCTAACTTTTAAAAATAATTAGCTTTCTCTTTGTTACAGCTTCTGTAATTTAATCAGATTTGACGTGTTTCGTTTAGATGTAGTCTACATAACCTTAGTGCTTTTTGTGTTTCTCCTACTGTACTTATCCTCATTTTGGATGCCTCTACATGTTATTCATTGGTCCAAATGAATGATGCTAATTACAGTGGAGCCTTCTGAGCTCCATAAAAACAAATTATATGGTCAATAAAAAGTGCATTGTTTTGCATCCGTTCTTATTTCTAATGGATAATTGCTATGGTTTATCTGGGGATTTGTCATCAAGTAATGTTAGTTACACTATCAACTAAATCATATATTGTTATGTTATTTTTGTTTTCTCTAGGAAAGGGAGAAGATAAAGAATACCCAACTATTGGAGCCCGCATGATCAGACTGGAAGATAAGGTAAGCATGCCACAGTATGTGTGTTTTGACTTTAAGAAAGCCTGATCAGATTACTTTAGGTGTTCAGAAGTGAAGGTGTGTGTGTTCTTTAAAAGTAGAACTGGTTTAATTTTGCCATCCTGTCGATGTTATCGAATGAGTGTGTGCAGGGAAATCTTTTGTCATGCCTGCCACTGTTATGGGACTCGCTCAATTTGTGCCAAACATGCACCTTGTCCCTGCCTTACCAGCATCTGTCATAGGCAGCGTTCATGCCCTGCAAAATTTCTTTTCATTATATATTATTATTCATTTTTCAACGTTGCTACTTGTCTGTTATGTTATCATCTTTGGCAGGGTGTTGCTGTTGTAAGAATTGAATTATTGTTTTTGCAAAATAGATGATCAAGTGATAACTGGGGCTAAAGAGTGAGGTCTTAGTGCAGTGAGGCATTGCTAAAACATGGCAGCTGTTTTACAGGAGGACCATACTCTTTTAACTGAATTGTGATGTCAACACTGCAAGAAAAGATATTTGAAGTGGGTGATACCTGCTCTGTGCCAAACCTGAAAAATACTATCTGAGGTGGAAGGAATTAAATGGGTTGATAATATCAGGAATTAAAGTAAGAAATTGCAAAGATGTTTCTAGTGGACTAGATAGTGGATGAGAACCCAGTAAAGAAGGGAGAAAAATGTTCTGTACTGCATCCAGTGCGTGCACCAGCCAAGTAAGGGGAATATGTCTTGTCTAAATTGTACCAAGTAGTCTAAGCAAAAGATATTAGCCGGCCATTAATAAAGGATCAAGTTGGGGTCTACCAGTCCACCCTTGTTTTTGGTTCTGAAATGTCAACATTGGGGCCTTATACTGGCACTTGACATGCAGTGTTCCTCCAGAACACAATGCTTCAGGCTTAATAAAACTCTACTGCTACACAGAAGGGATGACATTAGGAGAGGAGGTACAGGGAGTATACTATTTGCCAACAAAAGAAGCTACAAAGTTTTGGCTTTTTTAATAATGGTCACGAAGATTGCTTAGTGCTTGGAAGCTTACGCAACCCTGATAGCCTCGTTAGGTATAACGATTAGTGCACCTTAACCTTAGATTTATAAATCTGATACTCCCAATCCAGTTTTCAGAACTGAAGAAACCTCTTGGAGGAGGGACGAAATGTATTCAAGACAACAAGAAGGGTCCAGTTGCCATCATTTAAACTCTCAAGAATATCATGTCCTGGATGACTGAGAATCTACACCAATGTATTTAAGTGCATTCTTATTAGCTTCAAATACTTGCTATAAACTGCAGTCAATGTCTTGACTTTTATTTAGAGTTGTGCTCTCTTGTTTTGCACTTTCCTTATAGAATAATCTTCACAGTGAGTTAAAGTTTAGTGCTTTTGTATCTAGAGGATCATCTTAAGCTTTTATAAACTCTTCTGCAACTAAGGAGGGCAACTGCTGCTCTTAAGCTGGACCTTTTAAATGTATATTGACTTTGATTTGTTTTATTTTATTTATTCTAATCTGTTGTTTTACTGTCTATTCAATTTTTTTCTTATGAAACTGGTGTTTTGAATGGAATGCTCACCTTAATACGAGGTTGTTCTGAGATGAAACAATTCCTATACAATAGAACAATGCATTCTACAGCCACTCATTCCCTATTCAAGTCAGCCAGCTCAGGATTTCCCTCACTTTCCTGAGTATTTACCTTACCGTCTCTATGCGCTCATTACCACGGCTGTTTGCATGCGTTACTCATTCTAAGGCCTCTTTGTTTTGGACAGAGGGGTAATGATGTTGAACCGATGTACATTGAAAGCCTGAAGACCTCCCTCAGACTCAGTCATGGCTCACTGGCTTTGGCCTTTATCTTGTAATCACGGTCTCCTGATTGTGAACGCAAACCTGTATTTAGAATTGTCTCTGCTACCTAAGACATTGTACCTCCTGTTTCACCTCTTTCATCCTTGCATTATATATAGGTGGTACAAAACTAGGAGGAGCTTAATTTGAAAACAAATGATTAAATCTTTGGAGTTATTTTTTTAAATATATATTGACTTTATTTCTAATCAGAGTTGCATTTGTTTTGGTGCCACAACTAGTTTCACAAGGTGTAACAGTAAAACAGCTGCAAGAATGTGTCAGCCATAATTCCTTCATAATTACTGTTTTCCTGTCTTCAGTGCCCACCCATTACTCGTCTTTCATTCCTGCTCTTGTCAATTTCTGGTTTTAATGGTCCTATGGGGGGACACACCTGTTACACAGAGAAGGGGGGCTTCCTTTTCCTCTTTGGGCAGCAGGTGTATGAACCTATTGACCCATGTTTCTATTACTCTGTGAAAGAGAAGTGGATAAAACTAGCACGTAGTCACCTACTGATTATTAGACTAGCTTTGAAACTTAAAGTTTAGCTTTTTCAACAAGTAAAATCTTGGTGCAGCAGGACTGAGTAGCCACACCCTGTATCATCTCATGCTTTCTTATCAGTTTTTCTCCAGTAAGGCACAAAATACCATCATTCTACTGAAACAAAGAATTAAAATTGCATTTGTTTGCTCAGATTAAAAATATTTTTTAGAGGGATTATTGGCAGAATTAAAAAATGTCTCCAAGGATTTATATTCTCACATCAAATGCAAGCCAGTTTGAATATAGCGCAGAATCGCTGCTAGTTATGAATTAAATTTAAAAAAATTTAATTCCTGTTTTCAAAAGCTTTGTGGCGAAGTCTAAACAATCTTTTTGTTCCAACATCTGTGATACAAAATAAAGAGGGAGGTGTGGGCAATAAGTCAGTAGTGAGTTAACGGGAGACAATATTCCATTTGTGAATAATTTGAAAAGGAAGTGTTTTTATTTTGAATAACCAAATGTGCTTTTGTAATGGTGTTTCAGGAGGTAAGCTACATTTCTTAGTTTTGAAACAACAGGAAGTCATTTAGTCATCATCATTATTATTCTCCTAGAAACATGAAAAGATTATTCTCATCCTCTAGTTGACAAATCAAACTCACCCTTTTATACAAGGATATGTGCATTTGTCTGAGCTGTGTTGAGTAGTTTACTTTCTGTAATGCTTGCGTTATCTTGGCTGTAAATAAAAGCACCATTAACTGGCAAATTGTTTTAGGAAATATTACAGAAAAGCTAAGGGGACTGTGTAATGTCACCATGACAACCAGTCATTTGTATACTCTACAGTAACTCTTAGATGACATTGTTAATTATTTACTCAAATGATTTACAGTTACGCACTAACCTTCACCATGAATTACATAAAATAAAGGTTTCTGACAAGACACGAGTCCCAGATCTTAAGTCAGAGTTTAGTCTCAAACCATTAGGGTGCGAGTGTATGTCGAGTTATTTTTATCATTATTAAAAAAGAGAAAATGAAAAGAAAAGAGGACAGATGAAAAGAAAATGCTTTTGTCATGCCATGATGAAACCTTTTTCATTTTGCTTTACACGTTACTTGGACATATGACATGAAAAATAGAGTATAAAGCATTAATAATAAAAGGAAGGTTTACTCCTTGCCAATTTCAATAGATATCAATGTATCTATGAACTATTCAGAATTGTAGACAACTGTTTCATTTTTGTGTTTTATTGCTAAATCCACTCTAACTATTGTTAGTTTCTGCTTTATATCATTAGGGTGCTTCCATAAATAGTTCAGAAGAAGCTGTTCTCACACACTGAATTTGCATTACTCTACAGTTTTGTAAAATCTACAAATAGTTTGCAATGAATTTCAGCAATTTATATTCTCATATAACATTTCCATTAACTTGCCCCTGTCATGTTGTTGTTATTCTCTTCTTTCTAAGTAAAAGATAGTGACTCATGTCACTGATCTGTTCTGTATATTTGACAAGCTAAGGCATTAATAGGCAGATAGATTGTACTGAAGCCTTCAGAGGTGTGGATTAGTTTATATGGGTTCTGGAACGCAACATCTATCATTCAGGAGAAAAATAAGGTCCATGTGAGCCCTATACAATGAGTGTTTGCACTGTTAAAGTGAAGCATGAGAAGGTCAGTAGGAGCCAGTGTTGTCTTTGAAAGCAGTTGTTGAAAATTGTGGCTTCATATGTATTTAACCTGAAAAAAGTGTTGGAATATATTGCAGTGACGTCAGGCTTGGTATGATGACTAACCGGATGTAGCTTATAAAGTTCTGCACAATTTTTGTCCAGACTGATGCCTTGTCCACATGTAGCCGGGTATCTCACAAAACGAAGATATTTTTCTACGGTTTTGCCGTACATCCACACGAAAATGCAAATTTATGGCACCGAAAATAAATATTTTTTAAAAATCCGGCCAAAGTGAAGATTTGCGTTTTCTTCGTTTTTTAGGCGTTTGCATGTGGACAGAAATAACCAGAGTTTTCGGCTTCACAAGGTCACTTTCCGTGACAAAAATGCTCCAACATCATTTTGTGCAACCTGTATTTACACTGCATTTATGCCCTAAGAGATGTGGTGACATCGATTGTCCAAGCGCTTTTAGTTTCAATTACTGCTCTATGCAGAAGTTAGAGCATTGGAAGTTACTCTGTGTGGATAGGATTTGGGGGAACTGCTGCCCCCTACAAGTTTGGCATGTCTATGAATGTGTTTAACAACGCACTTATGCGGTTAGGTGTGGAGGGAGACTTTTTTTAAACGAGGTGGTGAGGATAATTGGGGTTTTTTAAACCCGGCTACATGTGTACATGGTCTGAAACAAAGTATAAGTACCAGTTCACTTTTTGTTAAAATATAGCATGGTAATCCACCTAATGGGACGTGAGCCCACAGTACAATCATTGTCTGACTGCCTCCTAATTATTGGTGCCATTGTTAAATGCAGATTTTTATGGTTGTTACTTCATGGTTGTTACTTTTATGGTAGTTACTTCACATTAATCCCTGACATTTTGCAGCTTAATTGTAAAGTTAGTGTTTCACTGCATCAGGTCAAATTTGGATAATAAAGGTTATCTGACCTTCTGGTGAGTTAAGTTCAATAATCCATACACTGTCTAGGGGTGCCCCCAAGTACTCATATATTAGCTAGATCATTAAACATGTAGGTTGGAGTTATTTCAAATACTCAACATGCAGAGGTGAGTTAATGTTCAACAGCGTAGACAGAGCACCAGGGTAGAGTAGCATGAAATTAATTACTTAATTACTTATTAATTAATATCAAGTAGAGCTTTCCAACATGTCCAAAATATCGGTGGTAGTCTGACCGAGATGGATATCAAAATATGTACCAAATGTGTAAAAGGACAAGGCTAGGACAATATTTACTTCCAGCTTAGTATTTTTGTACACCATTGAATTGTAAGGAAGATGCTCAATTGTTTGATGATCAAATTATATTTTAAAAGCAAAACATGTAAAGGCTAAAGCCTAGTTTATGCTTCTCTGTCTGTGGCGGTGTTGAGAAACCCAGCATCGTTGTCCGTCGATGCAAGGGCTCTCCGTCACTCACAAAAGGACGGACGGAGTAGAGCCCAATTTTTTGACTATCCGTCGAACACAAAGGAGAGCGCACATCTGTTATTGGTCAGCCCAACATCAGCGCAAGATCATTTCACCAGAACGGTGCTCTGTAGTTGATGTAATTAATAGTCAATGCAGCTTTTGGGCACTAGATCCTTTATATTGCAAGGCCAGTTTATCTAATATGGTCTTTTGGCAATTTTGAAGACCAGGAGGTGTAGAGAACAACAAAACAGATCACTGTGTTTGTTTATATGTGTTTTTAGAGTATTCAATGAGCTGCACTTCTAGTAAAAAGCATTCCAGCTCAATCAAAACTCTCTCTCTCTGTCGGCTTTTGCTCCTTGAGTGGATGAGCGTTTACAAGCTGAAGTAAATAAACTGTCGTCGACCAGAGAAGTCACTGCAATGGTAGTTAACTTGCTGACGGAAAAGCATAAACTAGGCTTCAAAAGGCAGAGGCCTAAGGTTTCCTACAGGTCCCAACTTTCACAAGCAGTACTTTTAAATAGTCAAAATAACAAAAATCAAAAGATAAATTGCATGAATTAAACAGGTTGGCAGTAAAAATGGATATAAAGCGAACAGTGATAAATAATGAGAAATTAAATTAATTTAAAAGTGATTTGATTATAACTACATTGATATAATGAAAGCAGAGCCATGTTACATAATTAATCTTCATCTTTTATCCCTCGTTGTTAGCACCAAAATCTCCTGCAGTGACACTTTTGTCATGTGTGACCGCACATTCTTTATATAGCTCTGGGGTTTTCTTAGTTACACCATCTTCTGGAAGTTGCTCATAGACGTAAATCTAATCACTCACCAAGCTAAACCTTAGTGTCACAGTTGATTCGCTTTTGAAAAGGATTTCTCCCAGAGGTCTAAGGAATTATTCATAAACTGTGAACCGATGTCTCTGTCCGCTCAAGACGTGTTCCCATGCTTGTCTCGGCGCTCATTCCTGGTCAGCCGCCAGCTTTTTTCTTTTTTTCCCCTTCAGGATAAATACCCACTCTGCACTCCCTCTGCTTGATAACACTGCAGGTTTACTATCATCCTAATGCTCCAGCTGAGTAAGATAGCATAACTATCCTGTCAAAGCATTGTCTGCAAAACAATTGTAGATTAATTTATCTTGTATGGGCTGATAGGGGTTAAGGCATTCTGTGTCCTGTACAGGGTTGGACATTGATTTATCACTCACAGACAAAGACCCCTAAAGTTCTGCACACATACACTCACACCCACATGAACACGCAGTTGATTA
Source organism: Valencia hispanica (assembly GCA_963556495.2). NCBI lineage: Eukaryota > Metazoa > Chordata > Actinopteri > Cyprinodontiformes > Valenciidae > Valencia > Valencia hispanica. Next base: position 39,774,607 of record OY747706.1, read on the forward strand.
ATCACCAGTGTGTCTAACCCCATACTCTTGAGATTGAATTCTCTAAGAGTAACTTGGAAACAAAGATGGATGACACTCTGTGACAGTGTGTTATCTTTCTGTCAGGCACACTCAATGAAAAATACCCAAATGACAAGCTCAAACAGTGGCCAGTATGCCTGGGCATCCCATCAGCACAGCCCTTCAGGGAGGAGGAATATTATTTTTATTTGCCTGGGGGCAAAATCAGTACACCGCTTGGGTTAAATATCAAGTTCAAACAGTAAAGTGTGAACAGAATTTGCAATGATTCCCTTTTGTGTGGTTAGGGTCCAGTTCAACCGGTCTTGAAATGTGCTACAGCCTGTATTGACCACGTGACTGAAAACTGAAATTAGTACAGTTTAGATCTGTGAGTATTGGAAATGGGACAGCAGTCAGGGTTTCTGCCCCCTCTTGTGGACAGCAGATACAACAATTTAATGATAGTTAATTAAAAACACGTTTCACTGCACAGAATCATGTTATTTTTGTAAGCAGAGATGCAAACAAGGAAGCTGTTAGCAGTAGCACTGTTATAGAGGGGCACAGAAAAATCGCAGAGCTAAAATTAAATCGCCACTCATTGCTGACGTAGAAGCTAGCGCTAGCACTGCTGTACACTGCTGCAAATGTGTTGCATTTTTGCCTTCAACTGATTTCCCTCTGTTGTCCATTGGCAGGTTGATGTTGAGCAGAAAATCAGACATAATAGAAGAACATTAAAAACAACAGCACACACATTACTCTAACATACCCATATAAACTCCTCATAGCAGATTCCCCATTATGACCACAATTTCACCTGTCAATATTACAAATACTGGAATTTATTAAGTACAGAGCCTATTGATTTTCTTACTCATTTAAAGATTAGATATGATTGCATTCCTAAACTGACCCTAAACATAGTTCCTTTTTCTTTTAAACAAAGCGCTTTGAATTGTTCACCCGACGTGAATATTATATTCAACATCACTATTAATTTTATCGGGACAAAATATAGATCAAAGAAAGATTTTTTTTTAAATTTGAATTTTTAATATTTTACCATAAAAAGATCAATTACAATATGTAGTTTAATACGTATTGTGATATTATTTATGTTTTCAACAATATGAAAACATAACACAACACTGCTGCGTTTAGTTTGTTCCATTTTGATCTATTGCTAAACAAGTGAAAAATAAAAATTGTTAGCTTATAGAATTTGACTTACTGAAGTAGTCAGACTAATCATCAGTATAATTCAAGAATGTTTGTAGATTAGTACATTTATCAAAGTTTGAAATCTATTTATGTTTTTTTGTGACCCACATAAACCTACACTGTTCAATATAATTTTACTTTTAATTTTTACAGCTAATTTTAACATGTTTTACATGTTGAAAGAAATGTTACTAAAGAGGGGATTAAACCTATGGTTGAAACACTACAAGGTTTGAATTCCTAATGCAGCGTTGTCCAGACTGGATGGGATGTATCTGATTTTTACATTTCAGTCATAAGAGACCTGACTTGGACTTTTCCATCAAAAACCTGAGACCTGTGAACACCTCCTGCTTCTAGTTGCTGTCACCTTCTCCCTTCTCCTACTTTTCCTCCTACAGTCTTCAGTTATATAGATGAAATCTGAAAGCGGCCTGTGAAAATTATTAAAATAAAATCCAGACATTACGCAGTTATTTATATTTAATGCAATGTTTTGTTTAGCATGATTCAGTTATGAAGATGCTATACATTCGTGACTGTTGAAACCATCAGCAGCTTTTAGAAAAACATGCAGTAATGTGCCCTCCAGGCCAACACAGGCACGCTCTCTGCTCAAGACATCATTCATTATTTATGTTTCTGTTAAGTACACTGCACTGACCATAGATCATTCTCACTATGTGGTTAACTTCACTCTGCTATATTAGGTCAATTATGCTGCGCTGTGTATGTCACACTTATATCATGTGAATTAGGCATGAGGCAGATGCAGAACAATCCATGCTCTGACCTTAATAGCATCTCAATTAGGTAAGTATGTTGTAAATTACAGCAAGGCCAAATACTGCAAATACTTGAGGGCCGACATAGAGAGTTGTGTTTGTTAGGAGTCTTTAAGGCGTTTAGGGCCCCTCGTCTCTGAAAGCATGGCTCTGAGGGGGGCAGTGTGTTTGTGTGTGTGTGTGTGGGTTTGTGTGTGGGGGTTTTTGTGTGTTTAGACTGGTCCGATATAGCGCCAGTGCAGAGCTTTCGAGACAAGGGTCTGGTGTTGTAAACACACAGGCACATACACACACATCTAAACATAAGAACACATAAAAATTTACAACTGGATGTCCAGGCTCGCATAAATATATTAAAACCAGTAATACCGTCACACGCAAACATTAAGCAACCCAACCAGCAGCTTCTCATTTCTTCCTCAAAATGGGGTGAAATGGATGAAAGTATAATTTTGTCCTTTAAATTTATTTAGGAGTATGCATTAGGATTTAGTGACACCAAATAAGTTCAGATTGTATTTTTCAATGTTAGCTGCAACAAGATCAGCACTAATAAATTACTAATTACTGTTATGGTAATATATCTATAAAGTTTGTTTCTCAAAAACAAATGAAATAATTGACTAATTGGAGTTAAAAAAAAAACTAATCCAAATATTTCTACCAACATCTTAGGTAGATAAATGTCTAAAAAAGTAACTTAAAATGCACATTCTCATTTTGTGTAGCTAGATTCATTTTAGTGAATGGGAGTGTGTGGCCTTCTACTATGAAAATATTCAGCAGACAACATATTTTGAGGAAGCAGGGGTGTCCAAAGTCAGGCATCAAGTATCCTACACGTTTTAGTTTGTTCCTTGGTTCAACACACCTGAATTAAAAGATGGTTCCTTAGCAGGCTTAAGCAAGATTTTCCTATGCTGAGGAGGTAGTTGGACCATTTGAATCAGCTGTGTTGGAGCAGAGACACATCTAAAACTAGAAGGACTCCAACCCTTGAGGACTGAAGCTGTACACCTCTAACCTAAAGCAAAAGTGTGCAATTTTAATCTGCTAAGGTGAAAGTGCCTATGGTGTTTTTCAAGTGGATTTCAGTCTGGACTTTGACTGGGCCATTGTGATACAAGCATATGCTTTGGTAAAAAGTATTCTGCTCCAACTCTGACTGTATGTTTACAATGGGGTAAAAAAGTTCTCCCCCTTAAAAAGATGAGAGAGGCCTGTAATTTTCATCTTAAGTATATATCAAGTATGTGAAACAAAATGAGAAAAGAAAATCTTGAAAATCACATGGTCTGAATTTCAAAGAATGTATTTGCAGATTATGGTGGAAAATAAGTATTTGGTCAATAACAAAAGTTCATCTCAATACTTTATTATATACCCTTTGTTGGCAATGACAGAGGTCAATGTTTTCACACACTGTTGCTGGTATTTTGGCCCATTCCTCCATTCAGATCTCCTCTAGAGCAGTGATGTTTTGGGGCTGTCGCTGGGCACCACAGACTTTCAACTCCCTCCAAACATTTTCTATGAGGTTGAGATCTGGAGACTGGGTAGGCCATTCCAGGACCATGAAATGCTTTTTATGTAACCCCTCCTTCTTTGCCCGGACGGTGTGTTTGGGATCATTGTCATGCTGAAAAACCCAGCCACGTTTCATCTTCTGTGGCCTTGCTGATGGAAGGAGATTTTCACTCAAAATCTCACAATACATGGCCCGATTCATTCTTTCCTTTACACGGATCAGTCGTCCTGGTCCCTTTGCAGAAAAACATCCCCAAAGCATGATGTTTCCATCCCCATGCTTCACAGTAGGTATGGTGTTCTTTGGATGCAACTCAGCAGTCTTTCTCCTCCAAACACGACAAGTAGAGTTTTTACCAAAATGTTTTATTTTGGTTTCATCTGATCAAATGACCTTCTGCTGATCCTCTTCTGGATCATCCAAATGCTCTCTAGCAAACTTCAGACGGGCCTGGACATGTACTGGCTTAAGCAGAGGGACACGTCTGGCACTGCAGGATTTGAGTCTCTGGCGGCATAGTGTGTTACTGATGGTAGCCTTTCTTACTTTGGTCCCGCTCTCTGTAGGTCATTCACTAGGTCCCTTCGTTTGGTTTTGGGATTTTTGCTCACCATTCTTGTGATCATTTTGACCCCACGGAGTGAGATCTTGCGTGGAGCACCCAGATCGAGGGAGATTATCAGTGGTCTTGTATGCCTTCGATTTTCTAATAATTGCTCCCACAGTTGATTTCCCCACACAAAGCTGCTTACCTATTGCAGATTCAGTTTTCCCAGCCAAGTGCAGGTCTATACCATTTTGTTTCTGGTGTCCTTTGACAGCTCTTTGGTCTTGGCCGCAGTGGAGTTTGGAGTGTGACTGTTTGAGGTTGTGGACAGGTGTCTTTTATACTGATAACGAGTTCAAACAGGTGCCATTAATACAGGTAAGGAGTAGAGAACAGAGGAGCCTCTTACAGAAGAAGTTACAGGTCTGTGAGAGCCAGAAATCTTGCTTGTTTTTAGGTGACCAAATATTTATTTTCCACCATTATTTGCAAATAAAGTCTCTAAAAATCAGACCATGTGATTTTCTGGATTTTTCTTTCTCTTTTTCTCTCTCATAGTTGAGGTATTCCTATGATGAAAATTACAGGCCTCTCTCATCTTTTTAACTTGGAGAACTTGCACATTTGGTGGCTGACTAAATACCTTTTTACCCCACTGTAGGTCCTGCTGGAAGGTGAACCTCCAGTTTCATTATTTCGTTATGCATTACATTAACGCCTCAGCACGTTATTTGCACTTTCTGTTGACCATGTAATGTTGTATATTTTTGTCTGCTGTTTTTAAATTTCTGCACCAGATGCCAAAACAAATTCCTGTATAAAAAAAATATATGTCGCAATAAAACCTTTTTCTGATTCTGAAGTTTTTTTTACAGCCTCTAGCATATTTCTTTCTAGAATTTTCTTGTATTTAATTCCATCTATCTTTCCATCAACTCTAAGCTGCTAAAGAAAAGCATCCCAACACCATGATGCTGCCACCACATTGGTTCATGATGGCGATTTGCTGTGTATGTTTCCCACTACCATTAGAATTATTCATGCTGACCAAAACATTTACTTTGGTCTCATTTGACAGGAGCGCCTTCTTCCACATGCTTGCTCTGCCTCTTCTTGCTGTTTGACAAACTGCAAATAAGGACTTTCTGTGGCCTTCGTAAAAAACGGATTTATTTTTCCCAGAGTTTCAAAGCCAGATTTGTCAGGTACATTTTTGAGAAATTAGTTCTTAGTGTTGTAGTTATAGCTGAGGTTTTTACTTTTTGTTAAGCTATGACAAAACTACATGGCCCATGATGTTTAAAAAAAAATCATTATTATTAAATCCGGCTGCACAGTGGCGCAGTTGGTAGCACTGTTGCCTTGCAGCAAGAAGGTCCTGGGTTCGAATCCTGGCCTGGGGTCTTTCTGCATTGAGTTTGCATGTTCTCCCTGTGCACGCGTGGGTTCTCTCCGGGTACTCCGGCTTCCTCCCACAGTCAAAAAACATGTTAGGTGAATTGGTTTCTCTAAAATTGCCCTTAGGTATGAGTGTGTGCGTGTATGGTTGTTTGTCCTGTATGTCTCTGTGTTGCCCTGCGATGGACTGGCAAACTGTCCAGGGTTTACCCCGCCTCTCGCCCCTTGACCGCTGGAGATAGGCACCAGCCCCCCCGCAACCCTGCATTATGATGGACGGGTATAGAAAATGGATGGATGGATGGATATTATTAAATCCCTTTCATTATTTTCCCAATTCAGTAAAAACTACCAAAATTGTATCCTATAGCACTTCATACCAAACAGTGGTCATTTGCACATGTTTATCCCTGCTTTGGGTTATTGATGCTCCTCCGGGAACCATTATTTCATCACCTGACATTCTCTGCACACGTACTCCTCTTCCCAGGCCTTCTCATCTCTGAGAGAACCCTTTCTGTTGTTTTTCAGTGTTTTGATATATGTGTGTTTGGCCAATGGGAGCTCAGCAGGGAGCTGGACTGACCAGACTGGTCTAAACAAAGAGAGGAAACTTGGCAAAGGAAGCACACACATGAACAAAGTGAAATCCTGAAACACAGATTATCCATGCTTTGGCTGGTTTGGATATATTCTTACTTGTGGACAAACATTTACAAAACTGCTCTTTGCATATTTGTGCTTGGCTTGGGGAAGCTGTGTGACACAGTAACCCAGCATACAGTTTTTGTGTTTTCATTTGGTGATTACATTTTTTTTTTTTTGCAGTACATATCTCCTTGCAAAGGCTGAACACTGAATGCAAGCTGCATCTGTGCACACATGCTTTGGCATTATTGTGAAACAGAGATAAAAAAAAAGTAAAAATACTCAAAAGGACATTTCATATAAGGGTTGCAATTATAAGTTTTAGTCTTTTCTAGTTAAGTGATTAGCATCAAAGACTTAACTTAAGTCTTAACTTAACTAGAAATCAATCCTTACCATGTTTTTAAATATGGGCTTTCTTAAAAGTATGTACTCTTGAAATATTTCGATACACTATTGGGTCATTATTGGGTCAGACAACTAAGAGTTACAGACTCTGACAAATGTGTTTGTATTTATAAGTAGCATTTTTAGATCATTTTTCATCAATCTTGATTAACTGTTTTAAGGTAATGTTACTGGCACACACAGCTTCAAACATCATACAATATGCTGCCCATATTAAAGGTTTCTTTGCGAAGACAAAAAAGGGCATGTTGAAATGTTTTTGCAGCAGTAAAAATTATCATGAATTTGTGTTCAGAGATTTACAGCCTGATAGACACCTAGGGTCGCATTTCATCTTTTTAATGTTGCAACATAAACGTACAAATGCCACAGTTCCCTTTGTTGTTACTTAAGGCCCTAATTTTTGGCTGAACTGGTCTTTCTCAGATCGACACTACCCATCGTTGGTGTGGTGTCTTTTTAGCTTTGTGAACCAGATAGCATGCAACAGGGTCGTGTCGTGCCGCTACGAGCTAGATAGCGTCCCACAAGTGGAGCGCTGTTTGTAGTGGAGCCCTGCAGTAAATCATGTTTCAGCAGTGCGCTGGGGATGCAGCCCCTGGCAGCTCCCAGACGGCCTTTGGCTCTGGCTCCCCTCTCTTAGCGCCACTCTCTAATTTCAGAGCCGGGACCCTGCCTACTACTGTGTCTTTACCACATTCCCGCAAACCAGAGACGGACAGTCTGCCTGCATGTCTGGCTGCTTGCTTTCCATCTCTTGGTCTTAGCTTTTCTTCTTTCTTGCTTTTTGTCTCTCTCTATCACTCTTTCTTTACTCTCACTCTCTGTTCTTTAGCCTGCTATACTAGGTTTTCTTTTCTGTGGCTGTTGGTATGTCATTCCCAGAGTGTGCCCTTCTGATTTTCCCTGTCTGATTCTCTGCCTACAGGATTATAGGCCTGTAGGCTCACTCACAGTATCTAAATCATCCAGCTCCTTGCCACTGTCTCTTGTCATCAGTCCCACTCCTAGTTTCTGCTGGCATTTCTTTAATTCCTACAGAGGGCCAGCTCGTTAGTTGTAAATACCCCTTCTACATTTTTATTTTACATGTAATTGCTCAACTTTCACAGGGCCCTGTGAGATATTTTAGGTCATATAATTTACTGTCTTGGCCAAACCCGAGCGACTTTTAGTTGGACCTCACCACTAATATACTGTTTCATTAACCAGTTCATTATCAGCACCGAGGTGTAAGCTTGCTTAAATAGGTTATGAAAAGGTCAACATATAGTTCATGGAATTGGAGTCTGTGTTTTATTGGGACCCACATTCTTGCTATTACACAGTGCTAAAAGCCTCTGGTGCCACCTTACCTTTAAGTATTACTCAATCAGTCTACTGCGTGAAACAATAAAAGAGTTGTGAACAATGCCAACATGTTTAAATTACCCCTGAGGCCTCAAGTGCAAATGTCACCGCTGTTAAACCAGGTTGGTACCTGAGGAACTTGTAATGGGTAGGATGTGTGTTTGCATGGTGTTTCTGTAAGAGCTGGGTATCAAGTTTGTTTCCATATCCAGTCCTTCAAGGTGAATTTTTGTTCAAGTCCAAATTGTGTCCTTGCAATTTTAGTAGAGAACAGTATGATAAAATATGATCTACAACAAATCTCTGTGCGGTTTTTTTCTGAAGGAAAAAAAATGTTTGTCCCCTTACATCTAAATATGTGTAAATGTGCTTGAAAAGTAAAAGGTGAAAGAGATCTGCTTAGAGCTACCTTATTACACAATCACAAGTCAAAGGACTGTAAAAGGTTTTTCATCATGCATGTACCCTTCTTGTTTGGAATTTAGAGTAAGAAAACTTTTATTATGCTGCTGTAGTTGTGAAGGAGAAGTCAAAGGATCCCCAAACTCAGTTGGAGTCATCTGGTCATGATGCAGTATCAGCCCAAAATGTTAGCTTACTCTAAGCCATTAGACCTCTAAGTGTTGACTCCCTTTATATTGAGACCAAAGAAAGAAAACGTTGTAGACTTTATTAGTGCTGAGGGGGTTGGGATATAGCTCCTTAGTTCATGGAATGATTTTAACTAACTGTTACTAATGTAGGCGTGTTTATGACTGTGTAAATATTTAATTGGGAATCTTAGGGTGTAGATATTGGTCCTGTGATAATCCATGCCCAGACACTTCCCTTAGGCAGCGGTTGGGGTTAATGGTACCCATGGTAAATCATGTGCGTTTGCCCAATTTGATGTATCTACTGTGGAAGGTTCCTGGCTTCTCTTGTTGACTTAAATACCTTCAGTGTTTTGCAAGATATTTAATAGGCTTATCTGTATTCCATAGTGGGTTTTTATTCTTGGTAAATGAGTAATGATTTTACAGAAATGTCTGTTTTTTTTATGTCTCTGGGCTCTGTGTTTCCTCGAAGTACAATTAAGCAACACACCTTTCAGTTGTGGGTAATTAACTTTGTGGTCCAGACAGAATACAAGGCTTGCCTAGTCAAGCATGGTACAATGCATACAATCAGGGAGTTGCCATTTGCTACTTAATTTGTAAACTGACCTTGCACTGGGAGCTGCATATTTACTGTGGTATTGAACAGTAGCTATTAAGAACAAGGTCACCCAAATTGTGTCGTTATGGGGATATTATTTACTCATGCCATAAATAAAATGTCATAAAGCAGAGGGCCTCCTCCAGAGGTTAAGATACTCCTGTTTGTACAGTCACATAACTCCTGTCGCAAAGCAACTACTGTACAAAAGTTCTAGTCATTTCAGGTGGCTGCTGTGGTTTAGGGCATTTATTATTAGGTTTGATTGCTCATGACTGATGCACTAAAGCTCCTTTGTTATGGCAGCATAGCCATATTCTGTCTCTGCTTCTTGAACATTCTATCTGAATGAAACAGACACAGGTATCTTAGCTCTACCAGGATACTTCTCCTCAATCTGCTGAATTTTCCTTAGGGGTATCAAATTAACAGGTTAATTGTGATTAATTAATTGCAGCGATATTTAACGCACTGTTTTTTAATCACGTTAATCTAATTTGTAATCTTTAATTTGACTGTTTCTGCGTGCGAGTTGGCTTCAAATAAAATTCTTGTCTATGCCTTGGGCTTCATGTGTCAAGGACTGTGTCTACAAGTAGCAGTGATGAAATGAGGTGGTTCATTACCAGGATGGTTAATGGTGCTGGTGATCCAGCAGAACGGGCTGAAAGACGAGACAGCAGGAGCAGACACACCATAGGATACTACAATGAACCGGCAGGGAAGGTGAGGAAGAGATGGGTACAAGTAGCACAGAAGGGAAGGAGGCTCAGGTGAGACAGATAGGACACAGCTCCAGACAATGATTAAACACACAGATGGGATGAGGAGTGTGAGTGGGTTGCGCAGCATCACAGGACCCCCCCTTTAAAGGCGAATTCCACACGCCGTGGAAAAGAGGAGCAGGAAAAAAAAGAAGCACCCTTGCCAGGGTGGGTGGAGGGGGCCAACGGAAGGAGGACCCGAGTCTTTTTGGGTACGCCCCTGGAAGTCTGGTGGACGGCCCCGGTGGCGTCCCCTTGTTGGACGGCGGTCGGGCGAACGGCCCCGGTGGCGTCCCCTTGCTGGACGGCTATCCGGAGGACGGCCTGGTGATCCTCCCATGAGGACCTGGAGATCGGGCGGACGGCCCGGATGGCGTCCCCTTGCTGGAAGGCGGTCGGGCGGACAGCGTCCTTTGGCTTGAAGGAGGTCGGCCTGGTGATCCTCCCATGAGGACCTGGAGATCGGGCGGACGGCCCGGATGGCGTCCTCTTGCTGGAAGGCGGTCGGGCGGACGGCGTCCTTTGGCTGGAAGGAGGTCGGCCTGGTGATCCTCCCCTGAGGACCTGGAGATTGGGAGGACGGCGTCCCCTTGCTGGAAGGCGGTCGGGCGGACGGCGTCCTTTGGCTGGAAGGAGGTTGGCCGAGACGAAGAGAGTCTGGAGGCTCGGACGCCGGCTGAGACAAATCTGGAGGCTCGGACACCGGCTGAGACGAATCTGGAGGCTCGGACGCCGGCTGAGACGAATCTGGTGGCTCGGGTGACGGAGACGGGTCCTCCATGACCCTCCCTGGGAGCTCTAGTGACAGGGACGGGTCCTCCATGACCCTCCCTGGGAGCTCTAGCGACAGGGACGGGTCCTCCATGACCCTCCCTGGGAGCTCTAGTGACCCTGACCGTCTCTGGAGGTCCTTGCAACCTCCCAAAACCTGACACAGGGCAAAGAGCTGCTGCTGTGCAGGCCAGGAGGATTGCAGCAACGACGGCAGCAGGCTCTGGAATGCGCTCGGGAACAGGCTCTGGTTCGGGAACAGGCTCTGGAACGGACTCAGGCTACGGTAACGGACTGATATACGCCGGGTTGAATGGAGCAGATGAGAAGTGGAGCTGAGCTAGAGTGGGCGGAGCCGGTGCGCGAGCCAATGCAGAGCGGTCTGGCAGCAAGCGCGTCAAAATATACAATTTTGACACCCGTCAAGCCAGAAATACGCAACTTGTGGGAGGAGCTAGTGCCAGACGGTGTTTTTGCAAGATGGCATCGTGACGCGATGCGGAAACCCTGACACACGTCGGCGCACTTCTGCATTGACTTCACAAGTAAACTTGACGCCCTTGCCACTTCAAACGCGTTTGGTGTGAACGCACCGTTAGGCTGCATTCACACCTGATAGTCCAGTAGACTGGGTTCGATTGGGGACCAAAATTGCAACATTGTTGCTGTTTTTAGCTGGTGCGGTTCACATTCACACTGCTCTTTTGTTAAACGAACCAAAGCTTTTGAGCAACATGTTTACATCCCTGCCTGTGGTGGCACTGTGGTGGTGCAGCACTTCTTGGTCCAGCGAGGGACACTTCCCATACAGTGAAATGTAAACAAACATGGAAGTGCTGCAGATTGTAGTGGTTTTATGATTGCTTTGTTGTGTTTGGCAAAAGTCCAAGATAAAACACTGCAGCAATGGGCTCAGGATAAGCATAAAAGAGGCAGAGAACTATGTAGAATGCTGTTTAGAATGCTGCGGCTGAGACGGCTTCGTATGAGGCGGCGTGCATTGAATAGGAGCGCGTACAACTTCACAGCACTAATGTCCTCCTTATACAGACGTCAAGCAAGGTATGTACAAGATCCAGCATCTATCTATCCAGCATAGCGGGTGTTTAGATTTTATTTACCCAGAATCCCCTGCACAATATTCTGCTTCCTCCTTTTGGTGTGGCTTTGTTCCGGTTGCCACTCACATATGCAATCAAACCACAGCAGAGTTCGTTTCAATGGAACTGAGACCTACGTTTTAGACGGGCTAGAATCCGATTGTTTGGTCTGAATCAGAGTTTGATTGCAAATTAACACCTCCCCAAACGAATCGGACTTTCTGGGCAGACGAACTAGAGTTTGATTCAAGCAGACTAATCAGGGCTGGTGTGAATGCACCCTTAGTTGCAGTCAGCACTGGGACTCATGAAATGTAAATGTAAATGGCTGAGACTGCATCTGTTCAAGTCTGTTAAAAACAGTAAATAACTTCACAAAGCCACGTTTTTTGTTATATGTTTGTTCTGCCACAATAATGTAATGAATTTAAATTAAAATACCTCAAAATGAGGGGTTTTCTCAGCAATTATTAGGAGTGATTAAAGAAAAGAGTAATTAGTTTAATTAATTACAGATCATAATTAATTAATCTCAAAGTTTTTTTTAATCTCTTGACTGCACTAATTTTCCTATAAATGCGGGAGGTTTGTAGGCATCCACCATCAATTTCAACCTTATTATGGAAGAAGACGTGGCACTAGCATTTCAGCTTATCAACTTTTTGTCCTGGGTGTGCCATTATGCACAACGATTTGACTCTGACTTAGGACTCTCTGCATATCTTGGCAAGTCCAGGTGGAAAAAGTCGTGCACATAAATTTAAAATCTATTCTCTTTTACTGATCACTGAGAGCTGATTACAGAGACTTCTTATAAGCTGTTCTGCAACCGTTCTGTTATATTATAAATTCTTTAAACTGCTGCAACTCACAATTTACGTCCTCCTTTCTTATCTCTAAATACTATAGAAGGGCTTCTTTTCAAAAGTGCATACAGGTTTTTTCACTTAAACTGCAATCGTACCACAGAAGTTTGGTGCATGCTCAAAACAGTCAAGGAACACTCATGTTTTATCACATGTAATATGAAGAGCACTGTCCTCTTGGTGTTCTCCAAAAGACCTCTCAAAGCCTTTGCAAAGACTATTCATGTTCTGTCTTATTTTTAATGTTGTGGTCCTAGTCTGGGGTGGAAATTAGGAAAGCAATAATAAGCACAGTCTTAGTTAGATGTAAGTGCACATAACATTACTAATATACAGGTCCTTCTCAAAAAATTAGCATATTGTGATAAAGTTCATTCTTTTCCATAATGTAATGATAAAAATTTAACTTTCATATATTTTAGATTCATTGCACACCAACTGAAATATTTCAGGTCTTTTATTGTTTTAAAACTGAAACCCAAAATTCCTATCTCAATAAATTAGCATATTTCATCCGACCAATAAAAGAAAAGTGTTTTTAATATAAAAAAAGTCAACCTTCAAATAATTATGTTCAGTTATGCACTCAATACTTGGTCGGGAATCCTTTTGCAGAAATGACTGCTTCAATGCGGCGTGGCATGGAGGCAATCAGCCTATGGCACTGCTGAGGTGTTATGAAGGCCCAGGATTCTTCGATAGCGGCCTTAAGCTCATCCAGAGTGTTGGGTTTTGCGTCTCTCAACTTCCTCTTCCCAATATCCCACAGATTCTCTATGGGGTTCAGGTCAGGAGAGTTGGCAGGCCAATTGAGCACAGTAATACCATGGTCAGTAAACCATTTACCAGTGGTTTTGGCACTGTGAGCAGGTGCCAGGTCGTGCTGAAAAATGAAATCTTCATCTCCATAAAGCTTTTCCGCAGATGGAAGCATGAAGTGTTCCAAGATCTCCTGATAGCTAGCTGCATTGACCCTGCCCTTGATAAAACACAGTGGACCAACACCAGCAGCTGACATGGCACCCCAGACCATCACTGACTGTGGGTACTTGACACTGGACTTCAGGCATTTTGGCATTTCCTTCTCCCCAGTCTTCCTCCAGACTCTGGCACCTTGATTTCCGAATGACATGCAAAATTTGCTTTCATCCGAAAAAAGTACTTTGGACTACTGAGCAACAGTCCAGTGCTGCTTCTCTGTAGCCCAGGTCAGGCGCTTCTGCCGCTGTTTCTGGTTCAAAATTGGCTTGACCTGGGGAATGCAGCACCTGTAGCCCATTTCCTGCACACGCCTGTGCATGGTGGCTCTGGATGTTTCTACTCCAGACTCAGTCCACTGCTTCCGCAGGTCCCCCAAGGTCTGGAATCGGTCCTTCTCCACAATCTTCCTCAGGGTCCGGTCACCTCTTCTCGTTGTGCAGCGTTTTCTGCCACACTTTTTCCTTCCCACAGACTTCCCACTGAGGTGCCTCAGCACTCTAGGAACAACATATTCGTTCAGAAATTTCTTTCTGTGTCTTACCCTCTTGCTTGAGGGTGTCAATGATGGCCTTCTGGGCAGCAATCAGGTCGGCAGTCTTACCCATGTTTGCGGTTTTGAGTAATGAACCAGGCTGGGAGTTTCTAAAACCCTCAGGAATCTTTTGCAGGTGTTTAGAGTTAATTAGTTGATTCAGATGATTAGGTTAATAGCTCGTTTAGAGAACCTTTTCATGATATGCTAATTTTTTGAGATAGGAATTTTGGGTTTTCATGAGATGTATGCCAAAATCATCAGTTTTAAAACAATAAAAGACCTGAAATATTTCAGTTGGTGTGCAATGAGTCTAAAATATATGAAAGTTTAATTTTTATCATTACATTATGGAAAAGAATGAACTTTATCACAATATGCTAATTTTTTGAGAAGGACCTGTACATACTTAAACCCTTCAGTATCTTGATTTAGACTTTATTAGACTCTGGAAAAGTGTGACCACAGTGTGATTCATATTGTACTATGATTTGACTGTAACATTGAACATTGCAAGTCTCACATGCAAGGAAACAAAATCAAATAGATTATTATCTAAAAGAAAAGAATCCAATGGAAATTCTCCAAAACACATTCATCATACCAGAAAGTTCAGTTAGTATGATACGTGCACTAACTCTCATTCCCAAGGCACATCAGAACTCTGTTAGACAAAGATAGATAAAGACAAGCAGACAACGACAGGATCAGAGACAGATGATAGTCTGGAGATCTCGATACTGTATGGCAGCGCCTTTACATGCTGACAAGGATGAGAGAGGCTGAAAGGCTCCGAACTAAAGCTGGCCTGATAAGAACAGATAAAAGGTTGCAGTGAACTTCAGACAGGGACAAGAATGAAGAAGAAGGCCAAGCTGACGACGCGATTTCTCTTCATTTACACCCTGAAAGATGTCTCTTCGAAAGACCAAAAGGAGATTAAGAAAAGACCAAAGCCAGTGAGATAACAAACAGATGTGATACTATGCTGTATCATAGGTTTATACAGATGTCAAACTGCAGAAATTTTATTAGTAATGAATCAGGTTAATTAATTAAGGCCAAAACCCATTTTCTAGACGCACCCATACCTCTACAAATACCCCGAGACCCATTAGATCTCACACTACAAAGACAAATTGGCACTTAATTTGAAGCCATGAGATGTTTGGGAAAGTGAATCTACAGTAAAAATATTAAATTCAGAAACATCAAACTATATGTAACTATATGTTTAAACCAACTGTAATGGTTGGTTTAAAAATGTTCTAAGCTTTAAAACTACTCACAGATTTTATGTTCTTTGCTTGAACATGTCATAAAATTTCAAGACATTTAAGTGTGTAGGGCCAGACAGCTTTACTCTTCCGTGCCCAAAAGTCTCAAAAACAACTCGTATGAATGACCAAAATCTAGGAACCTAATTGGTAAAGACAAATGTTGAAATAAGACTCACCCCAAATAACATCTAAGTAGCATAGATGGTGCTCTCAAAACACTTATTCAAAAGTTTGAATGCTAAATTGACATCCCCTGTTCAAAAGCCTTGACTCATATGGAGAAAGATAGCAACAAAATAATAATTTGTTTTTTTTCCCACAAACATAGTGAATACTCTTTCTTCTCTGTGTTTACCTCACAAGCAAAAGTAATTCTGTCATTCTAACTCAGAGCACTATGTACAGTTTTGTAGCTTCAACTACTGAGTACGAGTAAGAGGAACCAGCACTGATGTAACAATGGCCACAACATTATGTAATTTCAATTACAAAAATTCAAACATAAACATACTCTGTTGGGTCATTTTAAGGTAACGTAATTGACTTACCTACCTACAACTGTGTAACTTGCATGCCTTCATGCGGTTTTTCTGCCACAGTTTAATGCAACACCTACATCATTTCTTACCATTTACAGACCTTGACCAAGTCGCATGCAAGTACACAGGTACAGAAGAGATCACTGGATTTCAACCAAGGGTAGTTTCCTAAGTAGCAGTTATGTTTGAAAATCAAACTAAATTGAGAATGCTTTACATGTTACCTGTACCTTTAGGTTTATAGAATGATTGGTGCCCAACACACACTTTATGCTCAGTGCTCTGTATCAACCCCTGCTATTCCAGTCTTCCTTTGAATCCTCGATGCCACATTCATTGTTGATAGCCCACCTAAACACTGTACATGGATGACTCGAGTGATGATTTATGAATTTCTAGAGGCAGTGTAGAGAGGGATGTTTTTTGCTGAGTTACAGTTACAGTATGATACAATTTATTATCTCCCATTTTGTCCTTGTAGCTTTCTCTCTCAACATCTGTATTTGTTTCTATTATATTGTGTCACAATCCAGTCAGCACAGACAGTCTTATACTCATAGTAACCTTAAGACACATTCTGTATTCATACAGTTCTTGTACTAGATCAGTCTTCTTGCCTAACCTATAAAGTTGCCGGCATTGTGAAGGAAAATAGTAAAAAAATAAAACTTAAAATTATATCAAGCTTCACAAGTCTAGCTGATCTCCTTTTTTTTAGTGTGTGCATGCGAATACACACTTTTGAAGTTCAGCAGACTAGTATACACACAGAAGTTGATGTGTTGAAATCCATTCATCCATGACCAAGGGGTCATTTTTTCAAGTCCACTGCTGGATACAAAATCTGTTGTCTTGATGTCTAAAATAATCTCAGTTAGTTTAGTCATTAGGTCACAATAGGACACAATTTGGTAATCCGTGAAGCTGCATGTCATTTCTTGACAGCCTGCTTCAGTCGAAAGGATGTTGCAAAGGAAGAAGGATGAAGAAAATCATGGATTGAAGAAGGCCATAGAGGCACTTAAGAACATGTTAAGCTTGGTGTGTATTTGAGTGACTTGTTTGTGTATTCTTGTTCTCCTAGTTTTGTTCAAGCAAATTGAGGAAACGTGTATATATGTGAGTTTTTGTGTCAGGAGCATGTTAGCATTGGTACACTTTGCTGATCTACTGCCTCAACAAGATTACTCTCCTCCCTTTTTTCTGTCTCCCCTGTTTCTCCATCAGTCACCCCCAAGCTTGGTCTGGATTCCCATCTCCTCTCCAAGCCCTTCTAGCTCACTCCCAGCCATAGGAGAGGAGTTTAAATCACTAGCTTCACTCTCCCTGCCCCACCTCCTACACAAACTTACTCCTTTCCTCCCTTTTCAGATAGAGTCAAGGGGGGTTGGGTTTTGATTGCCTCTTTTGACTACTGTGGGAATGCAGGTGTTAAATGAGGTTACATCTGTGTGAATGTCTGTGTGTGTGTTTGTGCATGTATTGGTGCCCTTGGGATTGTCCAACCCTATCTAGTAAGCCAGAAGGTAAATCTATTGTATGCAGCACCAATCTCTGAAAGTCTGGGCTCTGTCTTACATCATCATGCTAAAACATAAAGATGCCATAAATTCATAGGAATGTCTATTGAAATACAACTTAAAGGAGAAATGGGTTATAAGGCAGAGACAAACTATTATATTTGACCATTTGTGTAATATGTAACTAAAATTTATTTGGAACAGTGTGCAAATCTTCTGTGCAGTTAATTGAAAAGAAGTCTTTTTATAGGTGAAAGAATATGAGTGAGTAAACCATTGTGTGTAAAGAACAGGGATCTGTCAAAATGTGTTCTTCACAACATGAGCCTGTGTCAAATGGTACTAACAAAGCAGGTTTCTGAACAACTAGCCTTAGTAAACTCAACAAAGGTTTGCAAAGTCATCAATAATCTACATGTTTCTCTTTCTTGCATCGGCTAATGTTTTTCTTATTCTAACTCTTTCTTATCTCTGCAACACCATAGGATAAGACTACACATGGAGAGCTCCAAAGAAACTACAGGCCCACTTCTCTCCAAACAGATTTTCAGTTATTTCCCATTTAATGGAGATTACATTGAAGATTCACAAGGCTGTTGGAAAAGCGTTTGGTTTGAAAGAGTTTGTATGTTTTTTGAACTGGAGTGTAGACTGTCATGTTTGAGTCACCTACCAATGGCCTGGAACCCTTATGTACAGCCCATACAGTTTATATCATAGAATCCCTCAATTTATGTTTACTTGCATAGGGAGTGGGGGGAAAACATTTGTTTGTTGCTGATTCTGCTTTTCTACTAATCAAGTGTAAAAAGAAAAACCTCTGATGGACAAAATAAACCTACCTTACTATAGAGGGATTATTTCTTTATCAACACAGCGGATGTGCTTGCAAACTGGATGCAGAATGAGACGCTGGCCCTTTACATAGCTCTGGTTCCTATTGTTATTGTTATTGGTTATGTTGCAGTTGCAATACTGTTTAGCGATGTTGGGTTGTTTGTTAGCCAAGGCCAGGGGTCGTGTTAACCGAATACTTTCCTTATTTGACCATTTCTTTTCTGACCGAAAAATCTAAAGGCCATCAGCCATTTTGAAAGATTGCAATTCCTACCCCTGAACACTTGGTACAGACGTGCAGTCATTTTGAACTTTATGCACAGAGGTATCATGACTAATCAATCAAAAAAAGATTCCCATGAGAGCATCTGGAGCATCTGAGCATCATCTCAGACCGCTTACAGCATGTTGAAGAGTTCCGGTCGCATGGAGCGCATCTGTGACTGACCTGTGCACATACCGGCGGTGACAGATTGCTGCAGCTTAACCACTGATGCAGAAGAAGCGCATGTGGGGATATCCTCCTTATGTTTCCTATTTTGCTATGTTGCCCCATTTCTGTTTGCTATGTTGTTAATACACCGCTTCATCAGCAACTCTTCTAACTTTACAAAGCTGGTTGTTTGGTGACGCTGATATAATTTCCCTCTGAGTTTCAACCAATCATATTACCACAGGTCCTGCTCAACAACTCTATCAGGCCATTTTCGAGTACATACCCCAAGGCTGGTTATCGGTTGGTTCCTGAAATGGCGCTTAAAAACAGCCCTACAGTGAAGTGGATACCATGAAGGTCTGGTAAAATTACCCTGAAGTTCCGATAGTGGAAACACTCTATGTTTCCTGAGGAATGATCCAAAACAAAGGGCTACATGGGTTGAAGTGAAATAAGGGAAAATTGGGATGCAGGGTGATATGTTGGATTTGCCTTACATTTAGTGTATCCCCATGTGTTTATATATAAAAAAGGATTGCTAACGCGATAGCACTAAGGTATGCTTGTTTCCTCTGTGTTTTGGTGGGAATGTTTTATTGGCACACAAAAATGGCTCTGGTCAATTGCAAAATGTTACATTTAAAAAAAAAGGAAGTTGAGTAAAAAATACACTTCTCATTTTGACTAGACATTTCAAAATCAATTGTCTAATAAATTTGCTTATCCTTGACTGGGTCTAGCCTAGTTAGATCTCTCACACATATACAGATGCGCATGCGCACACACAAATACGCCTAAACACCTACACACGCACACACACACGCACACCCCCACACACGCACGCACACACACAGGACAAGAATCTTCTATAGAACAACATTTAATCCTTCATCTGCTTGATTAAATGGCTCAACTTTGAGTGTCTGCAGTCAATATTTTCTTAGTTTAGTAGTTGCTTAGGCCTGTATGTGATTATGGTGAAATTGGACAAATCCTTCATCTTGAGGGACTCTAGGGTGTTTGGTTGAACCTTTGTGAAACATTTTATGTCAGATTGTGTGAGTCTTTCCTGAAAAAAAAAAAACATTTTTCAATGTATCAATGACTGACATTGTCTTTTAGATGTAGAATGTTTAGAAACCTCTCAAGGTGTATCTGATAACTTCTAACTGCTTAAGCAGAAGGTCTTTTTGTTTATTTTAAAGAAATCCCGACAGGCTTTTTCAGTTCTGATCATAGGTTGGGCGTTCTCATCTTAAAATGTTTAGCTGTTCAATGATCCATAGGATGGATGAGAGATTAAGGGGATCATATCACCTTCATAGCCCCATTACTGTGATAGTTCCTACTAGCTGGAAACTCCTAACCTATGTTCATTATTGAAGAACTCTTTTAGATGAGAGATGAAACATCTGGAGAAGAAGTCCATTTGCCTTCTGTTTAAGCAATTATGATTGCCATGTTTTGTGTGACTGAGGATCTACACCAACCTATCTGGTTGCCCCATTCTGATTTTTGCTACTGTTGCTTTCTGTCCAACTTGACTGCAATTAACATTCAATTCGATATCTCTACACCAACTTAATAGCACTGTTTGTATAGCTTTCTAGAGATCTCCACTGTTGGTCACTACCATCTTTTTCTGTAGCCTTTACTTTAAAAATGTCCAGTTTGTCCATCTGGATCTAAATCCACAACATTTAAGCCCTGTCATTCCTCATGAATCTTGGCAGGATCCAACTTTGACTTGGGGAATTCCAGTTCAATCTCAGAGCAATGCTCACATTCATTTTTCCAGCCACTTTGTCATGGTGTCCCATGTAAGCTGACTACGTCTTAAACCCTGCTATTATGTGCAGAACTGTTTCTGGATCATCTTTTTACAGTCTAAATCTTGGGTCCATTCTAGTGCGGTACTCTCTGGCATTTGTGGCTCTTGAGCCGAGCACCAGTTTTTGATTTTTTTTTGCTCTATTGTGAATAATGTGTTTGTGCTGTCCTTCAGTCTAGCACTCTTCACGCACTAGTCGGATTGCTCAATATCAACCCCTTTCTTGATTTGTAAAATTAAAGAAAAGATTAACACTAATGCTATACCTCTTGAATGAAATATCATGTTGGTAGTATGATGGTATAAAAAAGATTTGCAGCCAAGATACTTTGACAGGTAACCTGATATTATTCAACAGAAAATAGCATCCAACTTATCTGAACAGCTGAAAATGTCTACCAGCTACATTGCAGTACTGATCAGAGGTTTCTGTGTAAATTTACTTAGATATATATTTTAAAAGGAAAGTCATACATTGTCAATGCAAACTGTGCTTCTTATTTTGTTGGGATTTTAGTGTAAATAGAGGAATGCAGCGACACAAGTCTTATGTCATAATAATCACCTATCTTGAATAGATGGCTTGAACATTTTGTGTGCTCTTCTTTTAGACTAATAAATGCCTTGCTTGGCTGTCGATGGATTTGACAGCACCTTTCTGGTTTGCAGACTTTGTGTACTTATCTTCTCAGCCCGATGATGACAGATAGTATTTGTTGTAAGACAGAAGTCATCTTGGGAGTAAGCCCTACTAAGCCATAGCACATTCTGTGCTAAAGATGAATACAATACCCTGCAGGCATGGTCCTAAAACAGGACAAACCATTTCGTCTTCTGGTTTCAGCTGCTTTCCTTTTCAATCCCTTTTCACCTTCATTATTTTGTCTTCTTTCTCTTTTTGTTTCTTACAGACTCTCCCTACAGAGGCTAAATTTATGGATCCCATTTTTTTGGCTGCTTTAAAAACAGTATGCCTTACAGAATAGGAGAAAACCCATAGTTGTACCTTTAATCATACTTTACTTCTAAACATCATACTTTTAATCTTTCTTCTAAATCAAAATCCTTTAACAACCTTTCCCAAAACAGTGAATTGCCTAGAAACCTAACAAGGACTTCCCCCTGGAGTTAAAATGGTCATTTAGCCAGCACTGGAATTACATGTTAGCCATCTCACAATATTCACTGTATTTCTCCGTATATCTGTTTGTGTTTGTGTGTGCATGGGCATTCAAAGAACCTATTGTACTGTCCGACATTCATGTGTTCTCTTAGTAGCAACATGTTTTCACTTGAAAATTACTTCAAAAAGGCACTTTATTGAATTAAGGATACTAATGAAACCATTAATGAAATGCTCATTGTATTAATTAATATTCCTGTCTCAAATTCATCTATTTTTCAACCCTGAACTATGTCATATGGCATTGATTATGTCCAAGAGAACAAAATCCTCGATTCAAGCAGTTGATTGAAATGAGCCTCCTCAAACAGTAGCTATCCACTGCCTTGGAAAAACAGAGTCACCAGCTCCGTCATCCAGGGAAACCTGGAATAAAGTTAATACTCATCCACACTCAAAGGGGTCCGTTGACGTGGTTTAGACATCCAACTAGTGTCCTCCCTAGATGTGTCCCCCTAGACATCTTCAGGGAACATCCCTCTACAAATCCGGCTCATAACGAGAAGACCTGGAGTGTGTTGCTAGCAAGAAGCAGTCCTCCTGGACGTTGAGATTTCATCCTGGACCTGTTACCTTTGTAATCTAATCTCAGATAAGTGACAGACAACAGGTGAGTGAATTTCTGACCCACAGTGAGCAATGATTATATATGTATATGTGTGTGTACTTGTTTAGCTATCCTATTTAGGACCTTCTCTGGCATATTCTCTAACCTTCTGAAGACCGATGGACCTTATAGGGACCAATGCCGGGTCCTAATATGGTGGATCCCTTTTTTAGGGTTAAGGTTAAGGTTTATAGGTATGGTGCGTGTGTGTGTGTGTGCCAATCAACACATTTTACCTCCAGGCATTAAACATTTATGGCTCAAGTGGTGAAAAAGCTATTTTGTTTTTGGTTTCTGAGATTATGTTGCATGTTTGGAAAGCTGGGTATAATCTGTGGCCAGTCAGGCTGTGGTGATCGAGGCTTCTCTAATTTTAGGTCTGTAGGTCTGCAATTCCTGAGTCTGCCCTAGAACTCGGGCAGAGTGGCTGATTGTTTCCAGCCATGATGGAGTTAATGAGGGGGTGGTGGTTATGATGATACGCACTTACACACTGTAAGATGCACTCATGGACTCAAACAGAGCCATAACTGAATAATCATACACACATATGTGTGTGTCTTTCAAAGCACAGCACATTGGCTTTTTCAACAACCCACAGGGTCAGTCTCCTAATCTCTTATTAGTGGTCTCCTCTGCTAAACACGCACAAACTTCTGTATGCTTACACAGAGACACACAGACATACACACCTTCATGTAAACCCACTCATCCAGTTCACAGTATGGTGTTTAATGGATGCTTTGTAAGGAGCCTAAAATTGAAACCACATGCAGCACAGTTGGGGCAGATCTGCTAAATCTCTGTCAAAAGATGAGTGAGCCATTGTTGTATTTGGACGTGCGATCACGCACGTGTGTTTTGTTTTATCACAAAATACTGTGTGGCTAACCTCAAGGAGAAAAGATGGCAAATGCAGTCTCTCACAGAGACGGGAACAACTTTGTCACAATAGTCTGATAACAGAGTTTGTTTGGGTTTTTTTCCCACATTTTGGGGAAGTTGGATTTCCACACAAATCTTTACAAAAAAGCTGTGTATATTGGTCTCAAATTTTGCTCATAGAACAGCTTTAAATATCTATGCTGTGAACCGAATGCTTTAAATGTATGCTTCACTGAGCAAGACATTCACTTTCAGGCCTCTACCTAAAGTGTCCAGTCTTCTGTATGAGAAGTTAAAGCTGCTTGTGATGCTGCATCAAAGTTAAAGACATTTTAAACCACCGCCATGAAATTGGAGATTAATAGTGTGGGAACACAAGACTGCATTTTCCCACGCTTTTGCACTGGTATGTTAAAATTTTCCCATAGTTCAGCCCATCTTCTTGGAGCCAAATGTCCCAAATATAATGTGACTGGAAAGGTTTAGTTCTATATGGTTACTGAAGCCAAGATTCAGCCATCCCTGCTGAGTGTTGCTCTCCTACCATTGATCTCTTCCCAGCTGACAGTTTCTTTCAGATTGTCTGAGTTGTGTGCAAACTGAAAGACGCTGTGTTTGTGTACCTTTTCCATCCAAACACTTTGATCATATAAGGGAAGTTCTCAGATTTGTTTGGTGTTTTCCTGTTCCTTCATCCAGTTTATCATTTTTAGTTCCAATTTCTCGCAACAGATCAAAACAAAGCATTTCAATGCTTTGTCCGTACAGTCGAGAAGGGTTATGTGGTAACATGTTATGTTGCTACAAAAAAGCATTTACCCCTATTGGATTCATTCTACTTTGGCTTTTTTGATGCATTTAAATTTTTCAGATTATCAAACTGATTTTACACCTGGTAAAAAATAACCTACGAAAGGCTGTTTTCAAATCCAGATTTATTTATGTTTTTGTCATTAAAGAGCAATTCATCCCCCTGCCAGAGTCTTACTCCATCGACATTTCCAGTTTGAAAAATGCGGCAAAGGAGGCGATGCTTGGCGGAATGGGGGACGTGCGGGGGGAAGGCTGGGCATTTCCTTGCTATTCCAACTCCAACTCGCTATGGAGGTGTGAACGAGACTGGGCGTGTTTTATACTCCACAGTGGCAGGAATGCACTGCCCAATTTGAATTTAAGTGCAGTGTAAAGTTTTAAACTGAAGAGGGCACTCCACTGACGTTTTTTGGTAGAAAATTTATATTTTGACTAAAATGTACTAAAATACCTAAAATAATGAACAGACATGTAGACAGCACTGTTAGACACTCATTTATACAGTTTATCCACAAAAAAGTTGATTTGGAGGTGAGTTCCCGCATTCCTGTGGAGGTTGCCGTGCCCATCCTGCCATTGGAGAGGACGCCGTTGGCGTAGCAAGTGTGGCAGCCATTGTGTGCGAGCGAGAGTTGCCTTGGCGATCTCCCTGAGGCCCCTCCTGAACTGGTACGGAGCTCCACTCAGGTCTTTTCCGGGGCTACCTGCACCCTCTCATAGCTGCGCTTGAGCCTATGACTGCAAAATGACGTGGCTATCCCATTCACCCCCCAGTGGAGTCGTTCAATCTTACCCTATTTTGTGTGGTTGGTATATCATCCACATAAATTCAAAAAGGACTTAATGGACGAATTGTCAGGCCTCCTAGCGGAAATGACACCAAAATATGACAGAGTCCTAATCTTGGGTAACTTTAATGTTCATATCTGCTGCCCTGAGAAACCACTTGTAAAAGACTTTAAGGACACACTTGAACGTTTGGATTAACACAAGCTGTAAACATTCCTACCCATAACCGATTTCATATATTAGACCTGGTGTTTTTTATGGTTTAGATATCAAGAAGTTATCTGTTGATGAAATTTTAATTTGACCATTTTCTTATTTTGTTTTATCTTGATTGTTCTGTGCCAACTTTAAAGAAACATGCAGCAGTGTGCCGGACACAGGTTATCACTCCTTCAACAGCAGAGAGGTTCTACTATTTTTTCAGAGCTTTAATCTCCTCTCTCACTCCCTGTTAATTTTGATGATGCGCTACTGGGTTTCCATTCTGCCTGCTTCTCTGTGATGAAGACTGTTGCTCCATTTAAAAACATGGCTCCCTAAGCCTAAGTCAGATCTGTGGGTAAATTCTTATAAATTCTTATACATATGGATTATGCATAAAATATGAGGCCAACTGGAAGAAAGATAAATTACTTATTCCTCATGAGCTTTTCAGAGATGCTTTGGACAAATGAACCCATAAATACACTGCTTAACAATGCCAATTTGTCCCTCCTCCTTGTCAGTTCCCTGCATACTTCATCACAGTTTTTATACATTGCATGTCACATACATAACCAAATTTTTGTTAACTTAGCTGCTAAAGAATTCCAATTAGCAATTAGTCTAAAAAACGAAATATAATACAGAAGACACTCGACATGTCAACAAAACAGAGGAGAGGAGGCAGCCGTATCGACTACAGACACAGGGCGGCCAGAGAAACGAAGGAGCGACTGCTGTAAGGCAAAACTGCAAAAAAAAGTGTGGGTGTTGAACCCTCTCTCCAGGAAAAGGGTGGGTGTTAAACACCCACATCCCCCACGGGTGCGGCGCCTCTGGGCCCCTATGTACCTAACAAATATGGATACCAGCATTGCCTCTGGTATTGTATCTTCCCCTCTTAAACATAGTGTGCTGCAACTTATGTAGAAAAAACATGGCCTTAACCTGAATGACCATGGTAACTTATGCCCTATTTCAGTGCTTCCATTTTTATCTAAACTGTTGGAAAAGGCAGTTTTTTTTTTTTACCAGATTTCTTCTTATTTGGATGATTTCTGTGTTTTAGACACATTCCAGTCCGGTTTTAGACAGTTCCATAGCACCGAATCAGCCCACATTAGAGTTTTCAATGATATTTTATTATCCACTGACTCTGGTTTTCATGTTATTTTAGTAATGCTTGACCTCTCAGCAACATTTGACACGGTCGACAATGAAATTTTTTAATCCTGCCTTGAAAATTTGGTTGGCATTAAGGGTTCAGCCTTAGATTGGTTACATTCTTATTTATTCGAGAGGTTCATCAGAGTGATGACGAATGAGTGTGTTTCTCCTTCTGCTGCTCTCCCCTGGGGCGTCCCACACGGTTCTATCCTTGGCCCTCTCTTATAGCACCACTGGGTGCTATTTTTTTAGAAAACATAGTGTTCAAGTGCAACTTTCTTCTGTATACTGTTTGCCCAGACAGACTTTTTGTCATCTTTTGTTGGTGTCACTTGTTTGATGTTTGGCTGTTGCAGCAGGAGCATCAAACAGAGGATCTGGGCACCACCAACAAAGCCAGTTATTCACCTGTTCTAAGCCACCCTGTCCAACAGGTTACACATTTAACTGCCACATAAATGCATGTTCAACCACACCTGCTTCTTTCTTTTTCCCCCATCTGATGTGACCAACATTTACTGGAGCACAATGATCCTCTATACTGTGCAAGTGGCACAGGGAGGGATGGGGTGTGGGGCGTGTTGGAATGGAAAAAAGCTCGATGAACCCCCAGGAATCGATCAAAAAAACTTTTCAAATTTAACATGAGTGAAAAGGGCGGAAATGTATAAATAACTATTCAAATTTGGCATTTATTGTCTTTTGCGCTATACAAAATAGCTACCTTTCAATAGAACCCTCTGGCTTTGAGTATGAAAAAAAAATTTAAAAGCAGTTTAGAAACTTTTCTTGTTTTACCAGTCTGTAGGTGAGTTTTCATTTTATGCGTACATTTGTGTTTTTATTAACTCATGTACATTTGGTGTGTGTGTTCTGTTTTTGTAACACATTGTGTTTCCTCATGCATAAAAATGCTTTATTTCAATAAACTTGCCTCACCTTTTTAATAGTCTCTGAATGTATGAGGCAGCAGGGCTTTCACTGTGTTGTGTATTCTTACTCACAGGCTGAAGCTCCCAGCATCCAAACCAAGCATGTCTTCGTTCATCAAGATAGATAGACTTGTGAATAATTATAAAAGCTAAACGTGTCTAATAAAAGATCCATTATTCAGACAGAATTTATGGATGTTGGTTAATTATTAAAAGGTAAGGTAGACCCAAAAATAATTCATACCCCTGGCAGATTTAGATTTCCTCTCAACTAGAACTAAAGTGTGAGTCTCAGAGGAAATGAGACGTACAGCTCTCATATGAAAGTAAAACAACATAAAAGGACTCGCAATTTTGTCAAAGGAGTAATTTATCTCTTTTGTTGATATTAAAAAAAGGCACATAAAAAATTATATTAACCTTTCTCAACCTTTTTTGATTCCATGAAAAATCTGGCAATTACTGACATTACAGCAATTAGACTTTTATAATGTTTTTATAATTACTTAACAGCATGCTGCATGTTTCCACTGGATATTTGACATTTTATCTTTGCTGATGAGCTCCAGGACTTTGAGGTTGGAAGACTTCCTTTCCATCACTCTATTTTTTGTCAAGGTGTGGCTTTGGCTGAGCCGGTCCAACATATTATCACTTGAAGTCAAAAGAAACATGTTGGTCAAAATTAAACAACTCCATTTTAATCAGTCAATCAATCAATCAATCAAATGTTATTTACATAGGCGCTTTACAACAACTGTAGGTTGCTCATAGCGCTGAACAGCAAAAAAGAGTAAGAAATGTAAAAAGGTAGGAAATACATAAAAACAATCAAATTCACTTAAGAATAACTAAAATCCGTTTTGCAATTGACACAATTCTCAATTATGAAAAGCTAATTTAAATAAATAGTGCTTCAATCTGGCCTTAAAAAAGGATGGATTTGGGATGGAGCGTAATTCGAAAGGCAGAGAATTCCTGAGTTTTGGCCCCACCACAGCGAAAGCATGGTCACCCCACTGTTTATAACTGGACCGTGGGACCACCAGCAGGTGTTGGTCAGAAGAACGTAAAGCTCTGCTGGGCAGATGCGGTGTTAGCATGTTGCACAGATATAGTGGTGCTAGGCCATGAACAGAACAAAAAACATAAAAGTGCCACCTCAGTAAAGTGAAGAGTTTGGGGTGGTGGTTCTCTTTGTAACGGGAAGGCAACCCTTGACATACAGTCCAAGTTAGCATTGATTGATTTAGATCATAGTATATTCATTTGTTATAATGGTCTAGTGACAGTTCAGACCTAAATGCAATTGAGAATCCGTGGCAAAGCATCAAAATTAATGTTGCTTTCGAACAAGTCTATCATTACTTAAGGTATTTTGCAAATAGCAATGAAGACAACTTAAGGTCTCTGGATGTGTGCAGGTGGTAGAGTCATCACCAAAAGACTTAAGACAAGCAGGTTTTATTGAA
This sequence comes from Valencia hispanica, assembly GCA_963556495.2. NCBI lineage: Eukaryota > Metazoa > Chordata > Actinopteri > Cyprinodontiformes > Valenciidae > Valencia > Valencia hispanica. Next base: position 39,803,201 of record OY747706.1, read on the forward strand.
TGTGGACTCAATGGGCCTAAATTCAAACGCAAATTACGCTTTCTCAGTTTCATTTCATGTGTGTTAAACTCTTAATGCCTAACTACTCACAGTAAGATTAAAAGAGGATTACAAAGCATCATGGTGACTTCAGCTGCTGCTCAGTCTGTAGTAAATATCAATAACCAGCATATTTTGTGGATAGCATAAAACCAACTGGCCTGCTAGTGGTTTTGAGAGGAATTGCTAGGTCTGTAGAGTTGATAGCAACCACGAGTATTGCAGACACTGTAGCCTAGTTTATACTTCTCCGTCAGTAAGTTTGCAGCCACATGCCCACTGATTGAAGGAGAAGTTTTCCTTTTATTCTTCTCCGTTTCTGTGTCAGTGTTGCAAGGCAATTCCCCACCAGGAGAGCAGGGGTGCAGACCTTTTCTGGTGGGTCTGCCTACCACTACAGTGACGTCTCTGGTCATGTTAGTTTATTTGCCTCAGCTTGTCCAGTCAAGGAGCAACAGCCGACAGAGAGAGAGCTTTGATTGAGCTGGGAAGCTTTTTACTACAAGTGCAGCTTACTGAATATTCTAAAAACGCATATAAACAAACTATCACAGCGGTCTGTTTTGTTGTTCTCTACACCTCCTGGTGTTAAAAATTGCCAAAAGACCATAATAGATCAACTGGCCTTGTTGTCTAAAGCATCTAATGCCCAAAAGCTGCATTGACTACTAATTACATCGACTATAGAGCACCGTTCTGATGAAATGATCTTAGGCTGATGTTGGGCTGACCAATCACAGATGTGCGCTCTCCGTCGCTTTGCTCGTTTGTTGTAACAGTCTAGTCCTTATTTGCATGAACTCTGCAGGCTTTTATTTTTCCTTTTGGTCCAGTCTGTATAGATGTTGACTCCACCTATGTTTGCATACCCACACGTATGTACTTTGCATATCAATACATTGCTCGTTTCTGCCAGTACCAAGCAGAGCTGGCTTGCTCCATTCACGATTCTCTCAGGGGGATTTGCCATGTGTAACAAAACCCAGTAATTGCAGCTTGATGGAAAACACCAATACACCTCGTAAAAACACTTAAGGCTGGTACAATTACTCTTTCCAGCAGACAAAGCCAAGAAACGGACCATTGAGTGCACTTCTCAAGTTCTGACTAGCAAACAGTCATCATTTTTAATTAATTAATTTTAACTTGAATTTGTCAAGAATTAGGCTGTTAATGTGAAATATATATGTTACGTGGTAAAAAAAAAAGTCTTATCTTCAGAAATGTCCGAAGCCTTGACTAAATTTGACCAATTCTGGTGGGTTTTGTAGTGAGTTCCATTAGTATGAGGTTTTACCAGCCTACACTGTTTGAAGATTCAACTAAAACAGGAGAAATTTGCCTACAAACATTCAAATATCTCATCATATAGCCAAAAACATTGCTCAGCTTTGAGCATGACTATGTCTGACTCAGAGTTCCCATGGCCCCTATTCTGCTGAGTCCTGACACTTTTGCCCTGCTTCATTCATTCACCAGTTGTGTCTCCCCCACAGTCTTTGTTTTGATTGATGGCAACATTATTTTCAACCTCTTTTACTAATTATCCTCTGTGATGATGGTAATGAGTGTGTGTCATTTTAGCCAAGGCTTTGTTGGTTTCTTCAAACCCGCTGGTGGGTTATGGGTTGTTTTTTTTCTGCTGTGGTGAGTCCAATGTGGTATTTATTGGTACAAAAACAAAGAAGAGCTTGTTAGGTGCTCACAATCAGTAGATTAGAGTACTGTTGACTGTGAAAGACAAGGAGGGAGACGAAGAAGCGGAGATAACAAGAGCTTCAGGGTTGTTAAATCATATGGGTTTTTTTTGTTTTGTTTTTGAATGTGTAACTTTTTGTATGGATGTGTATTTGTGCTATCTTTGTGTGTAAATATGCACACCAACAAAACTTAGCTTTATTGTGAACAGGTTGCACACACAAGGACAAATTACTTGGTAAAAAATATGTAAATCACTTTTTGTTTTTTTTATAAAAAATGATCTCACACATTAATTTTTTAGAGAAGTCCAAGCTGTTATTGAAGTACATTTTTTCAGTGCGGGAAAATCCCATGTTGAAACACAATCGATGGTGTCACAATTATTCATACCCCTAAAAGTTGGCTTAAAATAAAAGTTACTAAAATGTATTTTTTTGCATGTTTTTTTGAAGTTAGTCAGACTTTCTAGGAATCTCTAGTTAGTGATCTGGTACACACGTGCTCAAATTTGTTGGTACCCCTCCACAAAAAATGGAAGAATGCACAATTTTCACTGAAATAATTTGAAACTGACAAAATTAATTGGCATCCACCATTGTTTATTACATATTTAATAGGAATCAGACTTTGCTTTTGATGTTTCATTCAACATAATATTGTAAATAAGAAAACAAATGAAAATGGCATGGACAAAAATGATGGGACCCCTAACCTAATATTTTGTTGCACAACCTTTAGAGGCAATCACTGCAATCAAACGTTTTCTGTAGCTCTCAATGAGACTTCTGCACTTGTTAACAGGTAGTTTGGCCCACTCTTCCTGAGCAAACTGCTCCATCTGTCTCAGGTTTGATGGGTGCCTTCTCCAGACTGCAAGTTTCAGCTCTTTCCATAGATGTTCAATAGGATTCAGATCAGGACTCATAGAAGGCCACTTCAGAATAGTCCAATGTTTTGTTCGTATCCATTCTTGGGTGCTTTTAGCTGTGTGTTTTGGGTCATTATCCTGTTGGAGGACCCATGACCTGTGACTGAGACCGAGCGTTCTGACACCGGGCAGTACGTTTCGCTCCAGAATGCCTTGATAGTCTTGAGATTTCATTGTGCCCTGCACAGATTCAAGGCACCCTGTGCCAGGCGCAGCAAAGCAGCCCCAAATCATAACCGAGCCTGCTCCATGTTTCACTGTCGGTATGGTGTTCTGTGAACATAGAGCTGATGTGACTTGCCAAAAAGCTCCAGTTTTGACTCATCTGTCCAAAGGACATTCTCCCAGAAGGATTGTGGCTTGTCAATATGCATTTTAGCAAATTCCAGTCTGGCTTTTTTAGGTTTTTCTTTCACAAGTGGAGTCCTCCTGGGTCTTCTTCCATGGAGCCCACTTTCGCATAAACAGCGACGGATTGTGCGATCAGAAACAGACGTACCTTCACCTTGGAGTTCAGCTAGCATCTCTTTGGCAGTTATCCTTGGTTCTTTTTCTACCATTCGCACTATCCTTCTGTTCATTCTGGGGTCGATTTTCCTCTTGCGGCCCCGCCCAGGGAGGTTGGCTACAGTTCCATGGACCTTAAACTTCTTAATAATATTTGCAACTGTTGTCACAAGAACACCAAGCTGCTTGGAGATGGTCTTGTAGCCTTTACCTTTACCATGCTTGTCAATTACTTTCTTTCTGATCTCCTCAGACAACTCTCTCCTTTGCTTTCTCTTGTCCATGTTCAGTGTGGTGCACACAATGATACCAAACAGCACAGTGACTACTTTTCTCCATTTAAATAGGCTGAATGACTGATTACAAGATTGGAAACACGTGTGATACTAATTAAAGTAACTATTTAGTTTGAAATATCACTATGATCCAGTTATTTATTATCTTTTCTAAGGGGTACCAACAAATGTGTCCAGGCCATTTTAGAATATCTTTGTAGAATAAGCAATAATTCAACTCTTTTCACAGCTTCTTTGCTTTATTCTATGACATACCAAAGGAATGCAAGTATACATGATAAAATAGCTTTCAATTTCATCACTTTTCAGGAGTAATGCCGCATTATTTCAATGAGCTGTAAGGGTACCAACAAATTTGAGCACGTGTGTAAGTTCTGTTTCCCTTAGCTATAGTGCCGTGCAAAGGTTTTAGCACCCCTTGAACTTTTTTATATGTTGTCAGATTACCACCACTGACTAGTATTTTTTGGGATTTAAAAAAAATCATAGCTCAACAAAAGTAGTGCATAATATTTTTATGTACTTTTAGGGTCTGAGTCTATCAGTTCACACACTTACAGGCTGAAATTCTTGTCCATTTTGCTTACCAAAATCACACCAGCTCTGTCAAATTGGATGGTAAGAGTCTGTGATAGATTTTCAATTAGATTTAAGCTTAGACTTTAATTGGACCATTCTACCATGCAAATATGTTTTGATTTAAATGTCACTGTAGTCCTGGCTTTTCTGAACCCCAGATGCCTTCAGAGAACAACTGGGATTATACTGAGATTAATGTACATCCAGGGGAGACAATCTAGTGTCTCTAGATTTTATTTAGGGGTGTCAGAGTATGGTGAGATGAATCAGTAATGTCCTAGTAGCAAAGCAGGGTTGCATAACTTATTTTGGTAAAAACGAGTAGCTTCTTTTGAATTAAATGTAATGAAATATGTTGTTGCTTATTTGCTGCTGCAATAAAAATGAATTAATTTGAAGACTTTTGATGTATCTTACCAAGCCAGTAAATGTAGATCGCTGGACATATCTTCTGTCCTCACTCTTCTGATCGATAGCATGGAACATCATGATTTACCTAAGGGTATTAGATTTATTTTCCACAGAGTGGCCTGCACCTTCTTAACTTTACACTTTTAGATCCTTTGTTCATTAAACCCCGTCACAATTAGCATCCCAGCCCAAGAAAACCAAAATGAATGTTTACAAAACTAGTTACTCAAAGTGCTCTATCAAGTTTTTACCTCTTTTTTTAACGTTATTTTACTTTCTGCTTTGATTTTTATGAACCTGGTAAAATAAAGTTTAGATATAAAAGAACAAGAAAGTAGAATATGACGCAGCATTTCTAGAAAATCAAATAAAAGGTTTGATATTGTTAGGCCTAAGAAGCAAGCTGCATATTCTTAAGTTACCATATTGTGTCTAAATAACCGAAACAGAGCTTTTTATGGACCACATTGGTTGGACTAAGTGGAATCTGATTGAATTAAGTGTGTGTGTGGGGGGGGGGGACACGTTTAAATTGTTTTTCAGTTTTACTACATTTTTAATATAATTTGTGGTTGTTGAAATGATTTTGTTGTTTGATTTTATCTTTTTTTTCACAAAAACAGTTTTTATGTACATGAGCTATGTTCACATTCCATACAACAATCAGCCCATTCAGTAATTCATAGCTGCTCTACATTCTGAGCCACAACCAATGTTTTATTTGGGGATAAAGTTTCACAATACAGGATTTGCAACGGGATTAACCTTTTAACTTCAAATTTAAAATCTTTTCACAATGTTGTTTTTGAACCTGATGAACTGAGCCGTTCTCAAAGCTCGCAGTGAACTCACATGATGCGTTTTTGCCTACAGACAAGGTCAAACGTTTCAGCACTTACAGAAATGTTGTTTTCTTCTAACTTTACTGGTTCAGTCATGGTAATCTGTTTGTCAGATGATTTTCTGGTAAACTAAAGCTCAGTAATAAACGTTGTATATGCTTTTATTGTGAAACGCATCAAGCTTACGCAAAGTGTCAGCAGGTCCTCTGTGGGATGTCCTGGACATGGCCCCCAAATTGTGTGGAAGAAAATGTGTGGATGTTCTGAGCCTTGCTCTTAAGCCGCGTTCACACCGGTCAGCGCGTCCAGGCGTTAAATCGCTCAAACGGACGAAAGTCGACGCTTTAAAATTAAAACCCAGCTGCTTGCACACTTGTGGTCTGCGTCGGCGCGTCGGGGCATCAGCGCGTCACGTCATTACGTCAGCGTGCGGACGTGGATTTGTCTGTTGCTAGTTGTTTACAACATGGCGGATCTTGTCGGATCAGCAGCGCGTTTTCAACTACCGGCTCTCCCGGGCCCGGCTGGTGGTGGAAGATGCATTCGGGATCTGGTCTGCACAGTGGAGAATGTTTCACCGCAGACTGGAAGTCAACCCCGAAGTTGTGGAGAAGTGTGTGAAGTGTGCGTTAGCTAGCGTAGCGTTAGCTAACATAACAAGAAAGTTAAAAGAAAAAATATTTTTTTCTATGTTTAACTGCTTACCTGGCACTCCAATATCCTCCGATATCTTCCTCCAAATCAGATCCGATCTCTTCCTGTCTTTGTAAAAAGACGAAGACGGGTCATACAGTTCACGGACATTACATACAGCGACGATCAGTTTGTCCTCCATCTTGAATAAAAAATTTGCCGATTCCCCCATGGAAGGAGTTACTACGTCAGTACAACGAGTCGCTCTGATTGGTTGACGGCGCGCGTCTGCTGCCCGAAAGTTCAATTTTCCCAACTTGAGCAGCAGACGCCCCGACGGATCGTCGGGGCGTCCGGGCATCAGCCGCCTGGACGAGCTGATGCCAGCTTCGCCGATGCGCGCGACTTGCTGCTTGGCAGTTTGACGCCCACTAGATGCGTAGAAACCATAGACTTGCATGTAATCTAGCTGCCCTGCTGCCTGGACGCGCTGACCGGTGTGAACGCGGCTTTATTCATAGCAATGTTTTTAGGCAAAAATATGACTTGGTGAACTCGCTTGGAGAAGAGGCAACCCCATCAGTATTTGCCAGTAAATCCCTTTAGATGCAAAACAAAACGGAGAGCTAAAACACAGTGCAAACAAGGTCTTTGTGATTAAGATTGCTCCCCCCCCCTAAAATTTCATTAACTGTGCAAATGATTCGGTTTGATCTTATCAGCATAACAATCTACACTCAATTTTTGTGTTTATTTGTACTTTTCATTTCACTTTTTGCTTTTTACCTGCGAACTCTCACTAGATGAAGTCTGTGTTCATTTCCCTTCCCTGCAGCCCAGTTCTTACAGCACAAACCAGTCCCGTATCAGGTTCCCTGCTGGCCTGTCCATCACTGGCACAAGGCCTCTGCTTAGCAGCAGAGAAAGTCCTTGGGGTCAGCGCATAATAGACCTAAATGCAGCTCATTATCCCGATAAGGCAGGGGCGGTGGCTAGGCAGGAGCTGCCTTGACTGGCTGGATAACAGCCACACAGCACTGACAGGTAGAAAGAACTAGACACAGTCACTGTGCCTATCTGATGGACCAGGCTGACAGATCCAGTTGCACAGGCATACTGCTCTAAGGCGATGGAAGGGGTTGGTAACTAAATGCCACAAAGCCACACAATGAAATCTCCAGTTAAAAGCTTTCTGTTGTGTAATGCAGCAGATCTCCTTCCACCTCGGTGTGTGCACTGTAAGATGTATTGACTTGTTAATGTGCTGCATGTTTCTCTTTTTTACAGGTGTAGTGACATTATAGGGCCACAGGGCCTATGATGTCAGCAGGAACTAACATTTGCAAAACATGAATTTATTTTATTAAAAAACACAGGATAGAAACTTTTACACTGTCTGGTCCAGTTATAAAAGGGTGTGTCAGCCTTCAAAGAAGAAATTAATTTAAACTGAGATTAAATGACACATAAACTGACTTTAAGAATGAATTTGGTGACTGCTGGGGCCAATTGATTGTACCAGATTCTGTTAAGGGTGTCAGAGTACAGAAGGTGAATCCAAACACACACTATATTTTCCAGTTTATTTACTAAACATACTAAAAGTCGTGTGTCCCTTTCCTTCCACTGCACAATTATGTTATAGTTTGTGTTGGTCTATCACACAAAATCAATAAGTTAGACAAAAGTTTAAGGTTGTTATTTGAGAAAAAATAAAAATGGTATGAAACCGTTTGAAGTCGTTTATCTAGATTTTTAAGACCTCCCACAGCAGCATTTATATATTTGGATTCACAATGCTGCATTTGCTTTCTGTCGTCAAGTCACAGAACCACTTTGCCCCTGTTGTTACCACCTTTGCCATCAGACAGAGGGAGGTGCAGGAGGGGAGCTGTCATCAGCATCCAGCCTCCTCTAAGCTGCTGCAGATTCTCTTACAGCCAGATGTCAGGCATAGCAACCCTCCCCACTACACTCACTTATCATCTTCTCTCTGTCTTTCTCACCTATACCAGTTTGCTTTCACTCCTGTCTGCCCTCCGGTGTGTCAGAGTAGGTGCGTGCCTTCAGTTTCTCTTTGTGGAAGCTGCCTGCATGTGTGTCTGAGGTTATTCATATGAGGGTGTGTGTGTCAGACTGGGTTGATATGTTTGTATGGGGCCATGCTTGGCCTACCCAGACTTTCCATCAGAGTGCATCTGGTGGCTTTGGCGCCGTGGGTTACAAGTGCGTGAGTCTCCTAAAATGGATAAATGAAACATCCCTCTTTTGCCTTTAGCAAGCACTCCTTTCTTAATGGGTGACAAGGTAAGAGATGGCCCTAACTGGTGCTTTTAGGGCTCTGCACACAAAGGCTCATTACTCTGTTCTGACATTTATAACACACATAGGCGTCTGAAAAGCATTTCAGTCATTTGCATGCACATACTGATGTCTGGTTTGTTTGCATTGCTCTCTAAAAGTATTTAGGTCGCTTCAACCCCTTCATATTTTGTCAATTTACAAGCACATACTTCAATATTTTAATATTCATCCTGTGAATAAATACCTAAAATGTATGGAAAACTTATGCATCTGATAGATCTGGATAAAATAAAATGCAACCAGAGCAAGAAGAAGTCACGTCTGCAGTTTGCCACAACCCACAGTGGACACAGCAACCATGAGGAAGAAGTTTTCTCTGGTCAAATAAGACTTTTAACTTTCTGGCCAACAATTAAATGTTATGTGTGGCAAAAAATAACTAAAACGGCACACAATTCTGAACACACAAGGCCCCGCTTGGAATATGGTGGTGTGAGCATCATGCTGTGGGAATGCTCACCTTTAGCTGGTCAAAGCTGGTCATGAAGGGATTATCCATGGAGCTGAATACAGAACTATCCCGGACAGGGGACTTGATACAATTTCATTACACACTTTTCTGGATTTTATGTATAAAACATTTTAAAAACCAGATATCGCAAAAAAATAACTTCAAATACAATGGAGTTTGTAGTTGTAATGTGAGAAAATGTGGTAAGTTTTAGGGAAATACAGACTTTTACATGACACTGTATATAGTTCATGTTTATTAATTCTGTAGCAAGGTTCAAAGGGCTTATTTATTCTAAATATAAAGAAGTATGTGCTTTATAGTAGCAGTCATTGTATAAGAAATGTTACACAAATTTTTATAGCATCTCATCCTGCGCGTTTATTTTCTAGCCATGGGAGCGTGTATCGCTGGAGATTAGAAAAGTGTTTTCTACGTCAACAGTGATTCTCTTTGGTTACATTTTTTTCTTATTTACATCTTTCTGATATAACTCCTCCTTTACTTGTAATGAAGAGGGTTCGGTAAGGTACTGAAAAACAGCAAAGAGCACGAAATGTGAGAGGGTGAGAGTTGACCTTAGGTCTAGCTGAGACGATCTCTGTAAGTGAGGGGGCGGGTGGCTCAACTAAGTGGCTAATTCATTTCCCCAGAGACCCCCTTCCCCCCTCAGCCCTACAAACTCACTCACACTCATACACAACACACACTTGTCCATATAGGTCTAGTGATCCAGGTGCTGGCCTCTGCAGAGATGGTAACATGGCCTCTGTTAACCCTGAGGGAGCCCAACTAGGTGGAAAGGTCATGGTCCGAGTCCTCCCACTGTCTGTCTATGTATGTTTTTGGCTGTGAAGACCACAGGCGGAGCCTGAGGAAATATGGCCACCACTGGGGGAGGACTGACCTCGGACCATTTTGTCATCTATTGACAGCAGAGAAGGCAGGAAGAAAGATTAAACTAAAGTTCAAAACAAAGTTCAGCTAAGGTTAAAGATTTATATGGTCACAGATTAGTGAAACGTGGGATTATTTAGGGTCCTTCAGGATTGATAGGCAAAGTTATTTGCTTAGATGCACTTTATTTGAACAAGCATTGGGTATTTAGATCAGCTAAAGAACACTGGGATTTTATTTTTCCTTAAACCAAACCTTTGCATTACATATTTTTTCAAAGCTAAGCCTACAACATAATATACATTTCACATATGAACTTGGCACCCAGATGAACTTGATGTCCCACCCCTCCTCCTCTTTTCTCGTCCCTCCCCTCATCCCCCTTTCCTCTCCCCATCCCTGCCCTATTGGCGTTTTCTTTCAGCTTGATGGTAAGTCAAGCAGCTGTCTGGTCTTGAGTTACAGTGAGTGACGCTCAGGTGACAAAAGCTCAGCACTATCCCGTCAGCACTCTCCCGTCTGTCAACAGGGCCCTGAAGCAGATGCTAGCTGCTGCCTGGATACCAACGCGAGGCTTGGACCAGATGCACACAGCACCAAGGCCTTCATGATTTAGATATGAAACCTTTGTAAAAACAAAATCAGTCATGAATTACATATGATTATAGAAATCAAGAGCTCTAAAAAGATGACTGTACACTTTAAAGACATCTGTGCTGAAAGTTCTTCACAATGTTTCAGATTCTAAATATTCTTAATGAGAAACCGAAATCAAAAAAACATTCTTAAAGTCTGGTCACATTTGTTTTTTCCTTGCTTGTTTAGAAAACGCCATCCATCCATCCAGTACTGGGTTGTGTAGAAATAACCTCATACTGTTTAACAGATTAATGGGTAGCACTACTTGCTCATTGGTGTTGTAATATACTCCTGAATACTTTAGACCAGAGATATTTAAACTTCTGATTCAAATCTCCAAATCTAATGCTTAGATAAGGTGAGAAGTCTAGAACAAGTGAGGACCAAATTTCTTAATAAACTGCCTTACAATCTACAAGCAAAACAAATGACACTTTCTGCCAAACATTGTTTTTGACTCAAAGACTAATCACCAATTTGTATCTTCAATATAACACCGTAACAAGTGAAAAATTGCAGACACCTAGAGACAGATACATTACTTAGCAACTTATTGTGAAAAATGCAGCGGTCTGTCTGGAATGAACTACCTGACTCTACAGCCAAATGAAATTAGCTTTCTTTCCTTTTTGTTTCCCGAATTCCATTTTTCCCATGTTTGAGTTTCTGAATTCTGTGTCTTAAAGAATAAACAGTCATTAATCTAAAAACAGGATCTATCACTTGGCATTTGGTAAATCTACAGCATTTCAACAGTAAAGTAAAGGACATTTATAAGGAGCATGTTTTTATAAAGCTCTTACAGCTACCGGACTATTATTACAGAGTATGAAAAAGAATAACACTTTTTTTTTTAAAGTAAACAAACAGCCATTTTTGCAAAATAAAAACTCTGCATTGTAGTCACAGTTGCCCTGGGGCACACTAAAAGAAGCGAGGCTGCCAAACACTGGCGCCACCAGGTCCTCCGACCACCACCAGTAGGCAGAAGGGTGAAGTGTCTCGCCCAAGGACACAACGGCCGAGACGGACAGAGCTGGAGTTCGAACTGGCAACCCTCTGGTTACAGGACGAGCTCCTACCTGCTGAGCCACGGTCACCTGTGTTATCTGATGATGTTATCTTTTGTCTCATTGCTTTTTATGGACGGTCCTCACTGCTTAACTGGCTTTTAGAAAGATGCTTTGACGTTCTAACAACAACTCACATAAAACTTATTTCGTTCTAAAGAACAATCTTACTTGACACATACAGCTACATAATTGTCTCAGGTAAGCATGCATTTCTCTCAGCTAAAGATCTTTTATAAGAGAGATTTTTGCTAAGGTGTTGGGCTAACTTTAGCTTGTACCTTTTCTGTTTTCATATGACTCTTTGATAATACAGCTTGCAGAGCTGGGTAGAGTAGCCAAAAATTGTACTGAAGTGAAAGTAGCACTACCTCAGCATGCTTTCACTCAAGTAAAAGAATAAAGTAGCAATCAAGAAAATTACTCCAGTCAGAGTAAAAAACTATTCGGTAAAAAGGCTACTCAAGTATCGAGTGCTTCAGAACTCGTTTTGAGATCATAACATAGGATTTAATATTTTAAAATGATGTAATTAGACAAAAACATAAAGCTATGTGCAAATTCAAAAGATTAAAAATAAATACAAATACATGAAATAATTGCAAAAAAACTAAATTGAGTAGAAGAAAATCTTGTTCAAATTATTTTCAAATAAAACCAATGAAACCACTACCTACAGTCAGTAATGTACCGGTATATATGTTAGACCAGGGTATGGTAGTTCCATTTGACCTCCAAATGGCACAACTAACTCAGCAGATAGAAAATACCATTAAAATGGTGAAGCTTTTGTACAGTCAAGAGGTCTCACTTCAAAATAAACTGAGACCATGAGTCTCATCCATTTTTGGTTAAAACAAGCTTGTTCTTCATTCTATGAAGTTACTCACACTGAGTAGAGTAGCCAGAAATTTTACTCAATTAAGAGTAGTGATACTTCATAAAAATATTACTCAAGTAAAAAGTACGGTGTAATAAAACTACTCCTAAAAGTAAATTTTTTTCAAAAGGTTACTTAAGTAAATGTAATTGAGTAAATGTAATTGGTTACTACCCACCTCTGACAGCTTGTAACACCTTTCTTTGTTGTTCAAATTAATCATGTGGGGACAACACAACTCAGCGATTTTTGTTAAACCTATTTATTAATAACTAGTGTTAATATTTTCAGGCCTCCGACACAGGTGCTAATAGGCGGAGGGTACCCTGAAAATAAGGAGTGGCCGAGTTTCTGATTGTCTTCCCGTTCTGTTTGGATTGAGATCGGAGTGCGGACTTTGAGAATCACAGATTTAGACAAGTAAACTGCCAGCCCCCATTTTGAAAGATCATCATGCTGAGTAATGACCATTTACTATGTTGATTTCCCTTTTATTTTCTACCGAAACAGAGATGGTGTGCTTTTTTCCCCTACTACTTTAATATTTTGGCTTGACATTTATTAAACATTTGCGTGTCGTTTTATCATATATGGTAAAGGCCCTGGCATGAAATGTGATGGTTGCGTGGGAAATGAAGGAAATGAATTCCCCATATCTCATATATGTGATGGGCCCTGCTGAGTAAAGCCGTCAGTCAGCATAAATGTGATTTAAAGTCTCAAGAAGTTGCACAGACATGGCGTTGACGAGGTTGCAATCAGGGAACAGACAACAACAAACACACAGGGAGCATCTGCAGACAGGGTAATTACAGACTAAACAGAAAAAAATGGAGATTGTAAAATGTTGCGTGCACCCGTCAACACATACAGTACACACGCCATTGTACGCTAACCGTTGTGGGGATTAGAGGATAAAGGGGGATAGACTTTACACACTCACACTCATCCTCTACATTCTAGAGCACTTCTAAAAAGGGAGCCAAAAATACCCCTCACAAAGATTATGAGTGACAAGAAGAAAGGGAGGAGAGAGGAGCTCAAAGAGAGAGACAGTGTGCCACCTTGTAAAGGAAGAGACGTGTCTTTACTGCTTCCTGTAGCCTGGCAGCTGAAGCTGAGAGGAAGATCCTCGTCTCCTTCAGCCTCCTTTTAATTATTGTCTATTACAAGGTTAGCACGCCAGGACTTATTACACGGCAGCCAAAGAGCCCCCCTCTGGTTTGTTTGTGAGGCCAAGGCGCACATCTTTGTGGTTGAAAGTAGCAACGTTTCCAGTGCCCAGGATCCAAAGGGGCCTTTGCAGTTCCCTTTTTGTAGGTTTAATGTGAAGTGAAAGCATGAAAATGCAGCAGCAGAAGAAGGCCCCCTATGATGAATGAGCAGAACTCTTCCCTAGTTCACCACAGGCTGGCTTTCAAGATAGCAGCAGGATAATGCTCCTGCACATGTGTCCTTGCTCAGACTGTGTCATGGTGTCTGGTAACGTCTTTATCATAATTCTGCATGATGGAAGGGGAAAAGGGGCAAAGACACAAGGAAGCTTGAATGGTGGTCCAGGATATGTTTGACTGAGGTCAAGGTAGCTATTTACATTGTGAATGTCCACTTTCTTTTTGTGCCAACCGTAACCCTGCTTGTTGGATAAACTGGCACATTTGTATTCTTTTCATTTAAATTTTATATAGAAATTTCCTTTTTGTTTACATACATTTTCAAAATTTACTACTTTATTTTTTGTATCTATACAATAAGTTGTGTTCATGTATAATTTTTTTTAATTACCTGGTTAAGAATACACCAATAATACAACTGTCTTTTTAATTATTAACAAAAATCTGTAGTCAGAAGCAGAGGCTTTTGATATTACATGACAAGAAGGCTGTTTTTTATATATATCCACTCATGCGGAGTGGCATTTAAAAGTTAACAAATGGCCTTACCCCTATTTAAAGTGCCTTGCTAAATATCCATACCACTGTCACATTACAACCACAAACATAATTTTTTTTATTGGGATTTTATGTGACAAACCAACACAAAGTAGTGAATGATTGTGAATGGGAGGGAAAGGGATGCTGGATTTTAAAATACTTCTACAAGTAAAGATCTAAAAGCACGGCATGCTTTCATATTTTGGCGCCCTGGATTGCGGAATGTCTCTGTTATCAGTCCGATTGGATGGAGAGCATCTCTGAACCATCCATCCATTTTCTTTCGCTTATCTGGGATGAGGTCGCGTTGCCAGCAGCTTGAGCAAAGAGACACAGACTTCCCTCTCTCTCATATTTGGAAAATCCATATTCAGATACAATTGTGCATAGCATGCATACAGATGTTATGCAACACTACTGTATTTAGTTCCATCCATTTTCCCATCAGTTTTGGCCTGTTAAAGTTAAACATTCCCACAGCATGATGCTGCAACCACCATGTTTCATGGTGGGGAACGTTTTCCACATTGTATGTATTGTACGCATGTATGCCAAGAAATTCAGATGTGATCTCATTACACTAAAGTCCCTTCTTGAATAATCAAAAAAAAGAAAAGAAAAAGTAGCACGAATGAATTGCAGCGTACTGTATACTGTACAGCTAGAAAGACAAAAACAGATTAGCACAGATACTTCTTCTTCATTTTGAACAATTTCACAGCTCCTGTTCACATCTAGCTATGAATATTCATAATTGAGGACAGTAACTATGAAACCAACTATGACCTGACATTTGAACAGTTTCACTCTCTTCTGAAGAAACCCGTCATTCTGTTTTTTTGGCTCTCACACTGTAGTCCATCACTCCTTTAGCTTGGCAGGTGTAAATGGGGCTGATTAAGTCCCCTCTTGTGTCTTTTGTCCTGCTGAGTGTTTGGACACCTCCTTGGCTTGAGGTGTGAGGACACAGCTGCAGACTGGTGCCAACTTTGGAGCTGGTGACACAAGCTCAGCACAGGAAGGGTTTGACATGAACCAGCAAGTGACAGGACAGTGTGATGTAAGGTAGGTGGTCACTTGGTTAGACTAGGTAATTCCTTCCATTATTTAAAGGTCTATTTTCTCATGATGGAGCAACTTCATGTCATTTGTTAACAGTAACCCAACCCAGGCATGGGATTTTTTCCCTGATTCTCCCTGCACCTGATTCAAGATTCTGCAGCAGTACAAATTAACCATAAAGAAAATCTTGTTATATTTGACCAAAAATATAAAGGAATAACAGCGAGGATTTCCCTGGAGCTTTCTGTCCATGTTTGCTTTATCCTTTCTTCTTTTTTTCCAACTGGCAGATGGTCTTAACATTAGTTTTTAGTGCTGGAAAGAGACAAAGTGTCTTATATTAAATTCCATAATTTATTAGCAGGGCCCATTTATGGTACTAGATGGTTACCAAAATGTATAGGAAATTTCAGTCCCATGATTTATGTCACAGTACGACATAAAACAGATGAATGGCACAATAAAAGAAGAAAAGCAAAGAAAGGAAGAATGCTTAGGAGGACATAAATGAGGTAAAGCACCTCTGGAGATTTCTAACTGGACAGTATCAGAACTCTTCTGCTTTCAGATGACTTCAGCTTGTTTTAGCCCTTAAAAGGAGATATTATAAATTAATTTGAACAAGGAAGATAAATAAAAAAATCAAACCCTATAGTTAACTTGTATCTCAACATTTAGAGTCTACACTTTGTACTTCAAATACTTTAGTGTCAGCACAGTAGTCAACACTTGTTTGCCTTTTATATAGAACCGCCATATTAGGCACCATCTGACCATAAAATGAACAAAGCTTAATGCATGTTGGATGTACACATCCTCAGTGTGTTTAGGTTTTCACACCAGCTTTCAAATAGAAAGACTTGCTACAGTATTAAAATGTAAGCAAATGTCTGTCTACACAGATACAATTTGCCATATTCAAATGTGTGATATTGCATGAATTAAGAGGATAGGTGCCCGTATCTACATTTTTGTCATCTACAGCCATAGCGAAAAGTGTTCAATTATTAAGTTAAGTTGCTTTTGGTAATAGCTCCTTAGATGTAGTGGAGAGATGTCATATCATTACCATGAGCCTGTTGGAAAATGAAGTATATCCTTTTAGGTAGTGGAAGCTAGTCAGACATATGCTTTATCAATCCACCTCATGAGCTTATGCGCTGAATCAACTGACCCTGAGTCCATTAGGAAAGATTTTCAAACTACAACACCAGGATAACACAAGAACATACCATTTTTAAAGCTGCTGCACTCCAGCACTGAACACGCCAACGGTGAAATCATAGACCATTAATATCCGTTAACTTAGTGCTGTTTCTTTCATACACATCAGCTGGAACAGGCGCTGCACGTCTGATTTGCTGTTAGTCATCCATCACTCAGAGAATGTTTTTACTATTCGACAAGCTCAAGATGATATGACATCTTTCTACTACAGGTAGGGGATCTTTTACCAATATCCATCTTCACAGAAACTCAAAACTAACACTGGTTTGTTATCATTCCAGAACAATGTCAAGGAAGTTGGCTGTGGCCTCCCTATTTAGTCATGCATTTTAATAAAAAAAGAAATGACAAATTGCTTGTTAATGGGATGCAGCATATGAAAGGAATAAAGTAACCAACGGACAGTCAGAGAAAAAAAATCCATAATCTATTCTAGGGATCCATGCCTAATACTATTGCAAATGAAATCTGCGATTAAATTGTCAGCAAACTCCAAACAGAAACTGTAATAAATCCAAAGAATTCCAAAAGATCATGTTTTACATTAAAAATAAATATTCTAAACTCAAATAAGCTGAACCCATAAATTAATAAAATAAATCTTTATGGTGCAAAATTGCAGGCCAGTCTTCAGCGAGCACTGCTCTGAAACCAATGACAATTTTTTTTATTAGGTGAAAATAATAGGTATTAAGTGGTGGTCAAAAAGGTTTTGTTAATCAGTTATAACATGAATCCTTTTATAGTTCTTTACAATATTTGCCTATATTTTCAAACATCTTCTTGATTAGGACCTTGCCTCCTCTACTTGTTTAATTATCAATACAGGAATTTGTTCATGGCTCAGTACTTTGTCAGGACCTGTGATCTCACTCCAAGGAAACAATCTTTTCCACTTACTCTTTGTCAGGGCTGTGAACTAAAGTGAAAAAAAAATAAGGGCACACGGCAACCTGCTGAACTTCATCGGTGCTGCTTTCTTTGTGTGAAAGACGTTGAGATTGAGCAGAAAGCGGGTGCAAATGTCACAAAACTGAATCTAATACTCAATCCAGCACATTACTCTGGGTTATGGGCTTTGCCTGTTATCAACTTCACTCACGTAACCTGCTCTCAATATTTCTTTCTATATAAGCATGTCATTGTTTCATTTCCCCCTTGAAACCTTTCATTTGCAACAGCCTTGTTTCTGTTCCTCTGAGCTGTTTTTTTTTGTCTCTGTGCGTTCTTCCCTCTCTATCATCTAACCACACACACACATACCCATATCCGAGACTGAGCTCATCTAATTGGCATCTTATCAGCCATCTTGTGAATGCGCCATTGTTATGACTATCGTTGTTTCTATTCCCAGAACAGGGCTGACACTGAAATAGAACATTCCCATGCAACCTTTGAACATAGGTGTTCAGACATTCCACCAGATAAAAGTTTTCGTAAATTATCTTCTTCTTTTATAAGGCCATCCCACTGCACCAAACATCTTGTAATGTTTAAATTTTCGAATAGGTGAAATTCTCTATGAGGAACCTGATGTGCCAAAATATCTCATGCTTCAGATGGGCGTGGCAGTCTTTTGCCTATCAGAACTGTAAATACTTAGCTGATTATAAATACCACCTGTTTAATGTTTCTAAATGCTAAACTTACCCTGGTTGTAAAATAAAACGGAAAAAAGTCATCGGATGAACCTATTTGTTCTAAATATTGCAGTTATACCAAAAACTCCTTAGTTGTTAAAATGAAAACTGGATTTTTAAAAATTTTCATTTTGCTCCTGTTCACTTGAAGCATACATATATGGGCAATTCTACCAAATGTGTGCAAAATGCAGTCCTTCATTCAGAAAAACTATTTTAAAATCCTTAAAGTATTTAATTTTTGGATATCAGTAATGGCACTTTGATCATGAATTGATTCTGAAATGCTTAAAAATGAAATTTAATGTAAAAACAATAATAAAGACGATTTTGTCTTCACCTCTTGGATACGTTCTATTACGGGGGACTTGTCCCCAAATCACAATGTATGTATAGTATGAGGAGATACAGTGTGATTTTGGTGTATGAAGTTAATTTTCATTTGTAGGTATCTGGTAAAGTCACAACATCACCTACCTGCTCTTTATTAGCTTTATTAGCTAATATTTGCTTTAATGTATTTTTGCTTGTTTTACAAATATACATTTTATTACTTTCTTCAAATTAAGATGTGTACATACACTGTGTGTGATTCAAATGCCTTTGAACAAGTCGGGAAAGCCCAGAAGATTATGTTATGATATTTTGAACTTCTGATCATAAATTGAGACACACCAGTGGATATATTTTAAGCTGTCACCCTTAACACACCGCTTCCTTGGGTGACATCATGGGAAAAATCCAAAGAAATCAGGCAAGTTATCAGGAAGAATCTTGTGAATCACTACAATTCTGGTTCATCCTTGGCTACAATTTTCAGATGCCTGAAGGTGCCACTCATCTGTTCAAACTATTATATAAAAGGATGAAACAACATGAGTATTCATAATATTCAGGAAAAAGGCGAGATCTGTGTCCCAGATGTGTGTGCTTTGGGATGAAATTGGCATCACCCCAAGGATAAAAGCAAAAGAACTCATGGAGATCCTGTCTGAAGCTCTCTTCCTCTACATAAAAAAAATCAACATTTAATCTACATAAAAAAAAAACATTTTATGTAGAAAAAACAAAAGCAACATCTCAAGACATCAGCCAGGGAGTTAAAGCTCAAGCACAAATGGATCTTCCAAATGGACAGCGACCCTAAAGATGGCTACAAAATTAGTTGCAAAGTGGCTCAAGAACAACAAAGTCGATGTTTTGTTGCGGCCATCCTAAAACTCTTGACATCGGTTCCAAAGGAAATTTGAGGGTAGAGATGAAAATGTGTGTGTGAGCATGGTGGTCCACAAACCTTACTCAGTTACATCAGTTATGTCAGAAGGAATGGGCCAAAATTCAAGCAAACTGTTGTGAGAAGCTTGTGGAAGGACAACCAAAATGTTTGACGAAGTCATAGAGTTTAAAAGGCAATTCTACCAAACATTCCGGAAAGGTTTGTAAACGTCTGAATAATACGACATTTCTCAAAAGGATTAGCTAGCTCATTTGTCCAGCAATTAAAGATAAATTTGTTAACCTTATCTGACCTAAAACAGCTAAGGTTTGGTTTTCTACAGTGTATGTAAATATCTGATTTCAGTTGCATGTGGAGGACATTTTTATTCCATTCACTTCCAAGTCTGTGATGATACATCCAACTCATGAGACAATTCAAATTACTGAGTTCACCAGTAAGATGCAAGACTTTAGCAATATTTTGGTTGTCTTAATCCATGGTTGTCTTAATCCATTACCTATACCTTCTTTTCCTTGATGTGTCCCGAGGGGGCTGGTGCCTGTCTCCAGCGGTCATCAGGCAACAGGTGGGATACACGCTGGACAGGTCGCCAGTCCATCACAGGACACACACACACACACACACTCATACACCTACGGAGAAAGGAAGCCGGAGCACTCAGAAAGAACCCACACATGCACAGTGAGAAAATGCAAACTCCATGCAGAAAGATCCCAGGACCTTCTTGCTGTAAGACAACAGTCCTACAAACTGTGCAGCCCTGGTTGAATACCACAATTATTTATATATATATATATATATATATATATATATATATATATATATATATATAAATCTCAGATTGTCAATTCTAAATCCTCCCTCCATATAGAGGAATCCAGTTCAGGTTTAATCAGTCTAGGTATTTAATATTTTAAATTAAAAGTCTTTAAAAACTGTTAAAAACCACTGTAGTTTAGCAAAAATAAGAGATCTCAAAACAAATGCTAACTTGGCATCATGCAGCTAATGGTCTGCCAGTCCGAGGATTCTAACAGTGCTTGCACATCATTTGTATGGTGTTTGTCACTTTGTCATCATTTCTTATCTTCAGTGTTCATGTAATCAAGTGTGTCACAAGGCCTGTTGAGCAGCCTGTTCTCTGTGTCATGTAGCACAATGTTTAAGTTCAGCCTATCTTTATTAAAAACATGAACATACAAGACAGCCATGACCAAAAAGAAAGTAGCCCCTCCTTTAAATTCTTGGGTTTGAAGTTATCCGTAGGTTGTTGTTTTGTCCCATTTAGGATGTATTTAAATTCTTCTTCTTGAAGGGGCAGCAGTTTGTGTTGAGCCCAGAGGTCCAAGGTGTGCAGCTAGCATCTGTCCTTTTGCTCCTTTTTGTGTTGTGAGTTAGATAACAACCATGTATTTATTTTTCCGATGATGTGGGGTCGGCATGCATTCGGGCCAGCGCCGACGTCACAGTCTTTGAGCGGTATTTGAGATGAAATAATTACATTTCATACAGGTGTTGTTGAAACAGAGAAAAACACATGGAGACATGATTCTCAAACAGATATTTTCCGGCTGCATGAGTTGAGCTCCTCACTCACCAAACGTGCGTAGTGGGGACCTTCTGTGAAGTGCTCTTTAACTTACACATACATGAGGAACTGCTGCTCCTCCTTGGGACACACTGCTCACCAGAGAGTAAAAGAAAATATATATCTGAAAGGCTTGACTTGCCTCTTTCTTGCATTAATTACTTTTATGTGCTTTTTCAGCTCGCACTAAAAAAGGAGTCACCAGATACGTCTTGTTCATTTCACTCTGGTTTGTTTAGCATCACATTTATCCCATAGGATCATGTCTGTGTACTTCAGTGATGTTCTGTAGTCATGAAAGTATGCGTTCCTGTGTCAACATTTCTAATTTTATCTGCGTGAGGGGTCTGCAAAATAAATTTGACTCAGTTATGAAGTCACAGATACTACCACCTACCTCACTAAATATGAGGTAGGTGGAAATATCTTGCTCATCTTTAGATGGAGCCCAATTTAGAAAATGGTTTGTCATCAAGAACTTGCGCTGAGAGGATTTCTTGTTTAAGTTTTGGCAATAATTATTTATTGGCAGTAATTATTTATTGTCCCATATTTCAAATTACACTTGAGCCATAGTGCCATTAAGAGTATTTTTGCTACTCATTTCAGAAAACTTAATAAAAAAAACATTTACAAGTTTACAGATCATTTTTCAAAAAGATTTTTTTTCCAATATTTGAAGAAAATAGCCAATTGATGGAATAACAAATTCAAAAAAGAAATGTCCAAATATCCATGCCATTCAAAACATGTCAGCACAATAGGCAGCAACAGCAGCAGCATTAGGAAGACATCAGAAATAATAATAATATTATTATTACATTGTCTACTACTTCCTCAAAAATATATCCTTCACTGAACTCAACAAACAATTAGGAGGAACTGTGTCAAAACAAACTAGTCTGACATAGCTAGTACTTTTGTTTGATAAATGTTTAATAAGCAAAGTAATAGTTGGCCACAACTTAGCCGTTATACCAGAAAATCTTTTTTTTGTTTTGTTATTACTTTGTGAAGCATTTTAAAAATAATTTCTTCAAAAGCTTATTTGATAACTTGAGGATGGCGGGTTCAGATCCAGAAGAAAATATTTAATATGCATCAGTGTTAGTTTGTGGCACATATTTAATAATTTAACCAATAATCAGAATCCTCCATTGTCAGTAGTTACAAGCACCCTTTTTGGCAACTATTAGCTTGTTTTTTGGCTAGCTTTGTTCAGAAAGTGTCAGAACAAAGCTAACATAGCTAACATAATAGTGTTTCTAGCCCATGATTTAGAAACAAAGTAACAATACATTTCTGTGACCTATTCGCACATCTTTTGTAAAATGTATTTTCGCCAAGGGCTCTGTTTGCGTGTGGATAAAGATGCCAGACCTAGCATAAACTTTTGTTTCAAAATGTACACAGGGTCAAAAATGACACATATTTAATTATTTAAATTGTGTTACTTAAAAAAAAAAGACAAATGTGCTTTCTATATTATCAGCACTTACAAATTTCATTTTAGCTAGCTTTTTTTTTTAAGTATCAAAGCAAAGCTAGCCAGACAAGACCGTGATCGTAGTAGAGGTTTCTAGCACATGCTTTAGACAAAGTAATAACAGGCATTCTCAAACTCGTCAGTAACGTCATTGTTTTTCTAAAATCTGTACATCATAAGTGGAGTTTAAAGAAATCTTCACTTTGAAACGCTTTAGTAAAATTACTTTTCTTCAACTGAATGCCCCAAAAATGTGGCATTCAATATGCGCACAACCGTATATTTATATATATGTATTAAAAGACAAATAACATTATTTTCTCTCGATTCGACATTAAATCTATGAGTATTTACTAAATGTCAGAATAATGAGAAAGAGAGCAGTGTTCGGTCACTCCAAGACATGGACTTTGTTGTCTATGCTTTTCCTAATTGTTTTAAAGCACATACATTTTAGTGTATGACCTAAATGGAAATTGGTTTTGCAATCCTAATTGATTCAAAACAGAAAAACGTTAATCTGATTCAATAACCATGAGACATTGGTTATATTTCTTTATATAAAGTCTGTATCTGGTTTCAGTCGCCATCTTCCATTTGTAGCACCCTACAAGCCAGATTTATCTAGTACTGTTGTAACTGCTTTTTGTGAAACCATTTGGGGCAAAAAATCAGAATACACTAACAAAAACAATTTAAATGTTTATGGAAAATTTCCCTCCAGTGGTTTTGTCTGTCTTCACCTTTCATAAATCCACAAGAACCCTTTCATCCCCCAAAAATAAAGAGATCACAACCACAATGTGCATATCACGCCTGCCCTCACCAACAGATGCACGTACTCTGCCAAAGCGTTTTTGACATTCACCACTCTGCACATGCCTTCCATCTCCTCCCTCTGTTTAGCTCACTCCAGATGTGCAAGGACAGAGGGTGTCTCAAATTAGGGTCAGTCAGTTACTCTTTCCCCGGAGTGAAAGTAAAACACCACCTGTGTGTGTCTGTGTGGATTTCATTAGCCCTGTGCCTCAATACAAACCAGGGAGGGTTTTCCTAATGGCTTCCCAAGCTGAAGAATAGAGAGGTGATTTAGAGAAAAGACACGTTAAATCTTACTACTAGCTGTTCTAAAAGTTTAACCAGTAGCATTGGATCATTTTAATCTCTTTTCAAACTAAATCAACTTAGTTTAGGAATCAGATGACAGTCTTCTGGTTACTGTGGATCATTCTGTCGTTATTCCAGAATTTTTGTTTCGTGTTTTTACTTATCGGTGTTGTATTTCTTTTTTTAGTTTTGGACTATGTGCTGTGAAAAAAATTGAACTGCTCATTAAATCATCAGCTCTCCCCTTAGAAATGTTCACAACGGATAATCTTTTTTTAATTTCTGAAATAGAAATATGATTTAATTAACAAGTCAACAAAAATAATTCTTCTTTTTTTTTACTCACTGAACAAAAATATCACAAATGTGTATTCCCATTCCAGAAGAAAGTTAGGACAACCTCCCCCTTAGCAGCTGGTGTTACCCCCTTTTGTTGAGTGAGACGCTTCAGTGAGAGACTTCTTGTTTGCCATCCACCAGTTTCTGACTTCAGGGTGAGAAAGGTCTGCCAGACTCCTCACTGTTAGCTGTAAGATAGAGGTGCTTCCTGCATGTGCAGCCTGCTTCCCACAGATTGAGATCTGCGCTTTGACTCATCCCAGGATTTTCCATTTCTCAAAAGGATATTCCCCCCCTAAGTGAAATTTAGTCTGTTGCCATCTTCCCCAAAATAGATAAGGGAAAAAAAGGATTTTGTAACCAGTCTAGTCATTCTCCTAATCTGGCAGCAATTTGTTTGCTTTATCTTAGCATAAACAATGTGAGTGAATGGTAACAGCTAGCATTTTGTGTTCAAAATTACTGAAAAATTAATCAATAATGATCCTAACTATTCCTGGTTACCTCAATAAAAATAAGTAACATGAAGGAATTACAGTAGCCGATTTAGATTTGGGACTATATTATGACAAAGCACCACTGCTCTCCACCGCTGCAAGGCTCCAGGACATCACAGAGTGCCCGCAAAAGACACCTACTTCCATAAACACAAATGCATGAGCTGCTGAGTTTTTACTGCCCTAGTCTGAGTATGTTGTAAGGCTAATGCAAAAAAATGGTCCTTGCTTGTGTAGCAAGCCGAAGACATACAGCAGCACAATGTTTCGCAGAATTCTATCTAATGTGGAACGAAGAAGACTATGGCTTGCTGCCCTGGAATTTCCTCCAACAACACCAGTGGAGGAAATTAATTAATATCTGGTTTGCGAGGAACATTTCACATCGGAGGACTATGAAGAAAAAATGCAATATTCTACCAGAAAGATGGTACTGCATCTGACAAATATGGCAGTCCTATCTATTTTTTGTACAGATACCGAACAAAGTGCATCATCATTGGCTGTAATTAATGCTGTATTTACTCTAATATCTTGGGTATTGCTGGGGTATTATGAATTACAATAATTGTGACGTCTGGCTGACATCGTCACCTCCAGATTTACTGTATAACATTTACAACATTTTACCCTAATGTCTGTAAACGGCGAGCTTTGTGGAGTAGATCACTTTTAAGTGGCTTTTGCAGGTGCTGCGTCATGTCCTTACGCCTTACAGCGGCGGTTTACAGCAGTGCTTTGTCGTAATGTAGTCCCAAGTCTAAATCGCCTCCTGTAATTCCTTCGTGTTACTTCTTATTTTCATTTGCAAAAGATATGATTACTAAGGTCACCAGGAATAAATAGGATCATGATTGAGTAATTTCCATGACTTTTGCACACAAATGCTAGCTGTTACCATTCACTCACATTGTTTATGCTAAAATTAAGCAAATGGACTGCTGCCAGATTAGGAGAATGAGTGTGCTGGTTACAAAATGTTTTTCTCACTTATCTAACTCTAATATGGCAACGGACTAAATTTCACTTAGGGGTAGAAAATCCCTTAAAATTCTCAGCCAGTCTTTAGTGGATTAGGCGGTATATTTTGGGTCATTGTCATGTTGTAAAGACTGGATTTGCTTCAGCTTTAATTTTTTACAGGTGGTTCCATGTTATCCTCAAGCCTCCTCTGATACACTGTAAAATTCGGGATATATTCGATAATGCTGACCATGCCAAGACCTGCAGACCATAAAGCTTTCACCTTCATGTTTCACAGCTGATATGAGTTGTTGTTGTTTTTTTCTCTAATGCAGTTTTTGGTTCACTCCAAACATGTCCTATATTCTGGTGTCTACATAATTCAGTTCTAAACTCATCTGTCTAAAGAACATTCCTGGAGAATTTTTGGTATTTGTCTATGTTCTCTCTGGCGAACATCCGTCTGGACAGCAAACATTTCCTTCTTTCACACCTTTCTTAAAGAAACAATTTAGTGCGGTCTCTGATTGTAGAGTCATTAGTTTTCATATCAACTGTAGCAAGAGCCTGCTGTAGCTCTGGTGATGACATTTGGATTTTTTTAAAGACTTATTTTAGCATCTTGCAGTCTGCTTTCAGAGTGAACTGGCTTGGACGGCAAAACCTGGACATGTTGGCCGTTTATTTGAATGATCCTTACTTGTAGACTATTTTCTGTACAGTCCAGATAGTTGATTTTGGATTTTATTTTTGAGACCTCTTTGAATCCTTTACCAGATTAATAAACTGCAACAATCTCTTTTCCCAAAAACCTCAAACAGCTCTTTCAATGTTAACATGATGTAAACTCTCACTTCAGCAGTCAGGAGCACACCAAAGATGTTTGAGGTCAGGACAAATTTAAAGCTCTTTACCTTCTGTTTCAATTTTATGGGTATACCAGATATATTTTTTAGTAAGGTTGTTATTAATTGATTAATTTTCATATATCCAAATATATTCAACTCAGACTTTCAAATGGGGTTTACATTTTTTCACAACTGTATACAAAATTCAGATTTTGCTGATTTGGGTAATAATGCTATCCTCAGTCAAAACAGCCTAAAAGCAAATAAGTCAAGAGAAAATGCCAAAGTAAAACAGGGAGAAAAGTGTTTAGCAAAGCTGCACAGCAGGCTTAAAAGCTTGGAGGGATCAGAGGTCAGTGTGTTTTATCTTATTTAGATCCAAGATTGTCTGATTTGTCATGTGATTGTTTCTTTGTTACCTTGGCCTCGTTGCATTAGCTGCCAAACAAGAACATTTTGCCACTTTACAACCAAAAACTTCCTTGGATTTTATTGGGATTTTTACGTGACAGACCAACACATAATGATGCTTAATATGAAGTGAAATAGAAATGATACATGTTTTTCAGCTTTACACACAAGTGAACTTTATCTACTAATTAGGTGAATTCCAGTAGTTTGTTGCAACGGTTCTAATTTAGGAGTGTCAGAGTTAAAAGGGCTATATACAAATGCATTCCACTCTTTTTTAGGTTCTTATTTGGATACCATTTTGAAAACCACCTATAATTCTCCTTCCACTTCAGAATTACTCACTACTTTGTGTTGGTATCTTAATAAAATTCTTTGAAGTATGTAGTTGAAACATGACAAAATCTGAAATGGTCTGAGGGGGATTAATGCGTCAAGATTTTCTTTTATACCAGTCATCAGACCACATCAGACCACTGCTTTGATGGTCAAAGCAGTGTATTGCAAGGTCCACTGCCCTTTATAATGAGAAAAACTGCAGTTGTGTAAACTGTGATCAGACAATTGTATGTCCTTTCCCGGTGCAGTTGGTAAATCAAAAATGACAGAAAAATGTCGAATGTTCCCTGCACTCCTGGTGCTTCCCCATTTCATAGAATGAAACCCTTAAGATTCAAGTTATTTATATGAAATATAATTTAGTGAATATTTAGGGGATGCATTCTTTCCTTGCACCTTAACGTTTGATTCTAGCCCACTTATCACACGTTAAACACTTAAATATTTTGTTGTTTACTGGTTTTTATTTTGCTCTTGCTTTATTTTGTCTCTTGACACTTTCTAATGGTTGTTCAAGGCATTCTGTTTGCAAAAGCAATACTTTTAGTTTGGTTATAAAATTAAAAGATAAAAACTACTTCAGCTTCACATAGAGCTTCAGTATCAGTCCCCTGTAAAGTCTGAAAATGGGAAATACTGAAAGCCGAACAGCATGATATTGGTTGAATTGAACACAAGCATTCTCCTAAAATGTTCAAACAAACTTCATCAGTATTTTGGTGTAGACAAGGATTTGTCATGGAAAAGCTTTGGTGCGTCTTCCTTCCTGTGGTGTTTATTTACTCTTGGACTCCCACCAGCACCTTAGCTGTATACTGCGTTGATTTGGATTGTGTCATGCTATTTTACAAAAGAAAATGAAATTCTGTTTTTAGCCCAATGCTTGTTTGAACAATACTAGTTTGTTTCTTGACCTATAAATATTTCTAACCCGACAGCCGGATAGACATCCTTCCCCTCTTTAGATGTAAACCATTTGGCTGAAGGAAACCATTGGTCTGCAGGGGGGTGTTTCTTTGCATCACAGCATTACTTATTTTGGTGATAACCGCTGTATCATTTTGAACTTCATCCTGGGCTTAGCATTGATGTCACTTTGGAACTTATTCAAACATTTTGACAGACCAATCAGACATCACACCTTGAAACAGGGATCGACTCCTGTACAGAAAGAGCTCCCTTAAGTCAATACCACCCTAACTTCCCAGCGCTGGCCAACTAAGCAGTAAATTGGTGGGTAGTAATCAGCTTATGGATGGATATAAAATAAAGTGGTGTGTTTTAACTATTAAACGAAAAGGTGGCCGGTAGTCAATGGCTGTTCTCTGTTATTATAGAGAAATTAAGTTACAAATATTTAACCTTAAAATAAACTTTAGAAAACTATAATCCCCTACAGACATCGCAGCCACTGGACATACGCCCCACTCCTCGACTAGGGGCGCTGGAACGTGATTTTTGTAATCTTTTGGCCAAAGGTAACCCACTGGGATGAATGGCGTACACGCGGTGACTTTCGGCCAGTGCCAATACATTTCCATGTAAAATTCTGCCTATTCGGTGGACATTCCCCTGATAAAATGCAGGTTAACTGTTCCGCCTTTTTGGTATGTTATGACTATGAATTTAAATGTATTTTAATAGGATCTTATGTCACAAATCTACTGTGCTTTGGTTGGCTTTGGAAGCGGACGTAAAATGATACATGATTTTTTTTTTTTTTACAAATACAAATCTGAAAATGTTATGTGCATATGTAATCTGCGCTCTTGAACCAATACTTTGGAGAACCACGCTCAGGAGGTAGGAGCTCGTCTTGAGGTATGACTTTTCAAGCAGGAATATTTCCCTTTCTTTTTTGCAAAATAACTTTAGCTCAATCAGATTAGTTGGAGAGCATCTACGATCATCTATTTTTAGGTCCTGCAATTTAGGTCTGGACTTTGACTGGGCCCTTCTAACACATGAATATGCATTGATCTGATCCCTTCTCTTGTCCTGGCTGTATGTCGAGGTTCTTTGGCCTGCTACCTGTCTTCATGCTTCTGTTTGTTCACTAATGTTTTCTAGAAATGTTCAGCAGATAATTTATAAATTAGGTATATTTTAAAGGTAATTGGATGTAAAGTTGGCTGGATTTTAAATGCATCTCGCACTTTTCAGATTTCACAGATACTTCACAGTTAAGTCTATCACATTAAATGCTATAAAAACACATTGACGTTTGTTGTTGTAAGATGGCAAAACGAGGCAAAGTTCAGTTGGTAGGAATACGTTCACAAGGCACTTTACATGCTGCTTTTCTTCACCAAGGAGGTACCGTTAGAAACTCTCATCCTAAATAGGAACATCCATCTGTCTCTGACAGCAACTGATGGTTCAGTGGTGTGTTGGGAGGAGCGGTCCGGATGTTTGGGGTTAGCTCTAGAGAGGTTAATCAGGATCACATCCAAAACCCTCCGTTGTTGTTCAGAACCAGCAAAGCATCCTGCTTCATGTTTTCACAATACATCCTCGTTGTCATTGCAGCAGTGTCACCAGACGAGGCCTCGAGTGCGTGAGAGTCAGAGTTGCGAGTTCCAGAAATCAGGAAGACACACCAGCATAATTGCGTACTCAGTCACATGAATCACCTCACATGCAGTTTTTCTCTGGTCAAGTCTCATTAGCCACCTCCTGACTCAGAGTGTAATTTCAGGAAGTCTGGGTTGGTGGATCATTGTTTATTCATGCTGAGAGGTGAGAAATCATAAGTTCCCTACAAGACGTACTGTAATCTAAATAAGGTTTTGACATTGTCACTCTATTTTGTTGGTGAACCTTTCACAAAGACAATGGGGATTATTAGAATAGGCTACTGTATATTCTCCTCTAGATTAGCAAAATTTGAGTCCCTGATAGTCCAAGAACCCTACAATTTGACATGATGGGTTAGAGCAACGATTTAGATGTAGAGCGAGTTAGATCAAATATTTGTTCCGGTATTCCGTATTAGTTTAAGTTAAGTGTAATATATTGTTTGTGTTTTAGTATGTTTAATGTAAGTACTGAGATCAGAGGTCTTGTATGTAATATTTGTCCTGTCTACCTATGTATTCTTTTGTAACTTTCTTGCCGCCAGTCTTGACCAGGACTCCCTGGGAGAAGAGTTATTGTAACTCAATGGGGCTTTTCCTGGTTAAATAAAGGTTTAATCTTAAACTGGTGTGTCCATAAACAGTGACCTGAAAGAGACCTAATAAATATTCTAGAGAGGAATGGGAAAAGAACAAGCTAACACATGACGAAATACTGAAAAGCTTCCATGAAACCGTACTCCTTAAACTTGCCACACAACTTAAATGCGTTGTTTTTTAACTATTGCTGCTGTGTCAAAGTGAAAATCCCTCAGGGCGTGTGTGCATCACAACATCGGATGGCAGTTACTCATTGTATGGCGCCATGTGGGCGACTATGTTCAATAAAAAACATCAAGTGGCGCTCTACCGTTTTTTCTTTTCTTACCCCAATTTCAATTGTCGATCTCTGCTTTCATTTTGGGGTATAGGTTTGTTTGTTTGTTTGTTTGTTTGTTTGCACAAAATGTTGTCAATTCAGCCAAAAGCTTGTGGGAATCGGTTCCGTCTACCCAAGATGTGGAAAAGTGAAAAACAGCAGCTTTGCGCTGCTGTTTCTGCCTTAGTCATTTAGCCTCAGGCAGCTTGGTAACATGATCTAAATAGGCATGATTCATGACCTGACTTCATCTATTACAAAATACAAATCTGTAAAGAAAGGAGTCATCTGCTGAACTTTTATAGCTCCTTCTCCCTTTTAAATGCAGGAGAAAATTGCTCATCATTTCCCCCATAATTCTAAATGATGACAATCAATCACATGCTGAATATTTACTGTAGAACAGTTTGAAGCAGGGTTAGGTTATAAAACAAAATCCTAAACTTTGAATATCAAACAGAGCACATTATCTGAAAAGGAAAATAGTTTTTGTAGCTGGAAAACCAAGATGCCAATGGTTACTCTGGAGGAGATACAGAGGTCTACAGCTCAGTTGGTAGAATCTGCTAATAGGACAGTCATTAGTCATGCTGTCCAACATCATGGTTTTTATGGCAGGAAGAAAGCCAAAAGATTTAATTTTAACGTGCAACATGTAAGGGACTTGCAAAATACATAAGCTCTTCTGCGAAACATGGGGAGGCGGGGGGTTGCATCATGCTCAGAGTTGATGAGAACATGGCGGGAGCTAAGTACTAGGCAAAACTTATTAGAGACTTTTATAACCTACATACACCCAGATCAACAAAAGGAATAGTTTAGATCATGGCATATTCATCTCTTAGAATGGCCTAGTCAATTTCCAGACCTAAACCTAACTAAGAACTGACTTGAAAATCGCTGTTCCCAGATGCTCTCTATCCAGTGTCGCTTTGCCTGAGTCAAAATTTACGATGAGCAAGTCTAGTATAGACATACCCCAAAAGACTTGTAGCTGTATTGTCAGAGAAATGTGGTTATCCCTAGCTATCTCTCTAGTTATGCTGCTATAGGCTTAGACTGTTTGAGGACAGACTGACCACTTTTCTTCATTCTGCTACTTTTCTACTACTCTCCAGTTGCATTATTTGCTGTTATTTCAACTGCTTATTTTGTTTATTTGTCAGTGTTTTCCTCTCTGTAGAAGCTACACCAGCTCTGGCGTTCTGCTCAGCTATGATCCCTTGTTGGAGGGAGGCATTGACTGGGATGATGCGCCCAGTAACTGAACGTTCTCCCTGTCCTGTTATTAACTTTTTACTTTCTTTAATATAGAAAGTACTCTTACATCAGTTCTTTTCGTTCTGTGTCTCTGCTTTCTTCTTAAACCCCCAGACCGTCGTGGCAGATGTTCGCCCGTACTAAGCCTGGTTCTGTTGGAGGTTTCTTCCTGTTAAAGGGGAGTTTTTCCTCTCCACTGTCGCTACATGCTTGCGCAGTATGAGGGACTGTTGTGGTTGGAGTCTGCATGAACGGGGTACAACTGCAAGTCAATGACTCGATGTAATCTGCTGGGATTCATTAAATAGAAAACATTAAACTGATAGGAATATGTTTATGTATGACTGAATTGAAATGGCTTTTCTTGTAAAGTGCCTTGAGATGACATCTGTTGTGAATCAGTGTTAAATAAATAGACTGAATTGAATTGGTTTTACATAGTGTGGATTCAGAGAGGCTGAACACAAATGCACGCTAAATATTTCTTATCCTTTTCCTTCCACCGCATTTATTATATAATTTGTGTTGGTCTATCAAATAGAATATGAATATATAAACAAAATACATTGAAGTTTGAGGTTGTAACCCGACAAAACGGTAACGTAACAAGTTCAAGTGGTAGTTTTATGAGGCGCCAAATAGCGTCTCTCTGTCCTTTATTGTAAAGAGAAAATAGTGGACTAAGGTGGTGTGAGGTCCTGGTATGTGGTCTTTGAACTGACTGCTTCCTCTAAGGGGGCAAAAACAGTGGAGAGGAAGGTCCTGCAAAATGGAGAAGAGGGAGGGGGGAGGGGGGACATTCGACTTGATGAAAAACTAGCCCTCTGTTTACTACAAGCTAAAAATAATACCCAGTGTGGTTTGTGGCATGTGGGGAGTTGTGTGAATATTTGTGCATGTGTGTGCGTGGGTGTGTCAAATCCAACAGCTGAGGGCTACAGGGTCCCATGCTGCTGCTGGGGCAACAACAGGTGGGAGAGTAGGTGGCTCTGTGCTTGTACTGTACATATGTTTGAGTATGCATAATTGCTCCAGGACATGAGTGTGCATGACGGGGTTGGCGTGCGAGCGTGTGCAGAACTCCTTGCTTACATGCACCCACACACAAGTAGCCTTGTAAGAAACCCTGGTGGCACACAGTGCCTGTGTCTATAGCTAAACTGGAGCCTGAATTGTCTTATTCATGTTCTCTAATCTATTTAAATCCCCGACTACAGCAGTGCTATGAATCAAAATTAATGACTGTGTTGTTGATGCTTATGTTAAGCTCTGGTATGAGCAGTATATTGGCCGCGGACTGCGGCAGCTTGCTTAATAGGCCTCTATTTTTATGGGTGTGTACATTGGGCAGCTAACATGCGTCTCTTTTCCCACTGCTTGTTTTTACCCTCAATACACGAGGAAATTGAAGTTCTCAAATGACAGCGACTAGGTGCTTTGGGACTGACTGTACCACAGCAGCTGTATGTCCCCTCCCCCTTCACATTCTGTCCCCCTGCGTTAAATCCAAAATGAAACCAAAATGACAGATTTTGTGTTTAAATACTTTGTTGTTTGCGCTCAGACAGTAAGATTTTAGTTACGGTGCATTAAACACAAGGCAACAAGCAAAAAGTCTACCTATTCTACTGAAAATACATTGCATGGCTGCACTGAAAGACTTATTATTTATTTGTTTAAGGACAGTGCACATTAATAAACATTCCTGTAAATGTGCCAGTGTTAGCCAGCAGGCTAATTTTCAACTGTAGTCCATTGGCAAGATGTTATACTAGGCACATGGTGGATAGCAGCAAGTATAGCTTGTTTAAAAACTTTTGAAAGGAATACATCTCTGCATTGAATTCTCAATCACAAATTTTGAACATCCTGGAAGCCCTGGAAATTGGTTTTAGCCTAAATCAGTAGCACTAAAGTGGTTCTCAACAGTGTAAAAAAAAAAAGCCCAATAAACTACTGTACCAGTTTTGTGTGGTACAAAAATAAAATCATTATGAAAAAAATCCAAATATTTTTCCACGTATTGTTTTGCATATATTCTCCGTAGTTCAAGTTAAAAAACTGAAAAATATGTTAGAGGGAGAAATGTAACAAATAAAAGCGGCAATAACCATTAAACTCGGCCTACTACAATCACCAGGGATGGGAGTGGAATCTGCAACGGGTACTAATGGCTTCCGTGTATTAGATACCCACTCTACTGCTACGCCACACCCCATGTGCATTAAGGTTTTTAATCTGTTTATAATAATTTAATTGCAGAAAAAAAATATTACCGTTCATCGCACCGCGAAATGTATACACATATGCTGTCTGAACTACTATTTGAATGAGCAAATACCAGATGTCTGAATCGGAATTGATGTCTTGAATTGAAAAACTTTGATTATTTTGACAGAAATTGCTATTTTATGAAAATGTGATCTATCAAGATTAAAAATTATGAAGAGTCTATTTATCGTCATCGTCATAAACAGCTGCAGAAAATATGGAGTGACAGTGACACATTATTAAAACTGGACATTTCGCCATAACTGATGAAAATACAAGACAGGCTTGTCAGTGAGGCTGCCAAGAGGCTGACAGTAACACTAAAGACGTCGCAGAAGTTTCTGGTTGGTACTGGGTTCTGTTCTACATGGGGCAACAGTCTCGTGCATTCTCCATGTCTGGACGCATGGGGATTGGGTTGGGGGGAGGGAGGTATCAATGTGATCATGCTTTTAAATCTGTGGGGGAGGGATGGGAATGTGGTTTATGTGGAGTCATTTTTAGTGTTTGATTGATTGACTAAGAAGTAGGGTATAAAAACAAGAGCATATTCTTCCAAACAAAACATCTAGTCTGGCTAAAATCCTCCCAAATTTCACAGAAAAAAATGCATACTAGTATGATCCACAATCCAATTGGTAAGTTTGATTCAGAAGCAACATTGCAGATCACCGAAAGAGCACAGCACCCACAGTGGCGGGTCTTTTTGTCGGAGTTAATGAAATCATTAACAGTCTTAACACCAATCAATTTTGACCTCAGACCTTCAGGTTTCTACCGGAAACTTGGAGGTTTTTATTTGTCATGGGTTTCTCCTCTAACAGGTTTGTTTTTAGGTTGAATTGTATTGGATTTGTGCCACAATAAATTTATACTTTTATATCACAAAATCCTGACATTTTGTCCAGAGAGTCTTGACTTTCTGTTTCCACTCTAAATAAGCTAGGAGCTCTCCTAACTATCGTTGCAGTTTACAGAAGCCAACTTCAGCTATGAAAAAATAAATTATTTTAATTGTGTTACTTCGTGTTCTCTTTCAAAAATTCCTGATTTATTAGTTTTAGGCAGACAAAACACAGCAGCATTTAGGCACAATTTTCAAGCAGTGCACTCAAACCAAAGTGAGGGTCTGCATGAGTGAAATACTTTCCGACTTTTATCAGTTTCATGCATTTTGTTATGTCTGCTTGGCCTGGCAGGCCCAGAGTTGGTCTTCAGGAAGGAATGCGGGGTCATCAAGCAAAGCCGATGGAGTTATTTTGAGATCTGATTCTGAAGTAGCACCAAGCATCCCTGTTTGCTGTGAATGGGAATGAAGCAACCCAGCTGCCATTCCGCCAGTATTCAGTAAAGCCACAAGGCAATGGCTCCATTAAGAATTTCTCCAACTTGGCTCTTTGTAAATTGTAAGGAACAAGTGAGCGAAAATCTCTACAGCTTCTATATTCTGTGACCTGTCTGTGTCTTAACGGGGAGTGGACATTTAGGGTTGTAAACTTTAGGAAAAGTAGGGAGACTGACTTGCACCCCTCCCCATCCCCTCTGTCTCAACACACAGGAGGAAGGGGGGGGTGTAACATATGCAACCATAAATACAAATGGCCCAATTTGAACTACTTTTACAAGATGCGGTCCATAAGAGATGACCTAGAGCAGGGGTGTCAAACTCAAAGGAATTTTGGGCCACATCCCGACCAGGAATGCCCTTAAAGGACCGGTTGTGGCGGAAAGTATTAAAACAATTTTTAACAAACTGTTAAAATATTGATAAATATCTGTCTCCGCATTCAAAGAGTACTTCTTAAAATTAAATAATACTGAATATCTTTTCACAATGATGTGATTTAGGACTATTCAAATAAACACTGATTTGATTTGACCGATAAAATAGTATTTAGGTGCACATAAATAGAACTGTAATGTTCTATTTAAATGGTCCTCTAGAGTTGAGAGCCACATAAATGGCTATGGCGGGCTGGATTTGGCCCCCTGGCCTTGACTTTGACACATGTGACCTAGAGCTACCAGTGTAGCTCCATGTATGGATGGTTAAAAAAAGAACAAAAGAATTTAGTCAGATTAGTATTTTAGGGGTTGTAGGTGCTAGATTATGATCATTTTTCCTTTTGGTCATGGAAAATGTTTAAATTTGAATTTTTACTTATTTACTGCAATTGCAAAGACATTTATTGTAAATCTCCAACTAATTTTCTCAGTTTCTAAACCGCATCTGTGATTTTGGACTGGTTTTCAGTACTTGTTTTTCTTGTTTGATACAGTATTTTTCAGAATGTTGCACCATAGAAGGGCGTATTCTTACAACAGTTTTTGACAGCACTGCTTATTGGTGGTAGGTGACCACCAATGATTTATGATTCATTGACTGATGGATTTTCTGTCTGGACTGATGAGAATGGAATGCACAATGATGCAGTTGTTAGGACCATTGATTGCAGCAAGAAGGTCATGGAGGGCATTTCTGCTTGGAGTTTGCTTCTTTCCCTAGTGCATATCTGGGTTCTCTCTGTGTACTCGTGCTTCCACTTACAGTCCAAAAACATGCCTGTTAGGTTAGTTGTTTTCTTTAAAACTGTCCATAGCAGTGAGTGTGTGCATGGTATTATTGTCTTGTGTGTCTCTGTTTTGGCCTGTCCAGAGTGTACCCCAGCTCTGGCCCACTAACTACTGGAGATAGATATCAGCCCACTGCAGCCCTGCAAGGATAAGCAATAATAGACAATGGATGAAAAAATAGATTTGAATTGTAAAGGACAAATTGAGCAAGAGGGAGAGTCTCCATTGAACTACAGCTTCCAACTAGCAATATAATCTATAAATATATTTGCACTGACTCTTAGAAATCTTCAACAAACTGTGCTCCTCATCAATGCAATACCTAAAACGTCCTTTTAAGTGATAAATATGGCACATTTAGGTAGGACAGTACCTGTTTTATTGTTTTGTTTTTTAAATTGACAATCTGCTGGGACTCCTTAAAGAGAAAAGCTTTAAACTGATTGGATTGAATGTATGATTGAAATGACTTTTCTTGTAAAGTGCCTTGAGATGACGTCTGTTGTGTTTGGTGCTATATAAATGAACTGAATTGAAATAAATTAAATTCCCTTTTCTTTCTAAAACAAAAATCACCTTAAATGGCTTCCGGTCTATGTTGTTGCATATTTTCACAACAATGATCATAGGAGCACTTTCCTGCCCTTTAGTGGTCAGAGTCTAAATAATATCCATTGTAATTCAAATTAAAAAGCCCTGGCACAGCACACTGTGCTTTTAGCAAAAGTAGCATCAATGATTTAATCCAAGTACCTGTGACCGGAAAACAGTTATGTCCAATTATCTCTAATGTCACTAGTTTGCATTATTCTAAAATGTAAATGTAATCCTGTGCAATATTTACTTTCATAATCTCTACTTAATTAAGAGCAAAAACAAAAGTAACCTAAATAAATTAAATAAAGATAGCAAGGAGTTAGGGTATTGCTGTAGTGCGTCGGCTGGCAAGATCCATTTTCTGAAACATAGAGAACCTAAACACAGGTGAGCAAGCAGGTTTGTGCAAAACTAGAACTTTCTAAGAATAAGATAGATTTTAACTTTAAACAAAAATACACCAAAAGCATCAACCAGAAGGCCCTCTAACCCAGGGGCATGAAGGAGGCAGTAACCCAAAGAATCCAGAGAGAATAAACACTTGAGGTTGAGTTTACTGATTGGGTGGCAGGTGTGCTCATTAGATGATGGATAACAGGTGTGAGGATCTGAAAACTGAGGCAACCCATAGACCCTTATGGTGGGGAAAAAAGTCACTAACCAATTAAGGAAGATTAAGCAGTAACCTAATTACATACTAAACATTAAATGATTATAATACCAAAACTAGATGTGCGATACCGATTTCCATCTTTAGTGGCGCCTAACCCTGGTTAAATCGAAAAGGACTTTGACTCTTGTCAAGCTGGCTCACAGCCCTTACGATCAGCTGGCACACTTGTGGTCATGGCACCAGGCGCGGGCCAGTGTCTGGGCAGGATGGACAGCTGGACGGGGGGTGGGGCACGGCGCGGCGCGTTCTCTGTCTGGGATTCACACAAACACAGACATCATCTTTTATTGCCACCAAGGCAAGTCTTTGTTAAAGCTTTAAGTTCATTTCTTGAGGAAATTATTCTAAATCCTGATCAGCGCATGTCCAGCCAAACAACATTTCACCGTTAATGCACATGAAACCTTTTGATGACATATTCCTGATTTAAGAGCTACAGTTAAAAGGGTTTAAAATACTTATTTTTTTCTTTGTGAGTGGTCAGTAATTCGTAGGAGTAAAAAACAAATGTCACACTATACATGAGAAAGAGAGCAGCTGGTGTAAAACATGGTTTTACTATTGTTTTTAAGTTAAAATTTTAAATATTCTCTAGCAAGTTACATGAGTGATTAGTGCTGTTAGCATTACTAAAACTCACCTTAACTCTGAAATTTACAAAAGGCTGGCATGATTCCCACATCTAACATTTTCCAATAGAGGTTGCTGTAATGTTCGGCCTTTCCGTAAGCTGCTTTAAACCTGGCTCTCTCATGTTCTCTCACATATCCAGATAAGTTGTGGAAAATGCTTTTTCCTTTTAAATAGCCTATTATATTTTTGAATTTTTCTTTTATTTCAATTAAAAACATCTCACTAATACTGAAAGTAACTAACTTTAAGTCGGTTTCCCTCAATAACAGTGTCCAAACTGAAGACTGTTGTTACTGTGTCTTGGTAAAGGTCAGATGTGGGTAGATTATAGATTGTAAAAGAGCAGATTTTTGAATTTCCAACACTGGTCAAGCTGAAAGTTGTCTGATTTTTTACATCTCTATTTATCAGACTTTTTTGGCTGCTGTGGTGTTGTTGGGTTTAGTTTTTTTTTGGGATGAGAAATTAACTATCTATACTTTCTTTAATGATACCTTTATTATTCCTGCCCTGTTTGGTTAAAATGGGTGATGTATCTTAGAGATGAACATTTCGAATTACTCTTCATTATTTGTTTGACATTAAACTTATTCGGATTTTACTTGCACAGCATTTCATGGCAACAAACACTGCATCCCATACCTTTAAGAAACCCTCATACTATAAAACAAAGTGTAGTGTCTGTGTTAGACAAAAAGTTTTTCTGTGCATAAGCCACAATGCCAACAGTATCCATTTCAATAGTCACCCTCGACCTCGAGCAAAGTGCTGGCACACCCCTTGTCATTTATAATATCAGTCTGACTGGCCTATTGATGGTGAGAACAAAGCCTCAGTGTGGCCGGTGTACTGTGGTGGCCGTAGAAACATGGCGCGTCCCTGGGTCCTGACGATGCCACGCTGGCTGCAACCACAGCCTGGCACAGGAGGGGCGGTGGCCGTGTGTGTCTGTGTGTAAGTGAGTGTTGGAGTTTGAGGAGTTGGGTGGGCATTTGGTGGTTGTGGCAGCTGGCGGTAAGAAACCAAAGTTGGGGGGCAGGGAATTCCACTTTTATAAAGAATCCCCTGTGTGAAGCCGATGTGACACCACACCCTGGATGTATGCAGTAGCATGCAACCATGTAGATTTACCTTTATACACTCTAAGAGGTGTGTTCTGGCCATTTCACTTTTGTTTTATTGTATATCAGTGTTTGATCTGCAGCTGTGCAAGTCACTGATGTTGGGTAGCTGGTGCCATACTGTTGTAAATTAGAGGGGTGTTACTTTTTTTGAGCTGTTTATTAGTTTCAAGTAGCTAGGGGATTGTAATCATACTGTCCCAACTGAGAAATTGTTTGCTTCATTGGATGTGTAGAAATAGTTCCCTGGAAAGAAGAACTCTGGGTTTAACTAAAAACGTCTGTATGTACAAGCTCCCAGATGTTTGTTTGAATGTTTATGTTATATTTCTGGGACTGCTGATACCCATAAACATTCTCAAGTGTCACACAGCGACAGACTGTTTATAAGAGCATAAATGAAAGCGTTAAATGCGATTGCGACTGAGATCCGTCTTTGACAGGGCCGTCGCACTGGGGACCCGTTACAGGAGCAGAACTCGCCCAGCTGTCTTTGAGGACAAATGGTACTTCAGGCAACTGCTTATTCTTCTCACTCGTTCCCTCTCCTCCCTGCCTCCTCCCCTTACCCCCAGCGTGTTTACTTGACTTTGCATACTAAAAACCATTTTAAGTGCTCCAGGCACTTTGGTAATAGGACAGGAGGAGCTACATGTGGTGACAGCTTCCTAGAAATAGGTTGGAGGAGGTTAAAGTGTTTATGGATTGATGGCATTTTGGTTTATGCCTTTCATCTGTAATGGATGGTAATGGGTAGCTGAGTTTGTTTTTGGATATTTTTTTTCTCCATTTGTTCAAACTTTGGCCTCACTCCAGCCTTTCTTAGCTATACTTGACTAAGTTTTCAGAATAACAAACACTTGGGGTTTCATAATTCTCAGCTCTTTAAAGTTGGAGATTTTTTCAACATTGAAAAAAAATATTCTTGTTTGCCTTTTTTTTTTTAAAGTTAACGCCCAGTCGAGCTGTCTTTGACAGCACATTGCATAACCTGATTTATATGCTTTCAGTGAATAAACGACAACACAATAGTTGACATAGAATACATTGCTCTCCTTCTTAAAGTTCTGTTTAGCAATAGTAATTATAGTGCATATGTAAACACACACTTGTGCCTTCTGACTGTTCTAAACAAATTAATCTGGTTTGCCTCGAATGGCAATAGTTTGGGGTCTATGTATTTTTTGTGAAGCAACATATTCAAAGTTGGAAGCGGCAGCTGGTAGTAGATTTTCATGTGTGTCACACTGTAAATCATTAAAGATGCTTAAAATACTTATACATATTTTGTTGTTTACAGATAAATCTTCATGGTTGACATTTTTGTAGCAAATATATTTTCCCCATAAGTTTCCAAAAGTGCATATATTAAATATTTGTTGTGTAATGTATCTGTACTTCCCTCTCAAAAGTACATTTGTTTATTACCATTACCCATTTGGGACAGATTAGATCAGAGGTCAGCAACATTTACAATCCAAAGAGTCAGTTTTGTCCTTGTTTCTACATACTAAAACTTGCCCAGAGCTGCAAAGCCTACCTGACGCTTTGGGAGAACATTTTAAGGTAATTTTCATTTTTAAATGGCAAAAAAAGCATTTTCTTGAGA
This sequence comes from Valencia hispanica, assembly GCA_963556495.2. Classification (NCBI taxonomy): domain Eukaryota; kingdom Metazoa; phylum Chordata; class Actinopteri; order Cyprinodontiformes; family Valenciidae; genus Valencia; species Valencia hispanica. The sequence continues at coordinate 39,844,352 of OY747706.1, forward strand.
AGAATAAATCCATAGTGACCCAGGTACTGCTATTAAGATAAAGGAAGGTCTTAAAAGCATATGGTTTCAAATCTGCAAACATGTCCTATTATACATATATATGGTTAAAGACCAAGGCTTGTATTGAAGAGTTTTGGGAGTGAAGTTAAGTTGGTCTTAAACCAATTGTAATTAGTTTAAGACTAATTGGCACCTTATGGTTTGTGTTCATACAACCAATCCATAATGCAAAGCAGGCTTGAAAACAAAACCATTATTTGGAGGAAATAATGTGAAATTAAATCATTTGCTGAATTAGAAATCAATAACCTTTGGAAAATTGATTCTATTTTATGGATCGGTCACCGCAGTGATTGATCTAATTTAGTATTTTGACATCCTATGAAGGCGGTCTCAAAAACGACCTTTACGGTTCTGTGTTTAAACTATCTATTTTAAAGCCGATCTGTATTTGGAATACGAAAGGTAGGAATCTTCACTGTTTATGAAGCGCTGGCGATCTGTAATTCAAAAGAATCCTTCTGCAGAGTTTAAACAAGTCAGGTTCAGGTCTTATTCCATCGACCGGATACAGTTCACCTGATCAACGATCAGCAGGCTGTTGTCTGTTGGTTCCGATGAGTTTCTACCAGAAACTCACTTCCTCCCTCGCCAGCGAAGGACGGAGTTTGCGCGCTGTTCTCTCCTGATGTGAGTCATGGGCAAAAAAGACTAGTCAAGTAGATTAGCGAGCACCTAGTATACTTGGGGTTCACAGCTCCTCCTCTTCCTGTTGAAACTAGCGCACTGTGTGATTTAGCACTCCTACAGGCAGAAGGTCAGTGTTTTTGATCCAGTAACCATGGTTGTGTTACAACAATCCCCATACAGGAAGTGCTTGACTGTCTTGAGAGTTTTCCAACTGTATGTAACACAGCTCTGCATCACCCCCATCTCTTGCTCTTCACTGCTGGTCAGATGGCTGAAATACGTCTACTATATTTTTCCCTCGTTAACAAAAATTACTAAATTCAACAATCTGGCTATAAATACACAGTCATCGTGTTCATCGTTGGCAAGCTAAGGGTGGCATATCTGTGAAGGAGTTGTCTCTGGACTGGCAACTGGAGCAGATAGTCTGACTAATCAACCAGCTGACACGAGCTTGCTTTACTCAGTGTTGCTCAACCAGAACAGTGAAAAGGTCTAATGTTCTTCACAAATCTACTTGAACTAAAACAGATGCTTGTCCATTTTTTTCTTTCCTTCTTTTTTTTTTTGCTAAATGCTTTGTGTCAGAATCTAAATTGAAAGAAATAAAATAGCATTATTTGAACTGTAATATTAATGTTATTTTAGCAGCAGTTGGATCAATTCTTGTTTTTCTGTTTAAAAATTAATTAGATAATGTTGTACATCATTTTAAGCCACCATACTTCTTCTGTTAGTTCTGGAACACTAAACTAGTAAAACTAACATCTCCTGTTGTTGGTTTATTCTAAAACACTGATCATCTCTATAGATCATTCAGGGAAAGTTATTAGGAGCTACTGTGGAGCACTTCAGGTTCCAAATGTGGCCTTGGAGCCACAGACAACTGGACAAGATCTGCCTGTATTGTCAGATGGTATATGTATACATATACTGAATGTGTAGCTGTGGTCTCCAAATAGTTAAAATAGGAACTTTTATGTCAAGTGAAATATAGACTTTTGTCACTTTTGTGGAAATCACAGATGCATTTCTCAACCGCTTTGACAACATGTCGAGCTGTGTGGCTTTTTTACTACCAAACATACCCATATTTAGTGGCTGCAGCCCTTGGAAGTGGTATAGGATGGCAACCCTTTTTGTATTGGTCCCAGGTTTGAACATATTTTCAGACAATTTAGGGTGAGATTGGCCTGATGTACAATGGAGATATCCAATCCAAAATCTAGCTGTTAAAAGTTGTTAAAGAAGAACCTTCGGTGTATTAAATATTCCAAGTTATTACCGTACTCATGTAAAACAACTTTATTTTCTCAAGTACTCAAACTAGAAATCTCACTTGAATTACGCTGAACTTAAACCACCTTAATCTTATGGGAATGTTCTTCTCTCTTATGGTTTGATTAGGCACATACACAGAGGGAAAAAAATGTGTTTGACTCTTGGTTGATTTTGGATATTTTAGGGATATTAACATTAGAGTTTAACTTCCAGAAAAATAAACTCAAATGTTTTTGATAGTTTCATTATAGTGGGGAGAGGCAGAATTTCAGCTAAAATTTCAGAGAAAGCACATAGGAAAAGTTTCTGTTTGATCAACTAATTAATCGGTTACAGATCCTCCAGATCTTCCATGCCAACCTTTCTATCAGAGCAAAAAAAAACTGCAGTTAACAGATTTAGGGACAAAGTAGTAGCTCTAAACAATGGGCTCCAAAACCATCTGCAAGAAGCTTGATGATGCAGTTCATAAATTTTCTGCTTAGGCCTGATTCCGCTGGCAAAACAATTATTCCTATTTCTTATGCTGAGTACACTCCAAAAGATAATCGGACTGACTTTGGGCCGATTTTCCCGCCTTCCGACAATCCTAGCTATGTCCCAATTATTTTAATGGTTCTACAGATTATTTTATCAGATTTTACCTTTGTGTGAGGTGTGTTGAGAGTGTCTGAACCTGCCCAGAAGAACGTCAGAGCCGCCCCGATCGCGAATCGTAATATTTACAATCAGAAATTCTGATGTGTGGGGGGAACTCTGAGGACAAATGCGCGCACGCTGTGGAGATAATCACGTGAAACAAAACAATATCCAATCAGAAAGCGAGTTGATGGAAGACGGAAGCAGTCATGGCACAGCACAAAGTTAAACTGATGACAGCAGAGATTTCTTTTTTATATATCATCATATCGTCCCCCATGCTTATTCTGAAGTCTTGCGAGATTTTGCGAGATTCCCTGTGTGCACAGTCAAGACTGGTTGAAAATCTGTTTGTGTGTGGTGTGGTGTGCTGTCTTTGTCACATCATGGTACATCACACACTATAGGAGAAAAACGGTTAAATGTAGGATTTCTTTATCCTCATGTTTGTGGTCTATCACATTTTGAAAATCGTAAAAAATATTTCGGTGTGTACCCAGCATTACCTGATTCTCTCCTTGTGACAATCTTTAGGACTCCCTGATTATCGTGATGGCTCCAAAGATAATCTTGTCAGATATTCCTACCGCGTGTGGTGTGGGGATATGCAAAATGTTGGATAGTCTTGGCCTGATATCACAGCATGTGTGGTGTGTTCCAAGGACAAACAAGCATGCCGCCTATTGGCAGAAAGCGAGGTGATGTTTAGTGATATGATTTGGCAGCGTCTAGCCTGCCAAACCAAGAAGAAGAAAGCAACGTGACGCAAGCACGGAGCGAGGGGAATCTAATGAGGTTTTGCAAGATTTCTGTCTTACCTGGGAATGTCCATGAGTGAAATCGGTTCAGGTGTGGCGTATCGTCATTTCCGTGTGGCCGCACACCCCACACCTTTGGACCAAAACTGTTATTTTCGCTATTTTGTATGGGCATGTGTGTGGTCTCTCAAGGTTTGGAAAATCTTATGATGATTTTAAAATCTTGCCATGTAAACCAGGCTTAAGGATACAGTGTAAATTCACCCTATTTTGGACCAATGGACAGGAAAATCTTAACGGAGAAGCTTCTTCTCTCAAATAGAAAACTGAAGATAGGTTGTGGATGAGTCTTCCAGCATGACAGTGACACAATACATACCACCTAGGCAAAAAGCAGTGGCTAATAAGGATTCACATCAAATTCCTGGAGCGAGCTATCCTTTTTCCAGACCTCAGTCCTTCGATAATCTGTTGGAGTGAATGGAAGCTTTGAGTTGCCTAACAGTTGCCAACAAACCTAAAGGAGTTAAAGAGTTTCTACAAAGTAAAGTGGGTCAATATCCCTCCAGAGATGTGCACAATAATGGTGACTCAAAAAAAGTCTCACTACTGTGTCTTGCAGCAAAGATTTCTCCACCAAGTTTTATGTGGGTGCTTCTAATTTGGACTCTTGCGATTTTTGTAATTTTGTTTACATTAGGGGTGTCAAATTATCGCTTTAATTGCGATTAATTAAGGCCATTTTTAGCACGCTGTTTTTTAATCGCGTGAATCAAATTTTTATCTTTAATTTGACTGTTTCTGCATGTAAGTTGCCTTTAAATAAAATCTGTTTTTTTAATTATTTGGACTTCTTGTGCTTGAGTTATCAGTTAACCACACCCTGAAGTGGACATCAATTGATTGTCTTTAAGCCTGCTTATCATGAGCTGACGCTTCCGTTGTAGTGGTGAGGATGAGCAGTGAGTTGCAGACAGTGTTGCCAGTTTATGCCAGGAGATTTTTTTTAAAACAAGGAGGGGAGAATATTAGTTTTAAAAAAAAGAAAAACGGCTACGTGTGTACATGGTCTACAGAAACCAGGTGGAGTACACAGTGTGAAAAAAATAATACCCAAATAAACATAAAAATAATGCATTGGATATGCAAGGATATAAAATGGATTGCTAGAGATAGGCACCACCACCACCCCTGCAACCCTGCATAGGATAGATGGTATGGATGGATAGAAAATGGCTTGTTTCTTGTAAAAAAAAAGGAATAGGAAGGAGCTTGTGGTGTGTGAACCATCACAGGAGTAAATTAACGTGGAACTGTTATTAACGTGGAACTGTTGGCGATCCAATACTTGTTTTCCTTTATGACATGCATATCAGCTTGTAATTGAGTTTTTCTTTCACTGGATTTTCAACTTGATACAGTAATACATGAATAAACATACAACATATTTAGGGGTAAACTAACCCTAGTTGAAATCCCCCCCCCTTAATGCCACTTATTTATGGGAAGGATTTTTTTTTAAAGTCAACATCAAAGTCTTTCTCTAACATGCTTATAGTTTATTTAATTTATGGCTGGTTTAAACTTTCAAGCAAGTACATTACTGTGTCAATTTAATGCATTTCATGAATATAAATATTCAACATCCACTGGGTGCACACCGACCTTTCCCATCACACAGACATGTCAAAACAAAACTACTAAAATTCCATAAAACCTAATAGGGGTTTCATGAAGAAGGCGTGTGCAGTGAACATCAGAGATAAAAAGCCAACGAGGACAAAGAGAGGAGGAGGAGGAGGAGGGGAGGAGTGGACACAAGGGATTGTATGTCCTTGTGAAAGCAGACCTCAGAAACAAACGCAGCATTGAGCACATATCCACTTTAAAGAGAGATTAGCCAGCTCACACACCCATCAGCACATCGCTACCAGCACCGCCACTGCAGAAAAAGAGCTTTGGCTGCAGTTTAGCGGCACGTGGCGCGGTCCTTGATGCTCACCATGTGCGTCAGGTGCTCTCACTCAGTTTCCTGTTGTTTTAAACGTGAAACGCCCTCCCCCCCTTTCTCTCTTGCACTCCCTCTCTCAGTCCAGAAGAAGTCGCTTTGCAAAACTGCCCTTAAGCCTGAACCTTCATGCCTTTTCACTCTGTTTCCACCTTTCTCTGTCCATCTTTTTCTCCTGCTCCCACAAACACAAAGAGCACATTGTATCTTGTGATGTTGAAGGGAAGCCGGTCTCATTAGCAGCATGCTGGCCCACGGTGAATCCGGGTGTAGCTAGCTCTGTTCTCCAGCTGGCACCGAGGTTGTTGGTGGTGCAGTTTGGTTCCCCTGTTGAGTTGGTGAATTGGTGACATTTTGGTTTGGGATTCATTCCAAAATTCTGTCAATTTTACATTGCATCTTTATTATTTTCACGTCTTGCAAACCATCATTTCCTTAACATTACTTTATTAACATTGTATTACTGTGAACAGGCAGTTTGAGATTCAAAAACAGTGACTTTAAATGCTTTACAAACAAATTGAGTGTATTGGTCAGACATTTTTTACATATTTTGTTCCAAGTTATTTTTATTTCTTTTTTCTAAATGCAAACCAGAGTTTCGAGTCTTTTGGAAACGGCACAGGATGAACCTGAATTTAGACACATGAAGCACACAAAACATGCAAACAAGTTTGGCTGTACTAAACAATGTTTTAAACCGAACCATTGAGACTTAAGACTAACTCCCATAAAGCACAATCATTTTTTTTCAAGCACTTTCAAGAAACTCAAAACCCAACACACTGCCAAATCAGCTCTGGTTTAACATGGAAGTCTATACTGTTGGACACAAAGAAAAAAACAACTAGAAATGAGATGCTATCGCATTTCATAATCACAGTTTAAGCCTTGAACTGAACACAGAAGTGGAAAAAAAAACCCACAAAATGAGTCAACTCACTCACAAATCAGCAAAACAAGCTTCTCAAGTTTTCATGTTTGGATAATTGCTCTTCTCTTTTTAACTTCTAACCTAGTTTTATTTATTTTTCATTCGGGCTCCTTGAAGTTTCTTGACCTGCTCTTCTGGTTTCAAACCACTAAATCAGTTTAAAAGCTCCATGCATAATGTTGAAAATGAAAATGTAAAAGCCTGTAGCAGTGGGATATAATATCAATCAAAGCAGACTGCTATACAATATTTTAGTTACTGAGTACTGTTATAGCTGAAAATGCAACTCTTCTTAAACAAAGATGAGACTGAGTCCCAGAAGGCGTTTCAAATATTTAATTCAACATGTTTGGCCAGAGCTTGGAGGGGAAAGAGATTACTCTTACATCGCCCTACCCAACCTTTCGGACTAAATAGTATTCAGCAATCACTGTTTATCTCTCCAGCACATCTTCTCCAATCTTCATGTCTAGCTCCTGGAGAACTGGTCCATGCCAGTCTGATAGTAAAGCATGAAGCAGCCCATCCAGATCAGAACATCCCATAGACATCTTGCTGCTCTGGCGTCTGTCACTCCGGTGATCTGACACATCTTTATCGGGAACATTATGCTGAATAAGTTTGTTTTCCCTAACTTTTCATCCTGCCCTAGATAACATTCACTAGGCAGAGAATATGTAATTAAATCCTAATTACAATGGGATATTCCGGCAACATTACGCTACCCAGTAATCCTTTCATTAAGTGAATAATGAGACATAAATGTAATTTTTTTTTACTAAAATAAATTAAGAGTTAAGCCATGGCATCAGAGCTGTATAGCCTCTCATGTATACATTTATCCCAACTCTGCTGTCAATTTGGTGATTTATTATTTATGTACAGTGAAGTGAAATATTTGCCCTTCTGCAGATTTTTTTTCTAATGTAGCTTGTTTTGTCACATCTAAATATGTCATATCATAACCTGGGTGAAGATAACCACATCCTCACCCTTGTTAAATCAGCACATTTTCTGGTTAAACATCTCTTGCCACATTCCATCTTGATTAATGCCAGGCCTGTAGAATCAGAAAATCACTTAAATAGAATAAACAGAAGTAGCCTAAAAGAGCCCCAAAAGCAACACAGTATACCCTAATCTAGAACCAATTAACTCCGGGAGCAGATGAGAAACAAGATCAATGACATCTAATTGTCTGAAAGGGCTAAAAAGTATTTTCTAAGGCTTTGGGACTCCATCAAACCATAGTTTTCATCCAAGAGGTCATGAAAGAACCAGAACACCAGCTAAACACTGCAGGTCTCATTTGCTTCAGTTAAGGTTAGTGTTCATGAGTCATGGTAGAAGTCCAACTTTATTTGTATACCACATTTCAGCCACAAGGCAACTAAAACAGCGTTTCAGAAAAAAGAAAACAGTTAAAGATGGTGGTGTTAGTGTGACAATCAGGTGCACTTACCGTGACTAACAGAATCATGAATTTTGCTTTCTTCTACAAAAATTGGAGACTGCTCGTCTGTCTGTTTGTGACCATAAGTTCAAACGCACTTGGGTGAGATAGCATTGCAATGGGCCGATTCATACCAGCAAGTCCACCTCTGAATGGCACACAAAAACTAGACAAAAGGTTTTGGGGGGGTATCCGTCATCTGATATTAAAGGACTTGAATTTGTAAACTTGATATCTCCTGCCACTGGGATCGATTATGATTTCCTTGACAGTTCAAATAAATTATTTCCCATGATTCAATAGAATAAAATCACTTTAACAGATTATTCTGTCACCAACAGAAAATAGCAGAGTTCTACAGTTTCAGGGGAGGATACATTCTTTTTGAGGTAATGTTACCGGATCAGTTTTTTTTCTGCACTCAATGATCACCTGATGACATTTTAACACTCCAAAAAGTCTATGATTGCTCCCAAGTACAATAAATAGCTAAATTAATCAGAAGGTATGTCAAGCTGCCCTCAATGGGAGCCACTTCAAGCACTGGAAATATTGAGGTGGGTGAATCCTTATCAATACATACAAAGTACCTGCATTGTGTTGAAGATTAAACAATTTTATTGTCAGGTCACCACTGCAAGATAAACATGAAAAGGCAAGGCAGTAATGCACCTGTGTGAATGGGGTATTATCTATTTTTTACAAAGTCAGTTTCATATAGTGTAGTGATTGAATGGACTAGATAATGAAAACTGTTTTTCTCTGTTGTCAGTTTACTTTAAGGAACTTGACCACCGTGTGAGCTGTTTGAAGAGTTTCAGTCAGGTTTTAGAGCTCATCATAGCACTGAAACAGCACTGGTGAAGGTTACTGATGATATTCTCATGGCCTCAGATAATGGACTGGTGTCTGTTCTGGTTTTGTTAGATCTCAGTGCTGCTTTTGACACAGTCGATCACAATATTCTCTTAGAAAGGCTTGAACATGTTGCAGGGATCAAAGGAACAGCACTAGGCTGGTTTAAATCATATTTGTCTGATAGATTCCAGTTTGTTCATCTAAATGATAAATCATCTTCACTCTCAAGGGTTACTTGTGGAGTTCCACAGGGTTCTGTCCTTGGACCAATTCTTTTCACCATATATATGCTTCCAATTGGTAGAATCATTAGACAGCATGGGATAAATTTCCACAGCTATGCCAATGATACACAACTATATTTATCCATAAATCCTGATGAACCCAGTCAGTTAGGTAGATTACAGGCATGTCTGGAAGACATAAAAGCATGGATGACCCTAAACTTTTTGCTTTTAAATTCTGACAAGACAGAAGTTGCTGTCTTTGGACCAGAAGTTCTTAAACAGAAACTGATTAGTCAATCACTTCATCTGGATGGCCTTAAATTGGCCCCCAGTAACAACGTAAAGAACCTCGGCGTTATTTTTGACCAAGACTTGACATTTAAATCCCATATAAAACAGGTTTCTAGGATTTCTTTCTTTCACCTCCGGAATATTGCTAAAATTAGAAACATCCTGTCCAGGAGTGATGCTGAGAAACTAGTCCATGCATTTGTTACCTCAAGGCTGGACTACTGTAATTCTTTACTATCAGGAAGTCCACAAAATGCCATTAAAAGCCTTCAGTTGATCCAAAATGCGGCAGCAAGAGTTCTGATGAATATTAAAAAGAGAGATCACATTTCTCCTGTTTTAGCTTCCCTTCATTGGCTCCCTGTTAAATCCAGAATAGAATTTAAGATCCTTCTTCTTACATACAAAGCCCTTAATAATCAAGCTCCATCATACATCAGAGATCTAATTGTTCCATATGTTCCTAAAAGAGCACTTCGCTCTCAGACTGCAGGTTTACTTGTAGTTCCTTGGATGTCTAAAAGGAGAATGGGAGGCAGATCTTTTAGTTATCAGGCTCCTCTCCTGTGGAACCAGCTCCCAGCTTTAGTCCGTGAGGCAGACACTCTGTTTACTTTTAAGGCCAGGCTTAAAACTTTCCTTTTTGATAAAGCTTATAGTTAGAGTGGCTTAGGTCATCCTGAGCTATCTCTGTAGTTATGCTGCTATAGGCTTAGACTGCTGGAGGACAGACTTACCAATTTTCTTCACTCTGCTACTTCCTTTTCTCCTACGACTCTCCAGTTGTATTACAGTACATTCTGTTATTTCGACTGTTAACTTTGTTTTCTCTCAGTGTTTTTCTCCCCATAGAAGATATACCTGGTCTGGTATCCTGCTTGGCTGCAATGCCCTGTTGGACGGGGGGCATCGACTGGGATGATCCTCCCAGTAACTGAACATCCACTGTGTCCTGTTATCAACTTTTTACTTTCTGTAACATAGAAATTACTCTTATACCAGATCTTCTGTTCCTTCTGTGTTCTGCTCTGTCTTCTCAAACCCCCAGACGGTCGTGGCAGATGGCCGCTCCTACTGAGCCTGGTTCTGTTGGAGGTTTCTTCCTGTTAAAGGGGAGTTTTTCCTCTCCACTGTCGCAACATGCTTGCTCAGTATGAGGGATTGCTGAAGGATTGCTGTGGTTGGAAATCTGCCCAACCTCACGCCAATGACTGACGCAATCTGCTGGGATTCCTTAAATAGGAAACTTTTTAACTGATTGGAATGTTTGTATAATTGTATTGAAATAACTTCTTGTTAAGTGCCTTGAGATGACATCTGTTGTGAATTGGCGCTATATAAACAAACTGAATTGAATTGAATTGAATTCAGTGAGTTTTCTAAATGGTCGACATTATTGTGCAAGTGACGAGACAAAAACACAAAACCATGAAACAAAAAACACTGTACAGTTTGTACAATATTAAGACTGTTAGAAAAGTCATCTTAAGTAGGATATTAACTTCTGCCTATATGTTTCTTGTAAAAACAGAACCTAGAGAGGCCACACCTCTCCTGAAAAGCACAATCTGTTCTGACAGGTAAGTTCTGTGGGACTTACTGAAACATATGGTAGACAAGTGATAGGTAAACACTTCTAAATGCTGGAGGAGGTATTAACTTTTTTGTGTTGCCATGGCAACATGAAGTGATAAGATCCTTTGACTCTAACAGGACTGCTTGCAGAACACCATTTTTGTCATTGTGCCTGAAACTGGTTAGATGTGGTGCAAGGTGAACATAACTCATCCTGAATTCCATGGTTGACAATAACAAGTAGATTTGGAGTGCTCTGACATGCATTCAAATACACACACTTTTGATGAGGCCTTGTTTGTTAGTTAGATTGTATGGCTTGCTATTAATAAATATTTTATCCTCTAAAAATATGAGCACATCTTTTTCACACACTAGATTCATATTTTTCTCTGCAGTCATAAACGACCCTAGTCAGCACTTTTTCATTATTTTATGCTTCTGATATCCAATCCCCTTTTCACTCAGGTCTGTTGCAGTAATGATAGTGATGACCTATGTGTAATGCTAGCCTGTTGTTGGCCCACCAGAAAGGCCAGTGTGTACACTCTATACTGTTTCTGCTTGCCAAAGCCGGTAGGTTTGTGTGCATATATGAGTGTGTGTTGGGGTAAATGACTCGGGTAGGTAGTCTGAAATCCAGCATCATGTGACATGAAACTACTTGCTACTACTGTGTCAGCAAAATGTGTTTGCACCCTTTTGTTCTCAATGCAAACTGGTCCATCAGCATTCTTAGGTTTTGAACCACATTTTTAACAGTTTAACTAAAAGATGATTATAGCTTATGCAATGGAAATAACAACAACTGATGACAGAGATACTGAACTCCAGGAAGAAGTCCTTGCAAATGCCACATAATTGAACAGATTTAGCAGCTGCACCGTCCATCTATCTATCCATCCATCCATCAATTATCTATCTATCCTATGCCGGGTTGCGGGGGTGCTGGTGCCTATCTCCAGCAATCATCGGGCAAGAGGCAGGGTACTCCCTGCACAGGTCGCCAGTCCATCGCAGGCAGCTGCATCATTCATAGAAAATACAAGACAAAGAAAAATTGCAGCTGGTTGCGTTAAAGCGACAGAACAAGTCTTGAACCAATTTCCTATCATGTAGGTGAATGTGTTGGTGAATGTAGAATTAAAGCCCAAAAGTTTTCCCAAAATCTGAAGGCACTTTTCCATTATCACCTACTCAGCACAACTCCACTCGACAATATGGTTGTAAGAGTTTTCCACTAGCAACAGCTATGTGTGACCAGCCCCTTTTTTTAGAACCTACTTCACTGGGGTTCCAAGCGTGCAGATTTGGGCTGAAAATGTGACATCGGAAGATTGTCGGTCGTTGATTGGCTATAGAGGGTGGAATTACTGGTTGCACCACAAGAACAACACTCTTACCTGACAAACCATTTGTAAAAACTTACAACAGCAACTGAGTTGGACAAAAAGCCACACACTGAGCAGAATGCTTAAGATAGCTTCCATGTCGTCCATCGTTGCGTTGTGTTTGTGTTGCGTACAGATCACATTGCGCGACTTTTCAGACTTTGGGACCACCTGACTATATGACAACCCCACCCACTAGAGCTGTCTCTCAATTGTAATGGAAAACAACCTGAACTGTGTAGATTTGAGCCAAGTCAAGTCAAGCGGCTAGGTACTCGTGGAAAAGGGCCACAAGGGTAGGGGTAGCACTGAAAAATACACTTCTTTCTATAACGTCAAAACAGCCTTTTAGAATAGGTTTCTTGATATCTGCTATAGACAGAATTTCTAGGTACAGCAAGAGAGGAGAGATTTCTCTAACCTCAGGTTAAGATTTCATATCTGCTTTTTTGCAGATGACGTGGTGTTGTTTGCTTTAATGAGCAGGGACCTAAGGCAAACAATAGGAGGTTCTGGAGGTTCTAGAGCTTGGCGTAAAATGGCCACAATAAAAAAGTAGTACCTCCAAGTCGGAGGAAGTGTAATCAGCGACAAAAAAGGGAAATTACCAATTTAAGAGGTTGCTGCTTTAAGTTGAGAAATTAAGTACTTCTGGTTTTCATTTGCAAGTGGTAACATGATTAGTTAAATTAGTTTTTGCATTAATGTTCATACTGTAAAGTGTGAAGTTATGTCATAGCCAAGTCTTCAAGATTTTGGAAACCTTTCAAGGAAAACGTGCATAAGCAACAGGGATAACCGCAAAAATGTCAATTTAAATGGATTCAAGAATTTGTGAGAGCTTCACAAGGAGTGGACTGAGGCTTGAGTCAGAGCATCAAAAGCCACAATGGGCAGACAAATACTACACATGGGCTACAAATGTTGCATTCCTCATTGTGTTGGCCAGAACATTGCCATGGAATTTAGAAACTTTTTTATTGGACTTAATTAATACTCAGATTTTTGTAGAAACTCAATATTGGGAACTGTAGGCTGTCAGTTTAAAATTTACTGAAATAAAAGCTTGCAGTGTGTTGCTCTGTGTGCAATGAATCTTGGGTAAAAAAAAAAATGCTTCACTTTCTAAATTGAATTACTGAAATAAATGTACTTTTGAATGATATTCAAATTTATTGACATGCATCTGTGTGAGCACAGTAAGAAAAGCGACAAACCGATGTTAAGGTCTGACAGAATGTTTGCTTAGTTTAGGCTGTGCTGAGGCCCAATCGGAAAAACAAAAAGAGAAACACGCATTCTGTGCTCGTTTAACAGCTTTGCATCCATCATAAGACCCTATAACATTTTTTTAAAGTCTTGCTGTTTATATTTCTTGTTCATGTGGATCTATCTCCACAATGAGAAAAGGTGTCTTTTCTGCATTTTATTTTATTTTAAAAGCAATGAAACATATATGCCTTATTCATATAGCTGTCAATATATTCTCCATATACTGGACAATCAATTTAATTGAGCACACCAAATTACATTCACCAGCCACTTTAATGGGTACGCCAGTTCATTTCCTTGTTAACAAAAATAGTTTATCAGCCAATCACATGGCAGAAAGTCTGCACATTTAAGCAACCAACGTGTTGAAGACTTGCTCAAGATTAAGGTAAACATCAGAATGGGGAAGAAAAGATTTTTAAAATTCATTTTATAAAGGGGCATGATCTGATAGGCTGATCTGAGTATATGAGAAACTGCTTATCATGCCCCCACCATCATTTAGGTTGTCAGAGAAAATATCCAGTGAGTGGTAGTGGTGTGGATAAAAATGTCTTGTTGATGTCAGAAGACAGATGAGAATGTGCAAACTGGTTAGAGATCTTAGAGAAGCAGCAGGGGGTTTAACAACTACTCATTACAACCCAGGGTGGAGGAAGATGCCATCAAACCTTCAATGAGAGAGCCTACAGTAGCACAGTTACACATGGGTTGGTATGCCTGTTAGCTAAGAAGTCTGGATTTTAGTAACAACTTTCACAACAGTAAGATGATAGAGTCAGAATTTTAGGCTGCATGGGTGATTTGTGATGTTATAATGTCAAAATGCATCCAAATCCTTAAGCAAAGTTTTATTATTGCCACAAAAGTTCCTGAAGGCTAAAGGGTCTCCAATCTATACCAGCAACGTGTACCTAAGAAAAAGTGTGCGTGTTGAAAGTACGAACAAATAAGATACTGGCTTCACGCAGCTTTGTAAAGAACTAAAGTTTTAGAGTTTACTGATACTCTCAGTTCATTTAAAAAAGAAATATGGAGGAAAGGTGTTATGAATTAACAGGAAGAAAACTCATGATTTTTGGGAAATTATTTCCAGAATAAATCAACTTTATGTCACTCAATTTGTTGTGTTACTTAAACAATAAAAGCTACGGTCTGGTGATAAAGGGGTTAAGCCCATAGGCCTTGTAAGGTTACTGTGGTGGGAAAACACATTGCAGATTTATTACAGCATGCGAGAGCGTTGATCTCTTCAACAGCTTCTCTCTTGTCTTATCTCTGTTTCTGTCCCCGCTCTGGCTCTATTGTCTCGTGCCACTGAGAGGATTTCACTAATGGGAATCTCTATCAGTCCTCCCTTTTTTCTTCACGTCTTTCCCAGAATCCCTTCTCAAAAAGAGACAGAGAGAAAACAAGAAGAGGGAGACAAAATTCACATTATGGGTTACTGTGTCTATTATTGACTGTGTGATATGTAAAAAAAACAGCTGTAGTCAGTCGAGACATCACTGGGCACCGTGTCTAAGCTGTGTTTTCCCTTCTCGAACGAGCCACACCGCTTTGCAACACCTAATTACAGCTGTCAGTGCTACCACACACTCCCTCATTCTGCTCCATCCAGTATCTCATATTCCTCTTGCGTGTCATGTCTCCATTTGTCAGGAATCATGCGATGGTAGAGTTTGGCACAGCTGGAAGAATGCAGCGACTGCAGATTTTAAGCCTTTCTCCAGGCTTGCAAAGTCTCCAACAGATGGCAGTGTGAATCACAGATTGTGAAAAGGTCAGCTTGGGAAAAACAGAAGCTGTTCAGCAGGTATCCCTTTTTAACTTTCATAGGGGAGAAAATATATTCCCAAGCTTCACAAGTTTTATAGGGCTGTGAAAAAGCTTTCCATCCTTACAGATATATTACATTCCAATTTACTATCAGACAAACATAATCTGAGTAGATTAAAAAAAGTATGTTTTTAAAGAATGATTACTATAATGATCTATTAAGGTAATGTAATCTATTTAAAATATTTTGGACTCATGTAAAAAAGGCCCCATTTTTTACCTAAAGAAATTCCTTGAAATGTTTTCTAAGAACCCCCCCTTGTTTTAACATGCATCATCTCTGATCATTCTCATTTTTGGAGTTCAATTCCAGCAGACACAGCCAGCCCCTCGCTAGAACCTTGCGCTGACAACATGAAAAAGGCTGAAAGATCCTTAAAACCCACACATCGAGCCCCGATCTGAAGGAGTTAAACAACAAACCACAATGAGAGCCATTAGCCAGAAACAGAGAAAACAAGGAACAATGGCGAACTTTCCCAGGAGTGACCAGCCAACCAGAATTACAACAAGAGAGCGACACCGACTCATCCAAGAGGTCACAAAAGGACCCAGAACAACATCTAAAGTGCTGCATACCTCACCTACTTTAGTTAAGATGAGTGTTATCAAAAAAGTGTCATCCACTGGAAAGTTTCAATGCAAGATATGCTTCAACCCTCGGGGAAACGCAAACTGTCTCACATATCCCCCCAAAAACAGCATAATGATACCCAAGGCTTTTTGGAAAATATTCTTTGAACTAAAAAGACAAAGTGGGAACTTTTTGGAAGGTGTGTGTCCCATTAGATCTAGGCTTAAAGTAACACAGCATTTCAGGAAAAGAACATCAAACCTACAGTCAACAGTCAAAGACGGTGGTAGTGTGATGGTCGTAGACTGCTTTGCCTCGTTAAGACTAGGAGGACTTGCCGTAAGTAGGTACATTGCGATGTGCAAAATCTCTTTAATCTGATCATAGTTCGGATAACAATTTGACTGTGTAGATAGGCCCTGAAAAAATATATCAGATTATGACAAGTGTTTACATCCGTCACAGTTTCGATTGCAATAAATAATTTTTAAATGTGCAGAACTATCTAACATATCGGAAACGGCCGTAGAATAAGTAGCAGACTTCCAGTTGTAAACAAACATTCAAATTGAGCGGTATGATGTTTTACATCTGCAAGCCTTCATTGTTGTATATACAGTCAAATTCTAATCCAAATCCCTTTATTGTTTCACGCCGACGTAAGGTACATCTACTCGTGACTTAACAGACAGCCGCAGTAATGACCCCCATTCGGTAGAAGTGTTTACGTGCACAGCGATCGGAATTACAGTCGGCATAAGGAAATGTTGATCTGAATGAGCGTGATTGGGTCAGAGTATTCCGAATGGCGTGTTTACATAAAGCAGTTTCATTCCAATTAGGCTTTTAATCTGATTGCTTGTGTCCAGGTATACATGGCCATTGATGGAACAATGAGTTTTGGTCTTTACATGACAATTGTGAAGGAGAATGCCTGACCATCATTTCATGACATTAAGGTCAAGTACAAGAAGTGTCACGCAGAGCCATGTTGATTTAAATTGCTTTTTTCCCGCAATGCATAAAATGTTCATTTGAAAACTGCATTTTGCATTTATAGGTTATCTTCGTCTGGCAGTAAAGTTTGTTTAATGACCTAAAACATTTCAATGTCATAATGTGCTTTAAAAAAGAACAACACATTCACAGCACTGTTTTCCCAGTATTCTCCAAGAGACTCATGTTTATTCTGAATGGATGCAGTAATGCATGTGACACCACTGCTGCTGTCGTCATCTCAGAAACTGTGCCCGGCAGCAACACCTATCACACCTTATCGTGAGTTAGGTTTATGTCAACATACTCAGTGTAATCAGACTGGGTGGTTCAGCTTTGGGCAAAACAATTTCAGCCGTTTACAGCTCAGAATGTATGGGTATGCAGGTTTTTGCAGCATTGACTCTCAGAGAATGAAAACTTGGAGCACAGTTAGAGTCACCGCGGTGATGTGGGTCTTTGTTTCTCATTCTTTGTTTGTTGTATGCTACGTGACAATAAGACGAGGCCAAACTAGTGTTTGTTTGCGTGTGCGTGTATGTGTGTGTATTTGTGCTGTATGCAGTCTTGTTTATCTAAATGTTTGCTTGTGTGCTAGTACAGTACCAGATAGCAGACAGACAGTCCCCAGGGGGGGCAGGAAGGTGGTTCAGGAAGGGTGTTCCTGTGTGAACAGGAGCTCGGTTTTGTCCCCACCGCTTGTCTCTATACTTTATGTCTCCACCAGTCCTTGCAATGACTGAAAGTACATGAATTCCTGATATGATCAAACTCACTATAGATAATGTACTGAAGTCTGTACTGTCTGTCAGCCTTTTCTAGGTGCGTTTGGTAACCTTCGCTGTTGCTTTTCTAGTTTCTTTGGCTTTTAGACTTTAAAACAAAAAAGTTTAACAGGAGTAGATTCCTTCTAACCTGTGAATAAACTTTGATCTAAACTATTCCATTGTCTCTCTGACTGTATGTTAAGGATTGTTGTCCTGCCTAAAACTTCCCCACCCCATCTTTTGCCACCTCTAAAAGGCTTTTCTTTCAGGGTTGTCAAATTTTTTGGACCATCCATCCATCCCTCCATCAACTCTGACCCGCTTTGTAGCTATCCCACAATATGATGATGTGTTCCTTTCTTTATGACCTTGCTTTCCAACAAACCTCTTTGCCCTAGACAGGAGAGCTTTTTCTTTCCTGAGTTTAAATTACACGGGTGAACTCTGTTTACTAATTAGGTGCCTTCTGAAAGCAATTGGATTATATTTAGGGGTATCATTTTAAAAGGGGCTGAATACAAATACATACCACACTTATGTAGTGTCTATTGGACATAACTGTGGAAAAACATGTATTGTTTTCTTGTCACTTCACCATTCCGCCCTACTTTCCGTTGGTCTATTGCAGGGGTGCCCAATTCCGGTCCTCAAGGGCCGGTCTCCTTCATGTTTTAGATCTTTCCCTGGTTCGGCACACCTGAATCAAATGATGGCTCATTAGCAGGCCTCTGCAGAACTTTGACATGCTGAGGAGGTAGTTGGACCATTTGAATCAGCTGTGTTGGAGCAGAGGCGCATCTAAAACTGGCTAGAGACCGGCCCTTGTGGACCGGAATTGGGCACCGCTGGTCTATTGTATAGAATCCCACTGAAATACACTGAAATTTCAGTTTGTAGTGTGAAAGAAAATGTGAAAACATTTATGGGTGTGAAAGGCACTTTTTTTATAGCTTATTTTAAATTCTGTTTCTTAAGTTATGCAAAATTCATACATGGTAAACAAGCTGAACACCCATATTTATTTATTCTATACAAGTCCAGAGATATCATAAAGCCAACTAAAACAGTCATATCACTTTATTAAAGCTGAGCAATTAACAACTTGTAAAAAAAATTGAAGGAAGAAAGAGAAAACAAACATTTATGTTTTTGGTCACCACATTCACCTGGTGTGTCCTCTGTGATCCATGGTTTTCCTTCTTCCACTGATTAAAATTAAAAGACTTCAACTGCTTGCTGTTAAAGGAATATCACCAAAGCTTGAATTTACATCTGTTACAAGAGCTTTGCCGTCCAACGAGGAAACCCCTGCAGCTGAGCTGTCATGTTGCTGACTGTGGTCAGAGGACAAATGGAGCGTCACTTGTCACAGGATCGCATGTTATTACAGTAAGTCACAGCAGCTGTGATTACAGCCCCAGTGACTTACACAACACATAAGAAGAAACACATTAGACACATTAACACATTAGAGGAAATTCATAGTTACCAACATATTTTTGCACCCCTTGAAAAGATTGGTGTAGCATAGTCTCACTGAAATGCAGAAGAATCCAACCTTTATTTTTAGTTATTTAATTAGAGTGGGAAATAATAATATGTGAAGGACGAATATTTTTTTGTTTTTTTTCCTAGAAAATCACTGGTGCCTCAATTGTTAGTTTACAAACAAATTATTTAGCTCCAAACTTAATATTTTGTTAGCAAACTAAATATTTAGTTTGCAACCTAAATAGTTAGTTAGTTTGCTAACCATTTAGTTTGAATCTAAATATTTAGCTAGCATCTTGCTAGCAAAACCTTTAGCCAGGAAGAAGCTATCTAGTTTGCAAACTACATATTTAATCTGCTAACTAAATATTTAGACATTTTTAAAAACAATGAATAACATAGTGAAAATATGACTAAAAAATTAACTCCCGATTTTTTTCTCTTATGACAGGCTAAATAACTCCGATTAAGATTATACTTGACAAAAAAATTAAAAAAGAGAAAGGAAAACAAGACAGGCCATGATGGCAAAAGTAACACAACCTGTTCTGACGCAACTGAACACTTTGAATTCTACACCCTTCATTACAATATACGCGCACAATACAAAGCGAGGGAGCATCGGAAGAGTTTTATATACACCAATGTGAATAGCAAAACACTAGAGCTGGGATTTTAAGGTTTTAATTTTTAATAATTACGGAGAAAATAATTGGTGAAAAAAATACATTTAATCACACTGTTTAAATGTAAACACATAAGTCGTCTGAACTGATGAATATCATTCATAGTGAATTCAGCGCATTATCTCTTTAATCACACTCACTGCTTAAAGTTATAAGAGGCTCAATTTTAAAACTTATTGAAACTTTACTTTTTGAAAGTTGATCAGAAATCTTCACTTTAAAATAATAATGTATGACATCTTGGGATCTAAATATGATCGGGCTTGTCGGTCAATTTCTCTCAGTCGAAATGAGACCAGAAAACATGCCGTTCGCTCCAGCCGCTGTACTTCAGAAGCCAGAAAACGGTTCCAAGAAAATAGCTCCACTCTCTAACTAACTCTCTATATCTACACTCAGACCAATAATGTGACAAAAATGGCTGGACAAGGAACCGTGTTTATAGTGGCACCTCACACAATGAGAAGGATGGAAAGGGAAGTTATAGAAATGTCTGATGTTTACTGATGGGGAACTACAGCAAATATTTCAGTATGACATGATGCAGTAAAAAAGGTATTTATTTAAGGCTTTTCACAGATCTTTACCCAAGGTGCCAGTAAATGTGGAGGGCGCTGTAAATTAGATCAAACCATTGATTTTATGTGTAATGTGTGGGCTTAAAAAAAGGACAGGCATAAACTGTACGCACTGCACAGCAAGGTTGCACAGTAAAATGAGAAGTTACACAAATAAATATGAGACACTTCTGTGTGTCAGTGAAATTTAAGTATGAAGACATTTTTGTATTTCTAAACATTATTCCCCGTCTTACTGTCTATCCAAGAATATGTTGACTCCGAATATCCCAAACTGACTAATACATCCATTTATGACAGATGAGTGGCTGAATGGATTATCCAGCCACTCATCTGTCTATCCATTTTTAATCTGTGGTTTTTGCAGGTCCCTTACTAAGAGTTGGTCCAGTGTAGAAATATTTGCAGCAGTTCTGCAAATATGAATCTGTAAAAGTCTGAAATCTAACTAAGAACTAAGTAGACTGTATTGGGAAGATAGAGGAAGATATTTGTTTTGCAGACAGAGCACTGCATCGTCTGAATGAGAAATTATCAGTTAACATTTTAATAAATCAAACAGCAACTGTCTGAAAAATCAGAATCTCCACCTCTATAGGCTTTTGCTTTTCTCATTTTCAGTCACAGCGGTAAAGTGAAAGGTGATCTAATTATATACAACACAGACTGAAAATCAACAGCAAGATGTTATTACACGTTCACAATCTTTTCACCCTTAATGTTCTTTCAGTACTGCATCACCAAAGACTCGGATGTAAATCATACCACTGATCAGTAACTCGTGTGTTCGCAACACCATTGTGTAATTTTCTTTTTTGTTTTCCTCCCTGCTCTTGGTCTCCTGTGCCTCTCCATTCAGATACACCGGGGCAGGAATTCCTGATCCATTTCAGGCACCAGTGAGAACGCTGATAAGTCAGAAGAGTTGTACCCAACATGTTTATGATTTATTTTTTATCTCTAATCTTCATCTGGGTTCTGGCGCGTGCTTTTTCTGCCTTGTACAACTATTTAGGGCACAGTTCATTCTCAGATGGGGGGGATCTGTACAAGCTGAAAATGTAGTCAAACTCAGTCAAAAAGAGGTTAAAGGGAATCTGCCATTTCTCACATTATACTAACAAATATGAGCAGAGTATTTTTAAGGAATCAGAGTTCCTTAAAAATTATTCCTTCTCTTACTTTTTGTGACCATCCCTTATATTCATGATATATACTGTCCTGCTTATTATGGTTCATACCTCAATGAGGAATAGTTCCTAAATGTCCTCCAGTGCCATAAAAACGTCTGAGCCATCAGGCGCACACAGTAAAAGAAGAGGAGAAGGAACAACCATACCCTAAAGCCTATGAAAATGCCATTGATGTTAACTATCTGAGTGTGCGCCGCCAGAAAGCACATAGTTTGGCCGGAGCTGCTATCTGCATTCGGTAAAGACAGGAGTCTGAAACTGTCCATTCAGCTTGGTGTGTCAGATGTTGTGTTTCTTTGATGTTCTTTAATGTGTAGGCTTTGATTTACAAAGACCCTTTCTTATCATTTTCCTCTGGTTTTGGAAGCCATTTTAGCCATCAGAGGTTATTGGTTAGAACCTGTAAATTCTTCTTGGAGGATAAGTAGATGCGTACAAAGACAATAAAATTTTCAGCTCTAAAGCCCTTTGTAGTTCGAAAGATGAGTGGACTACAAGTTTGTACATCTTTATTTATGGCTTAAGGTGTGTGTACACTTATTTTTTCATCACATCTAATTTTGGACACACAAATTAAAACTTTTTTTTGTTTAGCTGTTATGAATTTAGAAATGATTGCTTTATTGTTTTCAATGTTCAGGTAGTTGAAAGTCAGTTAGTCTTAGACAAATTAAAATCCTCCATAACAAAACATCTTGATAGACCTGGGAATCTAAGTTGGCCCGTTCCTCTGTTTTAAGTAAGTAGAGGCTATCATTGCCACTTTATAAAATAAAAATAAGAAAATAAGTGAGATTGTATAGGAAATCAATGTGTACAGAGAACTGGTATTGCTTTTTTTCTTTTAAAGAAATGGACAACAATTATGTATATAAATAAACCTTAATCACAACCCCTCACACTTTTTTTCATATTTCACATTCCAGCTATAAACCTCAATGTATTTAGTACTGCATATTTCCAGCTTGGACATGATACTTACATTTCAAAAGTTTTTAGAAATACAAATCTGAAAAGTGCGGCATGCACTTATTTTTGGCTTCCCTAAGACAATACTTTATAAAGACACCTTTTGTTGCAGCAGCTGCAGCTGCAAGTCTTTTCTGGTACCAGCTTTGCACATAGAGACCTCTGTCCATCTGTTTCCTGTGTCCTGTACATGACTTGGGGCACACTCCAAAAAGAACTACTTATGGCTTATTTTTAACAATTTTTCTTCTTTCCAATCTTCAATTAAGGGCAGATTTGTGGATTTAATTACAAATATTTGAGATTCTCCCACCTGTGGATATCTACAACTCTTCCATTGTTAACAATTTTGTTTGATGGATCCAATAGTACTCTTTGAGATGTTCAGAGTTTGAAATATTGTTTTATAACCTAACCCTGCTTAAAGCTTCTCCACAACTTTATGCCTGATCTGTCTGCTGTATTCCTTGGTCTTCGTGATGCTGTTTGTTGATGCTCTGAAGCCTTTACAGAACAGATATTTATACTTAGACGAAATTATACACGGATGAATTCATATATTTACCTCTATTTAAAGTGACTTCCGGAGGCAATAGGCTGCAGTGGATTTTGTTTAGGGCTATCAGAGTAAATTGGACTGAATACAAATGCATGTTATATTTTCCAGATGTTTATTTATAAAAAAAAGGGGAAAAAAAGTCATTGTTCCTTTACTTCACAGTATCCTAATTCTCTAGTCTGTGTTGGTCTATCACATTGAATCACAATCAAATAGGTGGAATGTGACAAAATGCAAAGATAAAGAAAACGGTTCTCGACGTGGTCGTCCCGAGTTGGAGTCCCATCCTCGCGGAACACTGCTGCGTATCTTCCTCCACTTCTCTCCACCTTTCTACGCTATCCCTTGTCAAATAAAGGCTGTTATGGCCACAAAACCGTTAAAGAAAAAAAAGACTTCTCCATACTTAACATACAATGCCGTTATACATTATCTTTGTATAGGTGAATGAGGAACCAGACTCTAAAGCACTTTGTAGAGCCTAGGTGGGGCCAGGTTATTCTGGATAACTTAGTTTGCAGTCAACAGCAGAACGAAACCAAAACAAAACAATGTTTGCTTCCTACCTCTGAGTTACAGTAAATTGTATAATTATTAAGTTATAGTGAGGTGGAAATAAAAGTGTAGGTGCTGCAATGCTACAATCCGACTTTGTCTGTCTGTCTGTTGCGTTAAGCACAGGAAAGAGTGAATATCTTTATGAAATATCTATTTTTTAAAGATTTATGTATTTGTTCAGAATTTGTTTAATAACACTTAACACCCAAAACATATTTACCCACTTCTTCACCTCAACGTTGGAGAGGGTTCCTTTCTCTAAGGCTTGCCCTAATTTGTCTTTAAGGAAGCAAGAAGCAGTCTGGTGAGAAACCAGGAAAATACTTTAATTTACCAATATATATTTGGAAGCCAGTGAAGGTACCCATGAAAGCATATTCCTATTATTTAAGATTTTCAATGTGTCAGGGTTCGATGCTTAGAAGAACCAGCAGGTACAGATTCGGTAGTGGTAGGTTTAAATATTTTATATGAAGACGCACCGATCGCTCGCTCTTTTCTAGCCAAAACCAATTTTCAGGTTTTCTTTCAGGTCCGAACTTCCAGTTCAGATTTTGACCGATTCCATTTTAATCGCATCACATAAAAAAGAGAAAAAACTGTCTCCTGGAATCTTTTATAGCGGATAGTAGTTTTAAATTAAACAGAGAATGATGAAATGAAACAAATTTGTTCACAAGATCAAACAAGCCTGACTGTTGTCTACTTTGTATTTAACTTAAAGTGGATCAAAATGCATAATGTTGTTTACATAAAGAAAATGGTGGGTGTTCTGATCCGATCTGATCAAGGGTTGGTGCTCCCTTATTTTTACTGTATACAATTTTGCATCAACTTTGCTTTTCATGATTAAACAATAGGGAAGCTGTCAACAAGCAGAAGGAAAAACAATACAAAGCATGTTTAAAATTCTGTAAGAAAGAAGGTATAGGTCATCCTTCCTTCTGCTTACTAAAGATTCAGAAATTTGGAACACTGAGACCTAAATGATTTTTGCACCACCACCGTGTATTTGCGTGTCCCCAGCCTGTCTGGGGTCTGTTTACTTGAGCTGGTTAGGTGGGGCCTTTTATCTGCAGTCATCCCCATGGTTAGACTGTCGGAGATGTGTGTGCCGGGCGACACACCTGTGTTTACAGTTTACAAAGCATGTAAACAGCGACTGGCGTGTGTGTGTCTGTCTGTCAACCCACTCATACATCATATACCTTAACAGCTTTTGTAATGAGTGGCTTTGCCAGGTAAGACGCCAACTGCGAGACGTGTCATTATATCTCTCGCTACCCTGTCATTGCGATGGAGGCCACTTTACAGCAGCACAAACTCGTCGGCTCACTTTGTTTAGCATGTCAATCTCGCACTGAGCTAACCCGTTTCTATTTTGTCTGTGTGTGAACATGTTTTTTTTTTTTAGATCCACCAGATGGACCGCAAAATGGACTCGATCCTACGGATTCTGACGGAGCAGTTCCCACCCAAGCCGGATCTGACGTCCAAGCCGTCCATCCGTAGGGTGACCATCCAAAAGCGCATGGGCGCCAGCATCGACGAGGTGCCCTGATGGAGCGGAGTCGTCCACGCCTGGAATAGGACAATTAGAACATTAACAGCCTAGCCCCCTAAGGGGAGTTCATCTTACAGAACATATGGGGTCTTAGTCTTCCAGAACGTCCTCCTTTTTCTTTTCCATTGACTTTAGTCCCAAAAGATCTCGCATAAGGAAAACAAAAGGAGATTCAACTGCTTTATGGTAACCTGGGATATGAGGGCAAAACAGCATCTGCCAGTAAGGAATCCACGTTCTCTGGACTGGTCTCTGGATGGCTCCTTCAAGGGTCTTTTTTTTAAGCTTAATGTTACTTTTGTCTTCTGCGCTGGCAGCTCCCGGTCGTTCAGGCAGTAACATGCTCTATGAATTTATTTCACCACATTAGCCTCATAATCACACAACTCCATAATGTTAATTTATGTGTGGCCTGTCACTGAGCAGCATTCCGCTATTCCAAATATTATTCCAAAGCTAACTAACCCCTTAATGAAGTCATAATGCAATCAAAGCGCTCCGGTTTCTCAATAACACTCCGAGAAAAAAGAAAAAGCTGTAAATCCAGCCCAGCCAAGGCATTCCTCAAATCCATCTGATTATCTTGGCTCAACCGGCACCTACACAACAGGGTTAGCTCCACAGACACATATCCATCCAGCCCAACTCCACTTAGCAATGGGTGTTTGTTTGTAGTAACTGAACAACGTGAGGAGTGAAAAAGAAAGATTACCTGTTGGTTTTGCCCTGCTTTAGATTTTAAAAAGAACTGGCAGAAGTGACAGAACTAGAGTGGTGCTTGTGTGGCAGTGATTTACTGCCACAGCAGAGAAATTAAACCGTGCCCTTTTTTGTTAAAGGGACAATTAGGATTTTTTTTTTTTTTTTCGTGAGGTTGTGAAGTTAAGTTCATGTTGGAGGAGGTCATATGGTGGTGGGTTTGTTGAATTTATGGAAATCCTCAAAGGAGTGAAAAGCTAACAGTTTGTCCCACGAAACCCCCCGATATAGCTGATTTAAGCAACTTATAACGCCGTAAACTGAAGGCGTTCATTTCTACCATGCTATTTTAGAGGAAATTTCACAAGAGACCGTTGTTAAGCTTGTTGCTGTTTTCCTGCCGAAAAACTTCAGATTTACTACATTAGCCTGTCCTGTCCGCGAATTGTGAATCCAACTGGATAAATCACACACTGCAAAGCCTGAAAAACCACAGGGAAAAATATATTTGATGCCTTTACACAAATAACAGCCTGCTTTGACATCTAAAAGTTGATTTCACTCTTGTTGGACTGGTATGTTTGAGCCAGGTTTTTTGCAGCCCCCAAGAATGATACAGGTTTGGCTAGCTAACAAGAGTGATTGATGGAGACTTTTTATTTTTAATGAGGGTATAAATATTCCTGATAAATTAAAATCTTCATACAATGGATAAGGTTGGTACGCTACACTACAGTAGCCAACTCATCTTTTTATTAACCATATTTGTAACTTTTTTTAGCGTAAACAGGACCACATCTATGCAGTGACTTTTACTTAGAGCAAAGTTTGGTGCACTGAAATCTGCTTTTAAATATTAATACAGCAAGCTTTTTTTTTTAAGAAAGAGTGGCTCAAATTCCATTCTTGTTGCTAAGAATAGACAACATTTTGGCGGGGGGGGTTCAATCGAGCCTACAAGGATTCTCAAAGTGGATAGCTTTTGTTTAAGAAGCACAAAACATGCAAAACCCTTTTTAAGTCCATTAACTAGAAAAATTATTGTTGAGCAGATAAGAAACAAAAATTTCTTGTGATTTTAGTTTTACTTTTTGGCCCAGAATACTACCCACTTGAATTGGCCCACATGAAGAAAGGTTTTGACACACCAGGTTTAAGATAGTGAGGCTGATTGATACAGCTAGCAGGGTAACTTTAGCGTAGTATCACGGGTGTACATTCTCAGATGTCACAGTGACAAACTTAACAACTGTCTCTTGCTAAAGTGTAAGCAGTTAGTTTTCCCAAATATGCCGTCGCATCCTATGAATATAAACATCTTAGGACTAAGTTGCTAAAATCAGCTGAAACAGAGTCCAGCTGTTAGCCTTCAATCACTTTAAGGATTTCTTCTATTTTCTACAAACTCACTGGAGTGTAACATGTTTCTGCTACAGGTATGGGGAATGTTAGTGATAACTCAAAAAATCTGGACAATCCATTTACTATATCTATATCCAGGCCCTCTCCACATATTTTGCAAAACAAAAATTCTTTGTTTTTGGCTGTGGTTGCATCTTTTGTCGAAATGTGAAGTTTTTGGTGAGATTTTTATAAACTTATTTTGAAGTGAATGTTTTGAAGAACTCTTTTTCATGTATGCATGTATGCATGTATACCTCACAAACATTTGGGCAAAAAATGACATCACACCCTACTTTTGCACTTTTGGGGTTTAAATAGTGTGTTCTGTTTCTGGGAATTTCGGAGTTCCAAGTCGGGAAAAACGAACAGAATAACTGTGAATTAAAAAATTTGTAAAAGAAAATTCTAAGGCCCCTAGCCAACTCCGAGATCCGATTGATATGGGTGCTGCACATGTAAAGGTAGAAGTAAACAGTTTATTAGCACTTCTGATGGGTTGTGCTCAGCATGGGTTCGACATAATTACCCAAGCCAAGCTCCAAATTCTGAGAAAAATTGAATGTAACACGTAAATAATTGTAAATTATGCCATTAAAAAAATGGGTCTACAACATTTTTAGGGTAATGAATAATGCAGACAGCGCTGAAAGTTTTTGTTTGGTTCTTGTTGTATACTGGTCCAGCATTCAATATGTTTTGTGGAATTGCTGCATTCCTGTCCAGATAGAAATTTACACTCCCGATCTTAAGATTTTTTAGACTAGGAAAGAAATTATAAGTACTCATGTTTCAGTCTGCTGGATCGTCACCTGCTTGTAAGTAGAGCTACAAAATGCAAAAAGAAGGAAAATTAGCAAGAGACAAAACAGATAGAGCAGGCAAAATATTGAAAACTGCATGTTAACCCAAACAGGCTGTTCATCAGCTGATCAAAAGTTGAAGACCATTAGCCTTAAGAAGTTAAAAATCTGTGCATAAAATCTGGCTTTCATGGCATTTGCTGTCGGCCAATCACACTGCCATGTCTCCATGATGGCCAAGGCTAAAAGGCTGTCTCGTTGGACATGCCACAAGCTGCAAGCCCTCTTGCAATGCACAAAGTAAGACTGCTATTTTAAACTTCTTAAAAGATCTTGAACTAGCTGGGACAAAAATAGTCAAATGTTACACCCCTTGAAACTTCCCCTGCACTCACTCTGAAGATCCCACGGACTGAACGCAAAGACAAAGACCGGTCCTGGACCCAAAGTTGAGGCCCTTATTGATGCTGATTTCAGCCTAATAACCTTGAGACAGTATCTGCAAGAGAAGGGCTTAAAGGAGAAAAAGAAACATCTTCAAAGACCACATTTCCTCCCACACCAGACTTGTCCCTTTGGAGTTTCCAAGGTATCACCAATCATGGGACATTTAATCACACTACACATACATGCAGTAAGAGAAAACCAAAATTATTGCCAAAGTCAGACTGTATTTGGACTTTTGAAATACACCTTAGTCGAACCAATCTGGACTTCTGGAAGTGACGAGACAGCGGAAGCAGGAATAACAACAATGGAACGAGCAGCAACAATGGGTGTAACACAATCAAACAGTACAGTACTTACTAAATGTACTGTGCTGCAGGGTTGTTGTTGTCGTCCATTTCTTCCCTCGTTGTGCATATTGTACTTTTACTCCGTCTGCTTCACTGCTGCCAGTATTTGTTTGCTATCTGTGTGACGGTCTAGGCCAATCGGAAGAATGCCAACTTAAAAGGGGGCATGTCGCCACCTAGCGCCTGGAAGGCGAACACACTTCATTCAAAAATTTTATTCGCTGAGTGACATGTAAACTGGGAAGAAGGCTCACATTCCGGTTAAGCTGTTAGCTCAATAATAGACAAAAGCTCGATTTTTGATGTGCATGGTAACGCACTGACTGAAGAAATTTTCATTCTCTGATAAGAAGAGATGTAATCTGGTTGGTCCTGAAGGCTTTCAATTGAGATTATTTCTATGTGGCACAGCGGAGGAAACTCCCTTGTGATCTGGGGAACTTTTTCTTTCTCCAGGTAGTAGCAGGGCATCAAACCACACTTGGTTATGTAAAGATTTTGCAGCAGGCATCCTTCTTGACTTAGTACCTTCATATGTGCAAACAACTGGGTTATTCAACCAGATAGTGCTGCTGTTCACATCACCCATCTAACAAAGAACTTCTACCATGAGAATAACATCCTTCTTTTGGCGCATGCTGCATGCTCTCCTGATCTAAATCACTGAAAAGATTTGGCGAGACCTCAGTTCCTGACTTTGAAGCTCTACTTCCAACCAGGTTATGATCCAGCACCATCAAATGTCAATACTTGTAAAAAATGTTGTCGTTGG
The DNA here is from genome assembly GCA_963556495.2 of Valencia hispanica. Taxonomy (NCBI): domain Eukaryota; kingdom Metazoa; phylum Chordata; class Actinopteri; order Cyprinodontiformes; family Valenciidae; genus Valencia; species Valencia hispanica. The sequence continues at coordinate 39,873,975 of OY747706.1, forward strand.
TCTTAAAGTTTGTGATCTGGGCTGTGTGAGAGTAGATGTTAATTACAAAAAAATATCTGGACTCATGGGCATATCACACACATTTTTATCACACATAATTTTAAAAAAAGGTTCCTATTTTTGCTGCTTTATTTTATCATACAGGCTTTTGAGATGTGTGAGTAGTGGAACAGTTCTGTTGCTATTGTATGGAAGGCCTCTCGTAATTATAGCATGCACATTCCTAGAAAGATGGAAACACGCACACGCACACACACACACACACACACACACACACACACACACACACACACACACACACACACACACACACACACACACAGAAGCGGGGTGAACAAGTGAAGCAAAAGGAGAAGAGGATTTTCTCTGCACTAGTGTGTATTTTTATATTTGCGGTGGTTAAAATTACCTGTTATTTATCTTGTATCTACATAAAGCGTTTGGATTTTAAAAGCACTATTGTTGCTTCTCCTGTACAGTTTTCTAAGAGTTGTAAATAGAAACATTGCCTTATTGCACTGTTTATAACTACGTGAAAAGATCAACCCAGGATATGTTTGCTTGTTGGAATCATAGGAAACGCTGGAAGACTCCTAAAGTCAAAATGTATACAAATTGTTTCAAATGCTATTTACACATTTCCTCTATAGTGTAGCTTTGCTGTAAATAATAAAAATCCTTTTCAATATAAAATGTCACTCTCAGCTTATCTGTTGTATACACTGCCTTGCAAATGTTTTCATATTCTTTTGACCTTCTCATGTTCTGTCAGATGCAACCACAGAGGTCAATGCATTTATTGAGTTATAACTAAACAAAGCAGTGCTTGATTGTGAAGTGGAAGAAAAATGATGGATGTTTCAAACAAAACCTGAAAACTATGGTATTCATATGGATTCAACCCCCTGTTACAGATACCCCTAAATCAAATCCAGTGCAAAAGTCATCTAATAAGTCAACAGTGTACTTGTTTTAATTATAGCTTAATCTCAGTGGAGAATTATAATTCAATTCAATTCAGTTTATTTATATAGTGCCTATTCACACCATGTCATCTCAAGGCACTTTACAACTCATTTCATTTCAATCATACATAGATTCCAATCAGTTTTAAAGTTTTCTGTCTAAGAAAACCCAGCAGATTGCATCGAGTCATTGACTTCCAACATTCACTACGAACATGTAACCACAGTAGACAGTTGCCTGCTTTGTTATTGACTTCACAGCAATCCCTCGTACTGAGCAAGCATGTAGCGACAGTGGAGAGGAAAAACTCCCCTTTGACAGGAAGAAACCTCCAGCAGAACCAGAACCTGGCTCAGTACGAGCGGCCATCTGCCACGACCGACTGGCGGTTTGAGAAAACAGAGCAGAGACACAGAAAGAACAAAATAACTGATGTAAGAGTACTTTCTATGTTATAGAAAGTAAAAAGTTGATAACAGGAATAGGAGAACGTTCAGTTACTGGGAGCAGTATCACCACCGATGCCTCCCTCCAACAAGGCACCGCAGCCAAACAGAGCGGCAGACCTGGTGTAGCTTCCTGGGCTTCTCGTGCTCAGAGGTTTCCGCCGGAAATTAAGCAAGCCCAGGAAGCGCTTCTGAAACAAAAACATAACTTGTAACTGCATAAACGACACATGATCACAAAACTAAACCTACTGCAGATGAACGACCGTCCACATTCCCAGCCTTTGTTTAGCTACATCGGCAGAGGCAGGATCATATTACTCAATGGCGCAAGTAACAGAGGCGCTACTCGGAAGGAAATGACATAAACCGAACTTCTGTCAATCATGCCCTAGGTAGCCAATAGGTTCTGAGTCCGCCCCCACGTAAAATTAAGTTCAACCCCGAAAACAAAGAGGCTGAATTGAAAGTGTAAGCTGAGGACTGAAAGCGAAGGGGAAGAGGAATGTAACAACTGTCAAACCATCTGAAAATCCAAAATAGCAGTTTTAACAAATAAAACAAAGGAAAAGTGATTACATGAATACAGATTAGGTTGCAAGCTTCATATATATATATATATATATATATAATATATATGTATTTTTTTATTTATTTTTTCAGATTTTTCATTTTTGGATCAATAGGTTTTTTTGGGGGGGTTTTTTGTTCAAGCTTTCAATATGTTTTTTTTTTACCTTACAATATCTTTTTTCAAATTTACAATGTCTGTTTTTCGAGTTTACAATCAGTTCTTTTATTCACGTTGAGCTGATCCTGTCTTAACCCCATATCAAACCCTTCAGAGCGTATTAATACTTTTGCAAGACACTGTAATTTGCTTACATTGCTGGTAAACTTGTTTTATGCTTTTTGGAGACATTTGTTAACATTTTTAGCACATTCAGAAAAGCCTCATTCCCACCTTTCACCATGAGGGAGAAAAGGAAAGGAGTGATAACATGTTCACAGCCCAGGCTTTTCAACCTCACTATGAAGTAAGGCATGCAGAGAAGAAGAGAATTTATCTCACTTTACAACTCAATTATATTTGTCTTCAAAAGCCAAAAAATACTGGGGATCTCCCAAGATCAGCACGGGCCCGGCAATGTGAGCAAGAGAGAAAGGAGGGATGAAGCAGGAGGGGGATAGTCAGCGGTGTGAGGAGGACAGCAACCACCACGATGAGAGCAAGGAAGAGATAAGGGTTGTGTTCAATAGGCCACTGGGATGACAGGACGTGGTCCTCTGGTGCCTTTTGTCCCCCTGTTTGCTCACTGCCAGCGCATTTTGGCAGAGAGAGAAGGGGAGGCCCCATGGCAAGACGCTGCTCTGCGGGGCCGTGGTTCGCTTTCATCTCAAGAGAAGACAGAGAAAGACTCCCACTTCAAAAGACAGTTTGATCTCAGAAGTGCACAAGAGTGCAACCTAAAAGAGGATCTGAGGAGGCATTTAACGCCCAGAATATAAGGGGCATACTGTCACAGAGGCTGGACGTGGAATTATTGTCTGTGCATGCAGAGGAGGAAGTCCACAGGATCATGAAACAACGGACTCTCCGAGCGTCATTAATCATTCTCAATCTCTTTGATTCTGCTTGTTTTGTCACATCAAGAACAGAAGCGATTTCCTTACAAAAACGGTTCTCAGAGGTATATGGGGTGCCAATAAATTTTACACCCAGACTAGTGAAGAAATGGTCTATCCACAAGATCCTCTATATACAGTTGAAACCAAACAAGCACAGAAACAGTAATGAAAACACACACAATCCTGTAATGTTTATGTATTTATACTTGATGTCTGTACGTAGTGAAACCAAATTAATAAATTAGCTATTTGTACACTTAATATTGGTCAATAAACCTAATTCTGATAACCATTTCTACCCACTGTCTGACATTTTATTTGACTCATTTGTATAATTTGGGAGAGAACGGGATGGGAGAGTCAAGTTTGCTTCTCAAGCCTGTTTCAAAAAACAATGGAGCCACTTTGCGGAAACCAAGGCGCCATCTGGGAGCCTTTGGTCATTCTTAGGTGGTCAAGTCCAGCGTTGCGGTAGTATTACTGTCAAGCTTGCCGGCATAAATGGTGCAATATTCTCGCCATGCCGGCATTCAAAGGACACACCATGGCAGGAGCATTGCCCTGATATGCTGTCACGGTGTGTCTTTTGAAACAGGCTTCAGAGGGATTTCCACCATCTTAAAACCACACAATCCAACAGTGTTAAAATGATATGTCATGTATTTTTCATGCCTCATTACTCATGCATTGGACAGCTGTTTGGAACGCTTCTCTATTTCCACAACAGTCAAAGTACACAGAGCATGCACATTGACATTGAAAAACTCAGAAATTCTCTGATTTAGAAAAGTCAAAAATTTGCAAGAGAAATCTCAGAAATTTTTCAGATTAATTTCATGTTTTCCAGAAAAAAACTAAGAAATTCTCTGATTTAGAAAAGTTGAACATTTGTGAGAGAACACTCAGAGGTTTCCATGATTACAGGCAAACATTTTTGATATTTAAACTATGATATTTTCTGACATAGTAAAGTCAGACGATTTCAAGAAAAGAAAAGTCAGATATTTAGTCTATCAGAAAATACTCTGAACTTTGCTGATATTTTAAATCTGTCATTTCTGACAGAAAATGCCAGTCCTGTAAGATTTAGGTGTTAAATTTACTAGATGTGGATCTGAATATTTTCAAAACTGTAGCCTTAGTGGGTTATGCGGCTCTTTTGCCAGATCAGCACGACTTCTCCCGGATTCAGACTTGCCATGAACACCTTGAACGGGAGAGATAGTGAGAAAGAAGCTGCAACATGGCTGCATCTAGAAGCCTAGGTCTTATTTTGTTCCAATAACTAAAGTTACAAACTTGCACGGTGCTCAATGAGACCTACTTGATGCAGCTATGTTGCAGCTTCTTTCTCACTGTCCCATTCGAGGCATTCATGTCAAGTCTGAACCCAGGAGGAGTCGTTCTGATCCAGGAAAAGATGGATCAGAACGACCTTATATGAACACCTTTTGAAAATATCCAGATGCACATCTTGTACATTTAACACCTAAATCTTACAGGACTGGCCTTTTCTATCGGAAATATCTGATTCTCAGCTAATTTCAGAGTTTTATTCAGATAAATCTGTCTGACATTACAATGGCAGAAATATATCTTAGTTTAAATATCCAAAATGTATGCCTTAAATAATGGAAATTTCTGAGTTTTCTCTCACAAATATTCGACTTTTCTTAATCAGAAAATTCCTGAGTTCTTTCTGGAAAATATGTGAAATTAATCTCACAATTTCTGAGTTTTGTGGGCGGAAATTAACCCATTTCTTTTTTCTTTGTGTCTAAAATGGTCCTAATACTCCAGGAAAAAAATCTGTTCAGTCTGTTCGGCGGTAGGACGGAGGATAGGCCGAACGGTGGCGCAGTTGGTAGCACTGTTGCCTTGCAGCAAAAACGTCGTCTGTACATGCATGAGTTCTCTCCGGATACTCCAGCTTCCTCCCACAACCATTGTTTGTCCTGTGTCTCTGTGTTTCCCCGTGTTGGACTGCCAACCTGTCAAGGGTGTACCCTGCCTCTCGCCCAATGACCTCTGAAGTTAGGAGGCCCCTAGACCCTGCAAAGACATACTAACTAGCATATTTCACTTGTTTTCTGACTTGAAACTACTTTATTCAGTTGGAGTTGATGTCTCTCCCAGATCCATGTTTCATATTTGCAGCTAAATAAGAAACGACCAGCCTTTCTTCTTGGTTCATCGTTGTTTGCTTCAGTTCTAAGAATATCTTTCACTGCATTTCCCTCACTTATTTAGAGTAAACACTAATGTGCTTGAACTAATCATAGTTTGGCTGTTATTCTGCTTTGTATTAACTTTCTAAATGTTTGATAACAAACTTCCCACTAAAACCAAGTACCATCAATGATACTCATACAACAGTTGAAGTACTGTGGATCTTGCTCATACAGATATATGCCTATCCTCCTGGAATTAAATGATGTTATCTTTGCTTTTGATAACATTAGCCCCTTTCAGATCATCCTTTCAGTCCGCGACATGCTGACAGCCTTCATGATGTGTCAATATGCATGGCCACACACATCTTTAGTTCTCTGACAAACGCTCTCACAAAGAAAATAGCTTAACAACAAAAGTAGCTCATGTATGCGAAACAAGGTGCAGAGAAACACCCAACACTTGTTAGCTGAAATTTACAAACTGCAAACTGAGATTGTTCTGACTGCTTTCCAAAGGTTATGAGAGCTGCATTTGGGGCCGGTGGGGCCAGGCCCCACCAGATGTCCCTGTGGAGCTCTACGCGCAGAATGCTTAAATCAGTGTTTCTCAAACTATGGGGCGAGCCCCACTAGTGGGGCGCAGAGGTATTGCAGCTGGGGCGTGACATCAACGGGATTTAAATAGTTTCCCCCCCTAGATTCTGTCGTTGTGAATGTTTCACTGCACTGTAAATTAAATCAACCAACTCCCCCCTCTCACAAAATCAAACACACTCAAATAAATTAGCAATTGTGATCATGATTGTAAACAGAACCGGGACCTGGAACATCGGGCTGGGAGTTTGACGTCGGAATGTATCGCAGCAGAACAAAACAAGCTGAAGTAGCCGCATTATCAGAGATTCCATCTACAAAATGTACAAATATCTAAAAAGATCAGGGAACGTTTCAGAGTCAGAGAAGTCACATGGTCAACCACGGAGCAAATACAGAGATGAGTATCTTGCTCTTTAATAAAATGTATTTTTATTTATTTTATTTTGTATTTGTGAAAGCTTTGTATTTGTGATAAAACTACAACTTTTATTTTCTCCAACTGTGAGCTGAAGTTCTACATGTAGCAACTACTGACAGCATATATTTCTGAGCCGGTTTTATACCAGTGCGCAACCCCTTTTTCCAACTAATTTATACCCTTAAAAACTTTTAGACTCCCTCGGCTATTTAAATAAATAAAATACTTTAAAAATCAGGCGTGGTCACCATTCTGTTGGGGCGATAAAAGCATGGGGGGCTTGTGTATGCTCCTTTGTCCAAAGTGGGGAATGATAAAAAAAGTTTGAGAAACACTGGCTTAAATTAATCAGTAGGTCGTTCTTTACAGAGTAACATTATATAAAGACCGATTCTGTTACCAAGAAGATTCTGTTAGAAACATTTGTGTATACCTATTTAAGTCTTTGCCAGCATACTGACAAGCTCAGTAGGCTAAATCCTCTTGAGGCAGCGATTCGGGCCGGGCCCTTAACGTTTGTCTAAATGATAAAAATCTAAAATCACAGTGCGCATGTTCAACAAGCGCACTGTGATTTAGACAGCCGAGGGGCGCAAATGCCACGGCCCCAAGCTGAGATCCTGCTACCTTCCTCGATAGAGAAAGGCAGCAATGCACCATCTGGAGTGCAGTCTGCCAGAAATTTATTAGAAGAAGAGATCCAGCTATCAAACCACAGCAGGAAGTGACGCGCCCCGTTTTGGCAAATGCAAAAGTTGGTTGTGCAGCATAACTCGTATTAAAATATCGGAACAGTGCACGTCACGTTTACGTTCTGTTGGAAAGAAGTGTGCAGCCATCTAATATCCTTGCTAGCTACCAAGACAACAACAAAAATTTATAAAGTAGATTTTTTGATGTAGTCTAAATTTAGCACGTTGCCTCTTAAGCAAAAATTAGAGATTAAACATTTGGGACATCATCAGGCAGTGGTTTTTAACATCGTTCAAGGGTAAGAGATTATTATAGATTTAAAGCGGATTATTTAAAAGATTATACAGTTATTGAAAAGTTTGCCCAGATGAAAGATCTGCATTTTTTTCTTCAAGAAGAACGATACTGTTGAGTGACCCTTTATTTGTAATTTTATGTAGGCTATAAAAAAGGTTTCATTCTTTAATTACCTTTACATAATATGGCGTTTGTAGTGTGTAGATGTGTGCTATTTTATGTAGTTCGTTTAATGTTGAATCAATATTAAATTAATCACATAAAATAGCGATCAATATTATTGATCAAAGTCAGATTGTATGCATCACAGAAAGATGAGTTGCTGCTATTATATGATGAGTTGCTGTGCCCCACCTAACTTATCATTCCAGAGACACCACTGTTTAAGAGTCACTAAAATCTTGACTTCAGATTTGATAGTGGCAGTTTGGTTCAATACTAGGTATCTATGAAGATAAGATAAGGTAAGATGAAATCTGAACATGTGAAGAAAGTAAATTAAAATTAACTTGCTTACAAGTGCATATTGCATGAGCATATTACCCCTGTCCTTGCTGCTTTCCATTGGCTGCCTGTTAGTTATAGAATCCAGTTCCAAATTGTATTAATTGCTTTTAAAGCTTTAAAAGGCCTGGTTCCTTCTTATTTGTCTGAGCTGTTGCACCACCATGTTCCAGCTTGGACTTTAAGGTCGTCCTCTCTGTTCCACCTGGAAGTTCCAATATCAAGACTTCTATCCTGGGGGGAAAGAGCTTTTTCAGTAGCTGCTCCTAAATTGTGGAACGGATTGCTGCTCCATATTCATGCCACTCAGACTCTTGTAGAGTTTAAGTCGTTACAAAAGACTCCCTTCATTGGCTTTTTTATTATCTATTTGTGACATGAATTGTGATTTCTGATGTGTTTAGCTTGTCCATCAAGAACTCCAAGGACAGACATTCAGATAATATAAGGAAAGCTACAGGGACTTTACCGACTCTCCTGAAGCAGAATCAACAAACAGATCGGTTGTCACCAGTGCAGAGCTTGCTCGGCAGTCAGGCATGGGGCAGAGGCATTTAGTTGGTGGCCTGGCATCAGGAAAGAAGCCACTTTCATGGAATTCTGCAGGAAGAACCAGGAAGGTTCTGCAGAGGACTGGTGTGAAATTATTTTAACATTTCCTGGAAAAAGGACTGTCCTGTGTCATGCCAACAGTAAGGCACCCTGAGACCAGTCACAGTTATGCCTAAAAACACTGCCAGAGCGATTATCAACACATCCTCCAGGAGCAAACTTTGTCCAACAATCCAGAAACAATTTAGTGATGAGAATCGTCACTACGGAGCATCACGTCACAAGACAAAAGTGAAAACCAACAGAAATAACGAAAAAATTGTATTAAAGAGAAATGTGAACTGAAGTTATTCCCTTAAGTATATGAGTTATGATAAGAGAAATGTAGAACTGTAGCTTTAAGAATGGAAGATCAATCAGTAACAATCTAATATTTCAAACCAGTTAGTTACCCAGTTGTTTTCCCTATTTAGACCAGTAAAATGTATTAAAGATCAAACTTTTTAGTCCAGAAGTCCTACTTAAATTAAACTTAATCTAACGGTAAAAGTCAGCCTTTATTGGCCTAACCCAGGAACCTTTTAACCTGATTCAAACATCTTGTGGCTAGCTTTTAAACCACATTTACCCTACACAGATGTAGGGTAAAATTATATTTCTGGCTAATTAATTAAATATTACCCAGTGTTGAACCAGGGGAATAGCAATCCCTTCAAAGAATAAATATTCTGTCTGAAATTCTGTAAAAAATAAAAGCTCGGCTTCAAAGCAGTGGGATCTGGGTGCGTCATAGCCATCACACTGGGTGTCTGGGTGGGACTGCGTAACGTCAGGGTGGGGTGGGGTGGAAGGGTGCCTGGTGGCCACCTGTCCAGAGAGGCCCAGCCGAGTCGAGGCCCAGCCGAGCTATATAAAAACACATATGTGTCAACAGGTGGGCCTATTTGCACATGCATGTGCGTGTTTGTACTGTATCATTCTGGATCATGACAAACAATGTCAGCAGCAGCTGATACCAGTACCTTCTGTCAGGAGCTGTCCCTAAATAAGCAGCAGTTGCCTGTGAGGACAGTTGTCGGCGCTCCCGGCGCCCTCCCCCGACTGCCTCACTGAGAAATATTTGGCATTCTCATTGGCCCCTGACAAGGATATCAGCTACTCTGAGTTCACTCTGATAAGTCCTACAATCATATTATTTATTACACATATTTGGTTTGATTGAAGTATCAATGTGCTTTCAATGTGCTAAATTAAAAATGCCTTGTAATTTACACAATAGATGATAGAAAGCGCAAAACTTTAGTTCAGAAACCAAAGTTCAAGTTAAAAGTCATAGTTTCATGTTGCACTTCTCAAATGTCAATGGGTAGACAGTGCCTCATAGCATTATTGGCATCCCTTGAAGTTTGTGTTCCACACTTTTTTGCGTAACAAACCAAAACATAAATGTATTTTCCTGGGGTTTTATGTGGATGAGACCAACACAGAGCAGTGTAGAATTGTGAAGTGGAAGGAAAATAATTTCATCAATTTTCTTTTTTAATAGCTAAAAGAAATTTCGTGCGCTTTTGTATTCGTTCCATTCTATTCCAGCTCTGGCCTCAACATCAGGGTTTCCTAATTCTCTTGCAGCCTCTAATAGATTTTCCTCAAAGGTTTGTTCTGCATTAGGGCCCAACCATCTTCCCATCAACGCTAACCAGATTCCTTGCCGCTGTTGAAGAAAGTCATCCACTCTGCCTCTCCCTAGGGATGGGGTGTTTAGGGGAACGTGAAGTCTTAGTGTTTTCCTCCAGAGATGACGCTAAAAGAATCGACTCTGGTCTCATTTGATCAGGACACATTTCTACACATATTTGCTCTACCCTCTACATGGGCTTTACTATCATTTTGTCACTCCTAAATAAAAGCCAGATTTGTGGAGTCCAAAACTAATAATTGTCCAGTCAAAAGATTATCTAACATGAGCTGTGGATCTAGATAGGTAGATGGATACTTTATTTATCCCCAAAAAGGGGAAATTCACTATATATCTATCTATAGTATCAATGTAGCTCCTCTAGAGTTACCATTGCTGCTTCTTGAGAAATTCTCTAACTTTATCTCTGACCTGTCTGCTGTGATGGTTGGTCTTTCTCTTGCAAACGTCCGAGGCCTTCACAGAACAGCTGGATTTATACTGAGAATAAATATCACACAGGGGAACTCTGTGTTTACTATTTAGGTGGGTATTTAGCTACAGTTGCTTTATTTAGGGGTCTCAGAGAAAAGCGGGCTAAATTAAATGAACTCACTACCGTTCAGTGCACTACTTTTGGCCTGTCATTTCCCTGTAAGACACATTAGAGCTAGCGGTTGTAACTTGCTAAAATATGGAGAGGTGCATGGGGTGGGAATACTTTTGTAAGGCACAGAAGACTATCAGTGACTCCATGCTGTGGGAAATGCATGTTGTCTTAGACGGTACCTGTTTCAGAAAACAATTTTCTTTTTCAGCCTCTCGCAGTCGCAGCAGCTGACTTCTCGTCGGTTTGGTCCAAGTTAGGCGACATCACCCTATAGGATAATAAATCAACCAAACGTCAAAAGGTTAGATCGACCCCCGGCAACCTTTGTTCTTACAAGGTTTCCCTCAGCCATATGCCTGCGGTTTACCAGGCACCTACCCCCATTGTTGGCCAAGAACATCAACTAGGCTTCACATCCTGGACCCTGCCGGCCAAACAAACCCCACCTAGAGTTGGCGATAGCGAGCATGGCTGCTGCTAATTTGTTGCATGTTCCAGGACAGGTCAGGATGGACTTAGACTGGGGAAAAGAGGGGGGTGAAAGACGAGGTGAAAAAGGCTCGTTGGTAGGGTAGGTTTTGGTTAAAAAAAAAACTAAAACCAAAAATACACGTACAGTGCTGTGAAAATTTATTTTTTCCACCTGAAAGATTTCTTCTGTTTCAGCTTTTTTGTCACAATTGAATATGTCAGATGATCACGCAAATTATAAATATAGACAAACATTACTTGAAGAAATACTAAAGGCAGTTTCCAAATTATGAATTTAGTTAATTGGGAGAAAAAGCCATTCAAACCAACCTTGCGCTCTGTGAAAAACTAATTGCTTCCTTGAAACTGGTTGTGCCACAACCAGCAGCACCATCTAACTGGCATTGACTTGTATCTTTTACATCACTGTGGAGGAATCTGCTGTTCCTTGCAGATTTTCTTTATTTCAGTCCTGCTGGAAGGTTTTCAAACGAAAATAGGCCTGTTTGAGATCATACCAAATCCGTACTTTGAGTAGCCCACTCCGAAACCTTCGTTTTACTTCTTTAAGCCACTCAGAGTTGGATTTGCTTAACTCAGTCTCGTTTGATCTTATGGTCTCAAACTGATGGTCGGATGTTCTCCTTCAGGATTTTTTATGCCAGACGTAGCAAAAAACACATCTTTTTTTTTTAAGTTTCATTTCACAAAAATATTGGGAATCATCAAGTTGATTTTTGGCAAATGTGAGGCATTTGCCAAAAAGGCCTCATTTGTTCATGCCTTTGTGTTCGTTTTGGTCAGCAGAGATTTTTGGCAAAAGGAACTCTCCAATGGATACCATTTTTACCATGCTAACTTTTCGTTATTGTTGAATCCTGAACATTGACCTTAACTGGAACAAGTGCACCCTGCAGTGGTTTAGATGTTTTTATGGGTTCCTTTGTGCCCTCCTGGAGTAATTTTGGTAGGCTGGCCACACACAGGAATGTTCACCGCTGCTCTATACTTTCTGCAGCTGTTGATAATGGCTCACCGTGGTTCACTGGAGTCCCAATCCCTTAGAAGGAGCTTTGTAATGCTTTCCAGACTGATAGAGGTCAATGACTCTTTAGATTGGGCCATGACGTGTTGTCTTTTGAGATCTTTTAACCTATTTTATGTCATCAGAAAGGATCTATTTATTAATTCTACACGTCTAGGGGTTATCTGGTCTGAATTTGGCAGGTGAAACTGAACCTAGGTTTTCATAAAAGGTGGTTAATTACAATTAATTCATGATTGAACAAAGAGGGTAATTACTTTTCACATAAGGGCAGGTGGATTTGGTTACGTTTTTCCAATTAATAAATTATGCATCTGAACATTGCTTTTTGGATTTACTTGGTTTATCTTTGTCCGATATCATAATCCCTTTGATGATCTGAAACATTAAAGTGTGAAAACAGAAGCGATCTGTAAGGGGAGAAATACTTCTTTCTCCACCACTCTTAGAGGGAACAGTGAGCCATGGCTGCAAAACAACGCACAACCGATGCAGAATTTGACTTCTAAACGTCACTGTCATAACTCTAGATCCAAAAAAAGGTATGTTATATGAAAAAGAGGAAGTGAGAGGAGACCAACGACAAAGGGTTTCTTTGAAAAACCTGTCAAGCACTTCTGTGTAAGATGATTTCCTTATTAGACGCGTCTCAGTACACATAACACATATTTTCAGAATTGTTGTACAGAGAAAAGGCATCAAGATGATCAAAAGATACTCTACTCAACTCAACGTGCACCAGCCAGATCAGCCTCGCTCTAATCTTTCATTTACCAGATTTGTTGTTGCACACAGAACCAGGAGAGCAATTGGTCATACGTGTGTTGAGCTGCAAAGTACATAAATATCTATCTGTTTTAGACATGTCTCCTCTCAGTTACATTTACACCGAAAGGCAGTAGAATATCCCCAAAAGACCCTCATCTTTCTCCGTAGTGAGTGAAAATTGAAAGCTGAGTGAAAAACGGAGCGCTAGGAAGCCAATGGACCACATCCACGGCCTTTCATAAGCAGAAGTAGGTTTTCATATGGTGCGGACGCTGCTTTTCTCATCAGGGCCCAGGCTGGAGAACATGCTTCGCTCATTCTTATGGGGGGAAAGTTTTCAACACCATAACCAAAGGGTCGTATCGCGCCGGGGGCCCCACGAGCCTCCTGATGAGGGAGGCAGAAACAGGGCAAATAAAAAAAAAAAAAAGAAGGCAGGTTACAAGGGAGATATTTTCACATGAAATGTGGTTGGATTTGTCACTCTAGAAAACTGGAAACTTTTGGGACCAGTGACGGAGCAGTGATGAGGACTATTTTCCCCTCTTTACATTTTAACCAACCCTTTTCCCTTCTCCTTGGTAGGAGTGTCCTCGGATATACACAGCGCGTGGTGTTGCATCATATGGAAATCTATGGTGTCACATGAAATCCATCCTCCACCGCACACACGACATGTAATTTCAAACATTCAGTGGCTCTTTTAATCATGATGGCACCCACAGAACTTCATGTCACGTAACAACCACAAAACCTTAATGTGTTATATTAGGATTTTATGTAAATGACTCAACACTAAAATCAGAGTCAAAATTTGTGCTACAGCTCCAGGTCTTTTGGAGTACAACTGAAGACCCATTGGTCTTCGCAGAATAGCTGGCTAATATCTGGCTCAATCAGAGTGGACGGAGAAATCTATGAACATCAGGTTTCAAGGCTACAGATTCTTAATTGAATTGAATAAATTGCCATTCTGACACATGAATATACTTTGGTGTAACCCGTTCCATTGTAGCTCTGGCGGTATGTTCAGGGTTGTGATCCGTGTGCAAACTGACGGCTCTACATTTTGCCAGGGTGTGTAAACTTATAAGCACAACTGTAAAGGCCAGATGTGTGGAGTGCACAACTAATAGTTGTCCCATCGCTGCAGCTCCTCCAGAGTTGTCACAGACCTTTTGGCTGCTTCTCCGAATAACGGTCTCCTACCCCAGCCTGTCGGTTATTTTAATTACGTGACTTCTGAAGCCAGTTGAATAGACTCGATTTTATTTAGAGGTATCACAGTAAAGGCAACTGAGCAAATATGGCACACCTTTTAGATTTCTTTTTGGAGAAAACCCCAGATGGTATCTATACAGACAGTTTAGTTAAATGGATGGATGACTATTTCCTTCCGCTTCACAGTTATATCCTACTTTGTGTTTATCTACCCTATGAAATCCAAATGAAACACATTGAAATTTGTGAATGTAACATGACTACATTCAGTGACATTTCATCTCATACGTCAAATAACTCAGGTTATGATTACATTATTTTATTATAAAGCAGAAAAGGTTAAGAAAATTCACTGTTCCTAGAGAAAATCTCTTTTTTTAAAAAGATTTCATGCTCTTCCTCAGTTTTAAAATAATGCCGTGTGAAGTGTTTGACTCTTGCCATTCCAACTCAGATCTTTGACAACTAGTAGCGGTGCTTTGTTTAGTGATTACAGACCAAAATGGACAACAGCTAAATTCTTCGTATGCACAGAATCATTATTTTGCTTGTGTTCGGAGAGGCTTTGGCTGACTGTACTCTGCAACAGCTAAATCAATAAATAATTGATGGTTTATCCATGTATTAACTTTACCAGAAGAGAACAAAGTGAAATTGAGCATGAGAAAGGCCTCTCTATCTGCACACAGCACAGATGTTCCAAGCTGGAAACTCTGCCTCCGTTTCTCGACCAGATGCATCTGAACGCATCCCCGAGCATTCCTGACAGGATTTCTGTTCCAGGTACCGTCCGCCGGTCAGGAGAGAAGGAAAGATAAAGGTCGGACGACTCAGAGTGAGCGTGCAACATGGCCCCTGCTAGCTTTGCATGTCTTGAGCTGCGTGCTTGAGCAGATTTTGGACTGATAGAAGATAAAGGCTCTTTGATAGGCTGCAGGTGTGCCGCTTTAATGAGCTCTACCCCCCGGCCTCCACCCTCTCGCTTCCCCGCCTTTCTTTTCCCTCTCAACCGTACCGCCGAAGCACATCTGCACATCTGTCATTCGGTGTGCTCTGCAGCATCTCTCACCTCTTAACCTTTCCTCTCTGCCTGCCAGTCAAGCCTGAGCTTTCCTGTCACAGTTGCAACTCCTGCATAATTCGACTTGCTCGACCGAATGAATCGAATCCAAAACCCCTCCCTGTGTGGGGGGATTCTGTGCAAAACTCACGCACACATAAATAAAGTGTATCTCAGCCTGCTTGCACAGAACAAGCAGAGGCAGAAAGAGGACGGGATGTTAGGTGCTCGCAGGCTCGTGCTTTCCCTTCTTTCAGGGCTGGAGGTGCCAGGGGACCGGCTCGATGACGTCGGTTGTGGCCTCGGCAGGAAACACGGGGAGGAACTTGTGGCTTTATATTAAGTGTCAGGGTGGTTAACAGGAAAAGATAACCTGTTTGTGTTGATGTAGCACGGAAGCGTGAATTCTTGGCAAACGGAGGGACATTGCAAAAGTTTAACCGAGTGTCTTGCTGGAATTTCCTAGAGTTCAGTGCGGTTTGGTTTGGAGTGGCTGCAGGAGCACATTAAGGAACATTGCTGCTACAG
The DNA here is from genome assembly GCA_963556495.2 of Valencia hispanica. NCBI lineage: Eukaryota > Metazoa > Chordata > Actinopteri > Cyprinodontiformes > Valenciidae > Valencia > Valencia hispanica. Next base: position 39,889,632 of record OY747706.1, read on the forward strand.
AGGCTGCTGTCTCACAGTAACCCAGTGTGTGCCGTTTTTTTTTTGTTTTTTTTTTGTGAACCGCCAAATTTAGGAAGTGGCACAAAACGAATTGGCCGACGAATATCCCAATAAGCCACCTGACCGGAGTGAGCTGGGAATGATAAGGAATTGTCTGAATTTGCAAGTCAAATTGAGTTGTGTTTTTAATTGTCATTCCAACTGTGCAACAAAGGACAGGGGAAAGAAAGAGCGAGTGGAATACATCACAGAAACAAAGCTGAAACCAGAGAGCTTCAGTAAGTGTGGGGGTTAAAAATATAAATGAATAAATGCAAAGCAGGGCAGGGAAAAAAGAAAAAGGGTTTAAATGTGTTACATAAAACGGGTCATAACTCATGAGCAAATTGGTAAGACTCTTACAAACAATGCAACATTTTGTAAGTGTGTAATTATTCATGCAGTACGGCGAGATTATAGGCCGACTTCCTTTAGCCCAGAGACATAAGAAAACGCCCTGTTTGCACTTGTGAAATAGTAGGTGGTTGACTCGAATCTGTCGTGTAATTGTGCTGACTCTACGGACAGAAGGAAAAAAAAATGGCTATGGCAAAGCAAAGCAGTTTGATGTGCAACCCAATTACAGATTCGTACCAACCTCTTTTGCTACACCTGGAATGCTTTGTAAAAAAACAAAAAAAAACAATGTGTTTTAGGTCAATTCTACGTTATTATGTATTCACTTTTCCTTTTCTCTCGATCCGATGAAGCGGCATACATCAGATCTTTAACAGTTTACGTCTTTCTGTTGTCTAAATATTTATTCATACATTTATGTAAAAAAAATAGTTTCATTATTATGCCCACTTTCAAAACATAAATACATATAAAGTTGATTTAATTTCAGTCAAATAAAGGTGAAACTGATATTTAGACTAATTATACACAGTGATATTTCACGTGTTTATATCTTGATTTCAATAAAGGCTTAAAATAAAAAATAAAAATGTGAATATTGCCATGTAAGACCAATGAGACAATTATTTTTTTTATGAACACAATGGTGTACACAGTCATGATGAGACCTCTGACTTGATTGTTCAGCAGACAGTTACTGATGCCCTTTACAAAGAGCGTAAGCCACAAAGAGCATTTGCTAAAGAAGCTGGCTGTTCGAAGGGTGCTGTATTCAACCATTTTAATAGAAAGTGGAGTGGAAGGAAAACCTCTGATAGAGCGGATTGCGAAGCTTTCGTCTGAGATTCACAAGGGTTGTCATTACATATAAGACAAATATACCAAAAGTAGATACAATATACATTGATAAAGAAACTAGCTTTTTACAGAGTACTGTATCCATTTATGAAACTGTAAAGTGGAGTAGAAGGAAAAAAGGTCATGGTAAAAGGGTGTACAAGCATAGAATTGTAATTGCAAAGCCTGCCACATATAAAAGTAACCAGAACATGGAAGGTCGGAAAAAAAGAAAAATACCAACATCTACTTTAATAACCACTTTGCCTCCCTGACCTGCAGACTGACAAGACCCGATTGAGAATCTGTAAAGTATAGTCAAAATGAAAAACACCAGACTGAACAATATGGACAAGCTAACAGTCCCTATTGAAGCAACCTGGGCTTCCTTAACTCTAGAGAGCAACAGGCTACATCGCCTCCATGCCGCGCTGCATTGAGGTTCATTCAAAAGTAGCCCTGACCAAGCGCTGAGAGAATCCACTGTACATTACATAGAAATACCCCTTCCTGTAATAAAATGTTTCTTTTGTCAAAGTTTGGGGTTTTCATCACCAATGAGCCATAATCACCTCAGTTAACAAATACAAATACTTAAATAATATCACCCTAAATCTATTAAATATATCCATGAGTTCACCATTTGAGTTGAATTAAGGAAAATGAATTAACTTTTGTCACTTCATAATTTGAGATGCACCCGTATTAAAGAGTGGGGGGGGCTTCTTGCCTTGGAGAATCTAAGCAGGAAACACTGATGTAAATTTACTATTTCAGGCATGATGCCACAATATTTTCCTCCTTTGCTTTTTCATCTAGTCATAAAGTCAGTCAGCCAGTCAGTCAATCAGTCAGGCAGTCTGCTGTGTGGGCGGGGTGGAGGATTGTAGACGGGCCCTTTGTTTGAACAGAGAAGCCCCAGACACAACAGTGGCCAGCTCCGGCCCCTTCACAATGGCCTTCGACACAAAGGCCCACACACTGGGACAATGGGCCGAGCTCGGAGGTGGGGGTGGGTTGATGGAACGGCAGAGCTGAGGTTGCCCACCTGCACACTTCAGGACTGGACAGTCCCCACCTTTCCTACCCACCCACACACACAAAGACCACTTCCACCGCTCATAACACACAATACCAGCGCTAATATATGTATATTTATATTTTTTAAAGCTGCTGCAGGTGTCTTCCTGGGCTGGTGGCACGTGGAGGCGGCAGGGCAATTCTGTGCAGTGAAAACGTTTTGAGTTTTACAGCCGGAGATGTGCAGTGACTGAAACTGAGACATCCGCAGTGAAGTTAGCCAGGGGATGCAGATGAGAACATGATTAAATCAAGATTGCATTTTTTTAAAGGAGAAAATACATATATATATATATATATATATATATATATATGCAAATTAAAAAAATATGCATTATATGCATTGCATTTCAAAAGAGCAAAAAAATTTAAACTTTATTAAATTGCTTAAATACATGCATTTTCACTTTTAAAAAATCCTCTATAAATAAAAATACTTAAGTATTCTTTATTTTTCTTAAGCACACACACATTTTTTATTTCTAAACGTTAGGACATTGTATGGGTTTTAATTCATTTGAGCCTAATCTTAATCACACCCTGACAGCTAACCCAAAAAAGTGACAAACATATTTGGTCCCTATAAAGCTTATTGGTGAAGAAGTCAGCGATTAAACCAGAAAAGGCCCAAGAGCGGAAGAAACAAGTACACAAAAACACGAATGTGGTAAACAAAACAAAAAAAAATGTTTCATGTCTCTATATTCTCCAGTCCAAGTAAATATTCAAACCAATTCTGTTTTTTTCAGCAATAACCACTCCATTGGTATGTTTCTGAATGCCACTGGTTGCACTCTGTGGTCTGCTTTTCCAAATCTATTTTTCATTGGATGAACCAAGTGTCAATCATTCAGCTTCGTTCCACATTCAAGTGTAACTGAACCCCCTGAAGAATCATAACCCCGCCCCCAGACATTTGAAAATTCTACAAAGTGGGCGGTGCCAGGAAGAACGGAGGGGCGTGTCTGTGAGACCATGCCTGTGACACAGTCAATGCCTGTGATGTAAAGATGTACCGCTCTCCACCAATCACAAAATTCAAATGCAGTAGCCACCCTTCAACCCTAAGAGGGCAGCACTAAGAGGTCATTAGACCTAAAAGTGTAGAATTAAACAAGTTTACACCAAAATGTAAAAAAAATCCCAGAAACTGAAAGACTGCATTGGTAAAGACCCATTTATACAGTTTAGAAGCAAAAAAAGCGTTGTTTTGGGTTTTAGTTACTCTTTAAGTGCCTCACTTTACAGAATCCTAGTTGTGGAAAAAAACTAAATACCAAAGAAAGGTCTGAACAGTAATCAAAACATTTATTCTATTAAATTATTTTACATACAACATTTTTACCAAGACAGTAAATTTAGTATATGCAAATGCTTGGATTTTTACAACCCAGTGTAAAAAGCAACACACAAGTCCAACTTTAATTTTCTGTTTTATTGATTGCAACATTTATTTATCCACACATTACAAAAATGCACAACAAATATTTATCAGGCTCAGTCTGCAACCTTATAAAAAGGGGGAGAAAAAAAAAATCTACCAAATAAAATATGCTTTTACAAAAAAAAACAGTTATAGTAACGCAAATGCCACTTTGAATAACCGTGATCAAGAACCCATATTTTTACCCTACACTTAGAGGGGAAAAAAAAGCTCGACATAAATAAGTTAGTATAATTTCTCAGTGTTTTTTGTTGTAAATTTTTTCAAAATATGTACAGAGGTACATTGCAAAAAATACAAATAAAATAAGATTCTGCACAATTACAAAGTCGTGGTGACTGCATTTGTGGGACGAGCCTGTTAATCGTCTCGGATTATAAACCGAACATTAGGCAAATACAGGAAAAGCTTTGAGATCCTCACACATGTATCCTCAGCAGGTTTAAAATATTGGGGGTGGGAGAAAAAAAAAAGCATCATCACAAAGAAATACAATGTGAAGTCATGTACATAAAAGCAACCATGTATTTGGTATTGTAGGAGATATAACCACTTTCTAAATAAAAACCCTCCCATCTGCAGAGCAGTAAGGCACATCAGGGTACAGTAAATAAGACAACCTGTGAAGTTTGCATGTCCTTCTGTAGGAGGATCTCACTGAATCTGAGAAGAGAACTACAACAGGGAGGAAAAAAAAGGTCCAAACTGGTGCTAAAAGTAACTCTAAAAACAAAAAGAATAAATATCAGAATAACCTCACTGATTTGTTTTCTTTACATTTTCCTCATGTGGATCAGGCTCTTAAGAGCTAAAAGTGGTTTAAAAAAAAAACAAATTTATATAAAAATATATGAAGGAGCTACATTTGTACCATTCTTCAATTATGAGTTAGGAAAATGACAGAGTGAAGTCACACTGTTAAGAAACCGAAAGAAGCCATGATATAGATATTTCTTTAAAGTGTAGCAATTAGGGGCCGAGTCGACTTTGCACTGCTTTTCAGGCAAACAGAACAGCATAAAAAAATAAAAAAAATCTCAAACTACACTGCAATTCTTCAAGTCAAATCAAATTTCACACTTTTAACAAAGGATTTGTTTAAAAAAAATCATGTTTCTTATGTGCTACATATGGAGACAAATATATATTTATTAATTATATACACAGGTAGTAAAAAAAAAATTTTTTTATAAAGGAGCAAAAAAGGAAATCCAACCTAATTGCACACTGCTACATCGACTGCTGTTAGAGGCAGTAACATTTAACTGAGTGCCAAAAAACTTTAGTGTTTCTATTCAGTGCTTCAACAGCGTCCTCCACAGTCTTCAGGAGAGCTGATATGTTTGTGATGTTGCGTAGATCCTCGTCCAAAAAAAAGAAGAAAAAAAAAAGCCAACACTGAGGTCTCCCACGTTTAAGGAAAAACAAGGGGGAGGGGGCATCTTCTCTGTGGGGCAGAACAAGAGAGAGAGAGAGAGAGAGAGAGAGAGAGAGAGAGAGAGAAGAAAAATAAAATAAAAATCAAAGTTAGTACAACAGAATATTGTGTAACACTTTCTGGAAAGGCTGGATTTTTCTGAGGATAAATGTTTTCTGATGGGGAACAAATGTACGTTAGCGAAGGACCTTCAAACTGTTTAAAGGGCCTTTTATAAAAGTAAACTGGGAAAGCCTGCAAATAATTTGTTTCCACATGCAAAAATTATCTATGTTTTTGTACTTTTATTTCCAGAATCTAGGTTTGTATAAGTCAAATTCTTGTAAGCCACTCCATCAAGTTAATAATTTTAGCTTACACATTAAGATGCAGTTGAGCTTAACTTCCCATTTTTTATTTACTGAAAATAGTTTAAATAAATAAATATATATATATATATATATATATATATATATATATATATATATATATATATATATATATATATATATATATATATATATATATATATATATATATATATATATATATATATATATATATAAACTAAACAATTATACATAGTGGAAGCTGTACTTTTGTTTCCACATTTAATGTAAAAATAAATAAATAAATACAATTCTAATAAAACATCCCAGTCCTCTGCTGTGAAGGTTTCAAAAAAATGTTTATTAAAATAAAGCTATCTTAAGATTTGCTCTGATCTGCACCTTTGTCATTTCTCATCAAGTCACAAAAAAATAAAAAGCTGAAAATTTTAAATCTGACCCCGTCTTCGCTGTGACCCACTTGATTTCAGACCTGCTCTGCTGCACACTCCTCTCCCCCTGCAGGGAAAGATGTGTGTGTTGTAACAGCAGTGTGTGTGTGCGCGTGTGTGTGTGTGTGTGTGTGTGCGCGTGTGCATAGCCTGTGTTTTTGCAGCTCTCTCAGAGACCAGCCTCTTTCCGTCCCTGCTCTGCTCTGAGCTGAGGGCAGTGGCTGCTGACGTGTTACTACTACACTGTTGTTCAGCACTTGTTTACAGTTTAGTAGGAAACCGAGGAGCACCGAAACACCTGCAGTCAAAGGACTAAAAATAATGTCCAGCTCAGTTGTGTTTTCCTTTTTTCGCGTGTTCGCTCTTGACGTTTGCCTGTCTGATGTTATTTGGAGCATAACTTGCATCCATAAAACTGAAGCAAAGGCAGCTAATTTTTTTGTTTTGGGCAGTTTGAATTTATTCCATACAAATTTCTAGAGCATAAACCATGTTTTCTGTCTACGGGTAGAGAAAACAGGGTAACAGAGTTGGTTTTAATTCTACTGACTATATATTCTGTTCCTGACATTTGTGTGTGATAAAAAGAGAAAAGATAAGCAGGTCATTTTCTTACCATTTTGTAAGTCCTCACGTTTGTCTCTTGGGACTGGACTTTCTGGGTGTGTGTTCAACAGAGCGGCTCAGGCTTGGACAATTAACTGTATCAGGGCTGCTGCGTGACCTCTTACTTTGCGCCGTGGTGTCTGCGAAAAAAAAATATATATTTTTTTTTAATTCTCTCTGATTTTATTACTTTACATACTGATGTATTTGAGAGTGTAAAATGCCAACACTGTGAGCCATAAGCCCATCTGTTACACAGCTACGCATTCGGGCTGAAAGCATGTAATCTGATGCAAATGTAGTACCGTGACATGATCTTTTCCTCAGCCCAGCGCAC